>JANEYF010002950.1:0-320000 GCA_029963845.1 Rhamnusium bicolor
AACTATCATCTTCATAAACTCGGCCTAGCGGAAAATGCTGAGTGCCGTCTGTGCTTGGAGGGTGGAGCGAGAAGGTAGACCACATCCTATGCACCCTTGTCCTGCTGCACCGTAGAGGATCCTGATTCTCAATATTTGCAAAAGGGCAACTGCTGCCCAGAGGATCTGTGCACATTTCACCCAACAAAGTTATCAGTTTCATTAGAAGACTGAGTTATTGGGTGAAATATCAATTAGGAGTGAGTCACAATAGGCCCTCAAATAGCCGCAGTGGAGTGGGTCCATGCTGACCCATTCAGCAAGGTCCCAACCTAACCCAACTCCTATATACTCTCAGTATAGAGTAAAATGTAGGGTGGAACATCATCTGAATCGTAAAAAATGAGGGGGAAGAACAATCCTGAAGGTGACTGTGACTGATTTCTCTTTTCAAATATATTAATGGTCTGGTCGTCCGAGCCAGTCGGGGTCTGATAGCATTACGTATTTTATCACTTGTTTAATCTCCTGTTTTATTTGCTTCAGGAACGTAGAAACACTTCGCTTATATTATGCGAAATGCCTTTCATATGTTTTACTCGAGCATCATCTAAATTATTAGAGCTAGCTGCAAGCGATATTATTCTATCCGTAACGCCGATAACTTGTCCTGTATACCATTTCTTTTGCACAAATACATGTTTTTGCAGGCAACATGGAGATACGCCCGTACTTCGGTTATGGAAATATAACAACCACGAAGAGATCGTAACTCAAGTTAAGACAATTCGTGATTGTTTCTACAATTCATTTTCAAGATACGTCACCACTATTATTGAATCAAACTCAGTATGTGTACAATATTTCCGTATGAGGTTCCGTGGATGAAAGCGCACCAGCATTAATACATAATAAATGTATTATCTCAAAGTATGTGTTTTTTTTGAGTGCGTCACTTCGTGATTGAAGTGACGATATATATATATATATATATATATATATATATATATATATATATATATATATATATATATATATATATATATATATATATATATATATATATATATTATATATATAATATATATATATGTATATATATATATATATTTTATTATTATTATTATATATATATATATATATATATTATATATATATATATATATAAGAACAGAGAAAGAGTTAAACGCGGGTTTATTTACATTACAGTAAAAAAAAATCCATGAATTATCGGGTAACGCCCGCAAAAAGAAAAATTGCACGGTGGATAATGCAAAAATTGCAAATGGCAGAAAGATGCACACCGTGGACACGTGTTTCTGACTAATTGGTCTTCATCAGCACGGTGTAGCTGAGTTAAAATGATGGACAAAAACTCAGAAAAGACACAAAAGGAAAACCACTGACAGGTAGCCAGTCGCAACCTTTGTGGCTTCCACTTGGATGACTCCTGTATGGGAGCATCGTCCAAGCATCGCACACGCGGGCAACTAT
This sequence comes from Rhamnusium bicolor, assembly GCA_029963845.1. Lineage (NCBI taxonomy): Eukaryota > Metazoa > Arthropoda > Insecta > Coleoptera > Cerambycidae > Rhamnusium > Rhamnusium bicolor. Next base: position 1,474 of record JANEYF010002950.1, read on the forward strand.
ATTTTTTTTTGCGGGCGTTACCCGATAATTCATGGATTTTTTATTTTTATATATATATATATATATATATATATATATATATATATATATATATATATATATGTATATATATACAAATACAATAACATTCATATATAAAGTATCTGATATGTCCAGCATATAACTTTCCAGTATATACCCGTATATATCATCCTGATCTAAAAAAATCATTCTATTTAATTCTTCACTTACCTCAATTAAGTTTTAATAGTGTACCTTGAAATGTTTCATTTTATACGTTAATGATCTTTTAAAGTTCCTGTTGAGAGATATAAGTTTTGCAGATGATACTGCAATATTCTTTAAAGATGAATCATGGAATTCTTTAAAACAAAAAGTACAAGAAAATTTTAAAGTGTTTATATACTTTTTTTAATACAAAATTATTAACATTAATGTGGAAAAAACAAAGTTCTTACCCTTTACTTTCTATGCGCCAAATATACTTGAGTTCAATGTCATCAATATAAAATATTGGAGATGCCATAGTGCCCTTAACATCTACTAAAAAAATTAAATACCTTGGCATTTACATTTACTAAAATGGGAAGACCATGTATTTAACATAATAAAAATATTGTATACTCCCAAAATTTAAGTATCTAAAACAATTCCTAGAAGAAAGACACCTAAAAAAACTGTATTACGCTTTAGTACAATCGTACTTAAGTTACAGGATCATTGATTGGGGTGTAACTAATATTTACCTAAAAAAATTGGAAGTTATCCAAAAAATACATACTAAAAATCATGTGACATGATTTTCAGTATGCATTTTTGGGTAAGTTCTAATTTAATAGGGGTTTTACCTACTCATTCGATGCTCTTCTTTGAGAGTGGCATCTTCGACATTCGACAACTATTTTGCCTTAATATAATTCTTTACTTTGGAAAAATAAAATAATTTGATTAGAATCAATCATGTCAATGATACTCGTGGACAAGAAACATCTAAAATGCTAAAAACTGTTAGTCAAAGATGCTTCATATATCTTGGTCATAGAATATATAATATCTTAAAAAAATACCTGACTGTGTGTTAAACATCAATTCTGCAGACAGTTTTAAAGCTAAAGCAAAAAAGTGGGTCATTATTAAACAAGGAAGCTATATTCATTCATACATTGATAGATATAAAAAACAATTAGTTACCTAGTGCTTGATCATTAAAGAAACTGTAAATATAACAACCTTCCAAACAACCCCAAGTATCTCTCTTCACTCTTCACTTTTCATTCCTCATTTTCAATTTTATTTCAATTTTAATTTTAAAATTGTTATTACCTTTTTTACTTTGTTATATCTAATATAAGGACATATAGTAAATCGTAATTTTTTTTCGACCTCGAGATTTTGATTGATATATACGTTTTGAACCCTCCTGAATCCATTCTGACTATTTTCCGAATGATGTTTGTCGGTTCGTGTGTATGTGTGTGCGGATGTGTGCGGATGTGTGTGTGTGTTGTGCGTGGCTGCGATAACTCAAAAAATACTTATGGGAAACTTCTCAAATTTGACAGTTAAGATTTTCAACAACATTTTAGGTGACACATTAAATTTGGTGAATGTGGTACCAGTACAAGAGACATAATGAATGAAAGAAGAAAAAAGGTACAATTTCGGGAAAAAAAATGAAAAATTTTGTATTGCGTTTCTGGACGAATCTCGTTTAGTTACAAAAATGTCAATCTCATTAAGAAGAAATTATTGAAATATATGCCATGAATTATTTTTGACAGTAATTAATTACTTAAAATTTTTAATGGCACATTTTAGGTACACTATTAAAATTTAATTGAGGTAAGGGAAGAATTAAATAGATTAACTTTTTTAGATCAGGATGATATACTGGTATAAGAAAGTTATGTGTTCGACTCATCAGATACTTTATATATGTATATTATTGTTTATATATATATATATATATATATATATATATATATATATATATATATATATATATATATATATATATATATATATATATATATATATATATATATATATATATATATATATATATATATATATATATATATATATATATATATATATTCCGGTCAAACCAGATGTGCACCAAACTTGATTTTTTATTGAAAAGATGGCATTTTAGTCGTATAATAAGCCCTCGAAATTTCAATTTTCTATTCCAAATATTTTAGGAGATATCGGGGCGAGCGCAATTCGTGACTCACCCGATATATATATATATATATATATATATATATATATATATATATATATATATATATATATATATATATATATATATATATACAGGGTGGGACAATAGAGGATCCGACAAAAAAGTCTATAACCGGAAATTGTTTTCGAATATACAGGGTGAACCAAGACGATTCTACAGGGCCAAATAACATTTTTTTAAATGATGTGCCATGTATATCAGAACATTATTTGAAATTGAAATCTCTTTGTGGCCTCCTTTCATTCCTGTATTATTATTGACTTTTCCCAACCACTTAGATGTAACGATTTTTTTTTGTTGAAATTTTTCCATACAACTATCGTTTTTTAGAGAAAAAATATGTTAGTACCAGTTATGAGACGTCTGTGTAATGACACTCAGCTATTTTCGCTTCCTAAAAGTATGCAGGGTGGCCAAAAATTATTTTTAAATTTACAACTTTTTGAACTGAATTTTCTCATTTTTTCAAATGGAACACCCTGTATATTTTTGGACGTTGTGATGTAGGATTGAAAAATGAAAATTTGTTGTAACTACATGCCTATGGTAATTTGTGCCATTTTCAATTTATTGAACAATAACTGCAAAATTCAGCAATAAAAGTTTAACATAACTCCGAGAAAAACTTCGAAATATAATTCCGAGAAATAAGTCCTAAATGTAACCTCGACATATAATTCCAAAACACGTGTCCGTAGCTTCATATTTTTTTTTGCGATATGGCACTAAACCTTCTTTGTTTTATTTTGAACACCAATAAATATATCTTATTTAATTATAATTACTTACAATATTACACTTTTCCTACAACGCACTGATAAACAAATCTATAACAAAACTAAATACGGACCTGAAATATCACGGGATGTAAGTGAAACTCCGCCTCGATCGCGTGCCAACAAAAACAACAAACATCTTTCTCGCTTTAATGTAAGGACGAAAGATGTCATGTGTAGACATTTCCCCCCTCATGTCGCGTCTTACCCCGCATGTCCCGTCATTTAAGCGATTTATCCTACTATATATAAATTATAATAAATATTTCCTTGCGGTGACCATGGTTTGAACATCATTGGTTGCCGATATCCTAACTCTAATTACTAGTTACTCGAATATGGAACACTCAACGGGGTGCATCGCTACTGCTCGGAAGGAAGATAGCTCATATGTATGAGGCAATAGAAAAAATAATTGAATGCGAAAGTTAAAGATTGTAAACTTATTTTCCATTATACACTCTTATTCATAAAGTTGGTAAACAAAACCTTGATTTTTATAAGCGGTACCCCCTGTATAATTTGAAATAGTTAGTTTGCACATAATATTAAGAAAAAATAATGTAGTTTAGTTTGTTTGCATTGAAATTCTCACCCCTAAACAAACCTAAAATTGACACTGGCTACATATGCTTAAGCAGAATGTTAACATTATTTTAATAAGAATACCATTCTTTCATTAGTAGTTCTCTAATAATCTAAGAAATGATTGGCTATATGTATGGCGAAGTGAGACAATAATAGTCAAAGTGTAACATCAAACATTCATAAATATGTAACTTGGCTGTTTTACTGTAGGTATTGTATAACATATACATACCTATAAATATTATGGTGCCGCGTGGACGGAGGTGTATGCAGATGTTTAAATTCAAGTTAACAATAAAAACTGATTTATAGTCAGCAACTTTTACTATTCACGAATTTGAATTTTGATGCAATTCCCTTCTACTACATAAAGGATCTTAAATTTCAAGCTAAACTGCTTTTCACTGTCGTTTCAATAGTACAATATACAATAGTTTTATCAAAATAATGGAAATAATAGGGAGAAACAGTCTACAGCAGCAAGATAGTGTAGAATAATAAAAACGTGTTTCTAGGGCATCCTTTATCCAAATCTGTAGGCATTTGCATTGTTCAAATATAAACTTATAGATATTTCACAACGGGATATTAGAAAATAAATCGTAGAGACTATCGTCTCGATACTTTTTTCTTTGATAGCTGCGTTTGATTTAATACTGTTCATTCTGAAAGAAAACGGACACTCAAATAAGACTTTAGATGATTGGTTTCATATATTTCATTAGTTAAAAAAAATGTGTATGTGGGTTGGCACACAAAAAAACTACAATATAGTATCTATTTCACCTTTATTTATTAATGCATCTTCCATAAATGCTGGCAAGAATGACAATAGTTTTCAAATTTTCTGAAGTTGACATAGAAGATATTTTATACTGAAATTGTAACACTCAGTAAATCTTTAAAACTCTTTCCAAGTCTAATTATTTATCAAAATTAAATCATTAAAATGTTTTAATAACTACTAGAAATTCGAAATATCTCATGAAATTGCAAATTATTGTTAAGGAAATGCTTAATAAAACTTAAAAAAAATCATAAAGAACCTAATGCTGCTGTAAAATATAGAATGTTTTATTTAAAAAGGATGAGAAAGTCATGGATCCGAGTTTTGCCTCACCCTGGATGTAAATAATGTCAAATTTAGAAAATAATTTATTTCTACTTAATTAGACCCTATAGTAAAATTTTTCATAATAAAGAAAAAATAATTTTATTTCCTTTTTCGTTTCATGACAATTTTAACATAGAAATTACTTTTCTTAAAATGCTCTGTATTACTAGCAAATCCTATAAGTATTAAAATATTAAGAAAAATAAGCTTTATGCAATATGTAAAAATATACAAGGTGTTGCATTTAAACAGAAATTTCTCTTTCGTTCTGCAATTATGTAACACCCTGTATATTTAAAAAATATTTAACAATAAGGACGCCAAGATTGTCTAAATTTTTTGTAAACAACATTTTTTCTGTTTCTTCTAATCAAGAAGGTAGATACTGGACTTTGTCATACTAATGGGTCTAGTTTAATTTTCATATAGAATATAATTCGAAAAGGAAAGGTACAGCCATGGAACAAGTGTCATACAGTTATTTATTACTTTATTAGTATTACTCGTTCTCTATAAAGAAAATTGTATTGTATTTCTTTCTTTTTTTTTTAATTATGTTGCTTATTTGGAATAACAGTTTTGTTATACTTTTTTTTGAATTTTTTGTCGTGTAACTGGATTTCTATTTGGCAAACAAATAAATAAAATAAAACCAAAGAAATACTACTCACTACAACAAAATTATTCAAAATAATTAAGACTCATATCAGCAGTAGACGATGAGACCAATATAAACACAATACACAATGGAAAACTATAAATAACTTATTTAATTGCATAAAGTAAAATGTCTATGAATGTGAGACGCAATTCTTATTTCCTTTTCCAATTGGCCGTAATCCCGGACGTGTTGTACGAGGGCCCTTTACAAACAGACCGTCAGGAGTAGAAAGCCTGCATAGCACACACTCATAGAGGTCCTTTGTGGAAAGTGCTTAGCAGTGCAACCATCATTCAACACAGGAAGCGCTTCTATATTCTGACCGTGTATAGCTCTGCTGAAGCGAATCGTAATACGTGATTAGCTTTGCAACAACTAAGTTTCTAATTTTTATCGTACCTAAAACCGTTTCATTAGAGCTCATTCAAAATATTCTATACATGCATGAGGGAGAGTTCTGGTACATTTGTACAATATACCCATTATTTACACCCGCGTCTTGTTTAAACACATTATGCAGAAACTCGAGAACTCGATGACGATAAAGTGGATCGTTATAAACTATTTGCTACATTATGTTTCACTATCGTTATTAACCTAGCGTGGTAATGATTTTAAGTAGAAATTATGTTACTAGAGGAAGCGCAACTCTAACGTAGGAGGAAGGAAGTTACACAAGTTTGATAATGTGTTTTAGTTATTAATGTTATTATATTATGCTACATATTTCTTAGTCGTTATCATTATCGTTATATCATAAACATTATGGTTACTAAAATAATAGAGAAACTGAAAGAGAATCTACGAAACAGTAAATTTTTATAATCAAATTTTAGTTACAGTTTGTTTTGTAATTGCATTTGCAATTTTGTAAGCTATTGAATTATTTGTCCAAACCATGTTTTTGAATTTTCGAAATACAATTGCTTGCTAATTAGATCTCAAAGAGGGTATAATATTTATAATGAGGGATATAGAATTAACTCAACAATCACGTTTTACGAGATTTCGTGTTACTCCGGGAACACATAAGGTACATAAATTGAGTCAATTAAAACTATTTCTCTTCTATTTCTATTTTATTATTGTTAATTATTTAAAGACGGTTTCATTTATGATACGTAAAAGCAAAAGTTTGTAACATAACAATTAAAAATGACATTTTATTATTGCGTGTCAAAAACATCAACGTTTAATTGTCACGCTAAAGCAATTTCATAAAGTATATTCAATCAGACCCCTTTAAACCTACCTCATAGAGAGTCCTGTTAAGTTTGTATCAAAGTTACAATTATTTACAGCCATATTTGGTTGCCGCATTTAATTTAGGGGAGTAGAACTGAGTAAATTATAATAGGATAAAAGGGTTGAAGCCGCTTTGAAACCTTGTCTTCCGTATCATCAATTGAGTCTATTCAATTACCTGGAAAATTCAATGGAGTAATACCAGCAAACTAAAGCAAAAAATAATATCCCCTATTGGAAATTGAGTAATTCCACGGTAATAAATTTAAAAGTAATTTTGCACGACCGAATGTTTTTTTGTTTTTTTTATACAGTTTATGTTACTTTGTTTAACATTTTTAATGCATATAGATTGAATATTAGGCAAGAAATAACTGTATACCGAGTGTCACTGAGATTAGGATTCATCCTCCTTTTTCTGTTTAATTTTTAACTGTGGAAGTGATATTACACATAGTATGTGTGCCGTATACCGTTTTCAATAATTTTGTGTTAAAACATTCTCCAAGTCGGTAAAAGAAATATATGTATTTTCTGAATCCATTATTTAGGTATTCTATATGAGCCTTCTACGTCAAGCTCTCATCCAATACAATACCGAGATTTTTATATTTTCAGGGTCAGTAATATTTTGTGAACATCTACTGTTATTTGTATCATTTTGAAGGCATTCTGCTGTAAGCATGTGCAATTTTTCTTTTTTTCGTTTGGTTAGAGCTTGAAATGGAAAACGTCAAGAATTTGTTTTTTTTTCTCATTAAATGTTAATAAGCTATTATTTAACCAACAGTTACCACATGGTGCTTAGACCAATTGATGTATTTTTGCGTACTTCATTCCAACTTTGTGCTGTAAATATTAATACTGTATCATCTGTTTTATGATAGAATTATGAAACCTTTATTTAATCTAATTATTTCATCAATATATATCAAAGATAGTATTGGACCAACCACCGTGTCCTATTGTACGCCGGTCTGAATGACTTTTGGTTCACTTAAGGTGTCATTAATTTTCATATATTGCCTTCTGTTTCTAAATGATTTTTTAACATTTTCAAAACACTGCCTCTTATACCCATTCGCTCTGCTCTATTTATTAATATATTATGAGAAACGATATCATAATCCTTAGCCAAGTCTAGGAATATGGCTAAACACTTTTCACTTCAATCAGGCGATTCAGTTATCTGTTTGCAAGATCACAAATTGCTAATTCAATGCTCTTGTTATTTATAAAACCATATTAATGACAACAAATTAAATTTTTCTAGATATTCAAGTAAACTATATTTTAAGCATTTTTCAAATATTTTAGCTATGTTAGAAATGAGGGAAATTAGCATATGATTAGCAATTTCTAGACTACTTTCATCTTTATATACCGGTATGACAACACTTCCTTTAAAAACGTTAGGAACTATTCCTGTAGTACATATTTTATTAGCAGTGTAAGCAAGATGTGATATTATATATTTATTTGCAATTTGATTACTTTTGTTAATATTTTATGTTTCCCTGAGAACAGTTATTTTTCAGTTCGGCAATTTTTAGAGTTATTTCATTTGCTGTAACTGGTTTTAGAAACATTGAAGAATTATTTTTTTTATTTTATTTTTTTTTATTAATTTTCAGTTTATTAGATTTAGTTTGATCGCCATTAGAATACCAATATTTATAAAATATTCATTTGTTGTATCAGCAATTTCTTTATCTTAGTATAATTCCTTCATTATTTCTAATTGTAATTTCTTTGTTTCTTCTTTCTGCCTCCCATATCCTTAACTAATTCCCATAATTTCTTTGTATTTTTACCCGCTTTTCTGACTTTTTGTGAATAATAGTTATATTTTGCTTTTTTCAGTAACGTATCTATTAAATTTCTATACCTTTTACACCTACCTATTTTCTAAATCAGTGTCATTTTTACTTTTATGTCATTCATTTTTCAGTTTATTTCTATTATTGATAGATTCTACTGAACTAACTGTTATCCAAGGCTTTAATTTATTTATTTTTATACATATTATTACCTTGGTTGAATTTTCGATGTACATATTTAATGTATTTATAAATTTATCTGCAATTTCCTCAATATTATCAGTAATGTATATGTTATTTCACTATTCAGATTCCAATGAATTTACATTTTAGTATATTCTAGTTTTTTTCTTGTAGATTGTTTATTACGTGAGTTTGTTTTCTCAGAGTCATCTTTGATTTCTATTTGTACTAATGTAGTTACATGGTCAGTTATAGTGTTATGATATATTCCAGGTGAGATGTTACATATGTTATTATTTTCCATTCGTTTTATAAATATATGGTCCAAACAAGTAAATGAAGTTTAACCATAGCCAGTGATGTTATTAATATAAAACACAAAACCTAGAGAAACAAGAAGATAAAAATACGATAGTCATTAGAAATATGATCTTTGTTAATAAGATTTATATCTACCATTTTTAACATTTGAGATAAGTTATTTAATGAAAATTCTTTAAACTCATCAAGAAATTCCAATCTACCTGTCGTGGGTGACCTATATAGACTGGTTATAACAAAATAAATGTTTTTATAAAGAAAAATGTATTGTTCTTGAAAAAATTATATGATTTATTGCAACATGTTCACTTGTGCAAGAAATAACATTTTTTACATATGTTATTAAGCCATCGTTTTGATTGTAAATTGATTTATTATAAAGTAGAATAAATTGGAAACTGAGGAATATAAAATTTTTCAATGTATTCTTGTTACCAACATTCAGATAATATTATGATATCAATATTTTCTGTATCTAAAGATTCCAAAATTCATGAACTTTTTTACGTTTTTTTTTTCAAGATTTTTTTCATTATCTAAAAATTCAGGAGTTTGCACATCATTATATTCTCCAATTGCTGCTAGCAAATTTCTAGCGTATATTTTGCGATATAAATAATGCAGTAAAGAATCATCCAGGTGTCTACATTTGAAAGCTTGGAAATCACAAAGTGTAAAAATAGTATGAATAGTGACAGAGGACCCAGCCCACTTTATTGGTTAGTGGGTCATGGTTCACCGAACCGGTATAAATAGGATATATTGTTAGCATAAGGTTAGTTTTAATTAACTCCGGATGATGCCAACTTGGTTGGCGAAACGCCCGTGGATTGCTGTATATGGTGTTTCGTGGAAAACTACGTCAGTGTTATCTTCACATCAAAGGTTCCAAACCCACTTTAGGAAAATAAAAGTATTGTTGCATTAATTCAATTAATATACAAAACAATAAGTTAAGGATGTATTAATTCTCCTCTGCTCCAGCTTCTCCTTCATTGATCCCAAAATACGTTGGGATATTCCCATTTGAAATTATAAATATTTATCCAACAATTTTGAATTCCATGTTTGTTAGCAGCTTCTGGGTACAATTTCAATACATTTTTAGTTAAATCTTCTTTTATGGTTTACCTTTTATCTTTAAGTTTTTTCTTATTTTTGAAATATTTCAGTTTTTTTTATTGTAGGAATTGAAGCTAATAAATATCGTTCTAATTTTATTTTCAATATGCCTACTTACATGGTGATATCTTGCAATATTTGAAGGTATTACTGAGATGCCTAAATTTTCTCTAGCAACCGTTATCATGTTTTCGGTCTGTGACTAAGCCAAATATTCTCAATTTTTTTCTACATGTGAACTGTTCCATATTACCAGTTTTTTTATAAAAAAACATTCCAATGCACTGATCGTTCTTTCAAATATTTGGAACTCCGCATGTATATTACTTAATTGGTCACTTATTTGTGATATTCCCTTTCTCAGTTTTTCACAAATTGTTGTTGCGATTGTTTCACTAATTTTTTGTAAAAATTTCGATTTAAAAAATGCTAACATTATTGCAGTTTCCACATTTGTTTGAAATTGTTTTGTTATAACCATTTTCTCTGATTTTACCGCTGTTTCTGCACGTTATACTTATTAAAATTTAAAGATTAATTCTTAATTACACTCGAATACTTTTAGATGTGCCTACATTCGTGTTTAATTGAAATTTTGTAGCAGCGATTTTTATACACCTACAACTTCGCTGCAATTTATGATACGAAAATTATTTTCTTGTTTTCCACCCCAGCGACCTCAACTTTTTTCCCAGAGAGCAACCTACTCCTTGTGTAGCTCAAAAGAAAGGTATTTTTATAAGCTTTCCAATAAGACAAAGGAAATTTAAATCCATTGAAGGATTTCTTGAAATAATTTCAAACTTGTTGTATTTGTAAACATTTTTGACAAGCTTAATATGACAATAATTATTATCTTTTCTAGAATTATTATTTTTATCCTTTTTTACTTACCTCCTTAGCTACGCCAGCAATTATTTTTGAATGAAAACCCAACTTTATTAGCTTGCAGGACACTTTTTTTAATTACTTTTTTCATCGGTGTTTACGAATATGAAGTGAGTTTTTAAGATAATCGCATATTTCTTAATAGTTTGATTGAATTCTAACACTAATTTACACACTGAAAGAAGTTTTTTAAATACATTTTTGCAGTAAAAAAAATGTTTTGATTTTTAACATTTAAATAAACCTTATCGATTGAAATTTTGTGCTCATTTTATAACTATATTTACAGTTTTTTTTTTGTATGATTAGCTATTTTTAAAATTAAACTAAGGAATTTTAGACAAAAAAGAAAAGAATACTAAATACAGCTTTAAAATTTTTTATACAAGTTCAATTGCTTTCATTTTTACTACTTTATGTTTAACTAAAACTCACAGAATTGAAATTTTGATAACGATTGGCTATGGCAATCAGATTCGAACGCAATTTGTTTAAGAATATTGAGCGAACACCTATTAGTCAATTCACTATGAGAATGCCCATCTTCTCTGTACGAGATTTCCAAAAGACTGGTCGTCCAAGAATTTAAGAAAATAGGTAATTTGATATTATTTTAACTTTATAAGTTTACAACCCCTTCAGTGCGACAAGTGGTATTTAATATGGATGTGGAGGGAATATGGAGAGAAAAATTTCATCCGTAAATATTAAGCTTAATAGTGAAAGGTTTCAAATGAATATATATTGTCAAATGAATCAACTTGTACTTTAAAAATGGAATAGTGAATCAACACAGTTCTAGATATTGGGCAAAAGAAAATTCCTACTGGACGCAAGAGAAGCATGTACAATATCCTCATAAAGTCTATGTTTGGGTTGAAATACTTACGAATCGTAGTATCGGGCCTTAATTTCTCGAAGAAAACATAACTGATCAACGGTATTTGCAGTTTTTAAGAGAAATTTTGATCCCTAAATTGGTAGCGAGTTACCGGAACCATGAAAGGCCCAATTCATTTGATGATGGAATTTATTTTCAACAAGATGGTGCTCCAACGCATTATGCAGTTCCTGTACACCAGCACCTTAATGAAACATTTCCTGATCGATGGATTGGTAGACGAGGGCCCATTGTATTGCCAGCATGATCCCCAGACATAACTCTTCTGAATTTTTCCTATGGGGCATCGTGCAAGCACCCACCATGGGCTTATAGGCCTGAGTGCAGCGGATTCTATAATCTGCATGTGTACTCATGAAGGATCCGTATTCCTCAAAAAACAGACATTCATGTTTGCTTCATTATAAATATTTAAAAACTAAACTGGTGTGATATTTAAAATGTTTTTAAGACTTGCTACTATTCTAACGCTATATTAGTATTAAATTTTCATTTTCGTGGTTTGTTCATTTACAATCGACCGACCTAATTGCAGTGTTCTCGGGAAAAGTCACACACCATTTAAGGTAAAATACTTTAGCAAAATTGACGTTGATTATAAGTAAAGAATTTAAATAAATAATAATAATTACTTTCCTTAAATAGATGAAATACTTACACAGGTGCACTTATTAGGAGAAACAAAAAATAATGAGCCGCGAAACTAATTCTAAATAGCTTTGTTATAAAGTAGTTTATTTCAGTTGCGTGTATATAATGATTAAAACATTATTATATCGTTATGGTCATAATTATAATAATTACAACCAAAACAAAACAATTTTTTATGATAAATTAGGTACTGAACGTAGTCAACATAAGTTGTATCTTAGCACAATAAGAAAAAGAATAACTCAGTCATTTTCTTTATTTTTTGTTGAAATATCACTAGAATCAGCTAAGTGAACTTGAATCGTTGCCATGTTTATGCTGTCTGAGTCCAAGATTATAATCACATGGATAAAAAGCGGGCGACCACCAGTAAACGTGAAGTTACAGTGAGGCATATCGAATGACGGAAAGACCATCATCGACGGAACATTCATCGCATATCGCCGACGTATTTGGAACTCGTTATTGATAGATAGAATTGTAAATGCTCCGACCCTTTGACGATAAATCATCTGCGTATAGGGCGGGTTAGGGTAATATTACCTTATACCCACCAGATACCATTTGTATCTAATTTATGAGCATTGTTAGATACGGTCGCTAAATTATTTGGTGCTTACGGTATACAATGATTTATCGGCATATTCAGCCATATGTGAATTGCATAAATTATAGGTATCGTATAAAATATGCATATTTTTTATGTGCTCCTTTATAGTCTGTAAATACACAAAAGACTGTTATATAATTTGGTGTTTGAAGATGCGACTGAATACCATATTTTTATCTTTTCTTTTTGCTAAAATATGGTAATTATATACAAAATTTAATGAATATAAAAATAAGATATCTAAATTGTATCTAAAACAAATATTAATAATATCTATGAAAATTAATAAAAATTAACATTGCACTTAATATTTTATGATATATTTTTGTAACATGAGTTCTTCCGCATTCTAGTAATATGCCCACATTAAATTTTTATTCGTAAATCAAAGCCTGTTTTCAGTGGCTTTAAATATCATCCTTATAGAAGCTCAATAAAATGTATATTCTATAATTCTGTATTCTGTTACATAATAGTACAGATACGTGTCACCTAAATTTTTTATCACTTGTTTAGTGTTGCTACCCGCTAGCAAGGTTAATAATCGACGCAATGTGATAAGGTCATCACTCATCAGTAAAGCTGGCCGATGTCACCTGGCCGACAGAGTCGTCATATGACTCATATGTTTACATCATATCATAATACTTGAATAAGTACAATAAATGGAAAAAAATTTTAACAAGAATGTTACATTTTATAAAAATTTGTATAAAACTCACCGTTTTAAGCAGATTTATGAAGTAGTTTGGTTGTCGTCATCACAAAGTGGGGAAGATCTATAGTATAATAGCATCAGGTATATTTCTACACTCTCGAATTTTTCACTAATGCGATTATTTTTTGCGTCATTTATAGCCTGTAGCTGTGTATTTACGTCGTCCACTATTTGCAGCGATTCTACTAACGACAACGAACTATTTTGCAATTTTTCTATTGCGTTGTGTAGTCCTCTATAATTGTTATTGATAGTTTTTAAATCTGTTTCAAGGGAAACGTCTTGAAAGCTTGTCTGGCTTTCCCTAATAACTGCAGCCTCGTTAGGGGCTGAACTGTAGTATCACAGCTTTTATTTGTTGAAAATATTCAGCATAATAAAAAGCAGCTTTCAACCACGTTCCCCAACGTGTAAGAATCGGCTCTGGTGGTTCAGGGATACCAGGACACTGTCTGTCAAATGCTCGAAGCCGTTTAGGAGATTTAAGAAATACTTTTTTTGTATTTGCTATTAATGCATCTACCTCTGGAAAACATTTTCGAATTGTTTCTGCCACAAGATGTAACGCATGCACTTTACACGTAACATGTAAAAACCTACAATTGTCTCTTTGAAGAGAACGGCCTACCACGCGCATTGTCGCGGCACCATCAGTCACAACATCAATACTTGACTTGTTGAAAGTTCAAATTTTTCGAATGTCTCCAACACCACACGCGTAATTATTTCGCCAGTAACATCGCAGTTAGTCTTTTAATAGCTAGTAAAACTGGAAATGTTGGTTTAAGAGGGTCCAGTACACGTACTATAATATTTAAAATAGAATTTTTTTACAATCTGTCGTCTCGTCAATACATAACCAGAGCCGTGTATTTTTTAATCCACATTTAATCCTATTTACAATGTCTTCACGAACAGCTGGAATATATCTACGTAACGATGTACGACTTGGTAAGTTCACCTGGGGATTGTATTTATTCCAAAACTCCCGAAATGGTTGTTTATCCAGTATGTAGTAGTGGAATATTACAGGCTATTAACATTAACAATACATCAAACATAAACTGAGTTGTCAAAGGCATGCCATTTTTTTTATTTTGATGTTGCACGGTATTGATATGACGACGAAAATCTGTTTTGTGCCAACACATTAAGTCTTGATTGCAAACTTTACAAATTATTTTGTATCCGTCATAGAATAAATCCGGAATTTCACCGATAAATTTATTCACTGTGTCCGCGTACGGTCGTTTTTTACCCTTTGGCGCGTTTGACATTATGTATAATTTATAGGTACAACCTCACGCATTAACCTTTCAAATAAGACTGCAGCGTAAATCACTTCTAAATCGGCACGTGTGACGCCAGCGCAAGACCGTGGCTGTATTCCAGCCACCTTGGCCAGCTTTACTCATCAGTATAGTTTGCGAAACAGATATGGTGACGGGACGTCTGGGGTAAGACGCTACGGAACGCAGAGCCAGATTTAACTGTATTGTTGGCTCGTTTACTTTTTCAGTATAGGTTTTTGTACTGAATTTAACGTATTGACTACACATACAGCAGTTATAGTATCCAAGTTTGCTTAATATAAATTGTTACCACCCAGCAAGAACCGCGAGGAGGTATGAGCATATCTTGCCAGAAAGGATGGGTATGGAATATTAGTATAAAAAAGAGATTATTTAAAAAGTAACAAGAAAGCTTTAAAAACAAAAATAAAAATAAAAAGTATACTCTCAAAATAGTAACAGAAACATATATTTTTCTCAATGAATGAACTAAAATAAATTTATTACTATAATAAAAACAGAAAGTCATATTTTTGTCAATACAAAAACAAAAATAATAACATTAATAAATAATAAAATCCTGAAAAATAATGTTTCTCAAGCACTGAACCACGAAAAAACACAGAATTTCACAAAATTCACTTCTTCACTTCACATCACTTTACCTTTACCTCACCTCACATTGCTTCTTCCTCTGAATTCTCGTCCTTCTCGCCCTATTCTTCGTTTTGAGATGAACTACTATCCTCGTTCAAATTTGTAATTATATTTAATTATTATATTATAATTATTTATAATTATATTTGTTACGGTGTCATGAGTATCATATCAAGTTTTATCTAGATAATAAATTGGTCTATTTTCCCTTCTGAGTTCTTTTATCTCTTCTCGGTATGAATTTCGCCAATCCACTATTCGTCTACTTTCCATAATCGCCATGCGTTTATTAATAGCTTGATATTTAAAACCAATTTTTCTCAGCCAACTTCCTAAAGTTCTTTTGGTATATTTTAGATGACAATCTATTTCTTTTAAATTTCTGTCAACCACGTCAATAGTTGAGATTTCATTTTTCTTGAAACGCGTCATAGACTAAAGTTCTTAAAAGTTTTGCTAACGATAGGTCCAGAGTTTTCGATTGACCGGCATCGGATATTTGTTTTCTCTGGGAGGGGCACCTCCTTTCACCAGTTTGTGTATTGTGGGACGAGGAACGTTAGTCAGAGATGCTGTTTCACCTAGTGCATACAAATTAGGGTCATTAACTCGTCGCTTGAAAAGACTATTGTAAACATTAAGGCAAATTTGTTTCGCTTGCTAGTTCAAATGTAAACGATTTTTTCTTACTGAAAACACTATTGAACTTTGATTCTCTTTGTCACTATCAATTTCATTTTCATAAACACAATAAGATGCAGACGTAGAGGCCTCCCACGGTAGAAATATTTTTACATCAAACACCTTCTTAAATTATTTTCAAAAACACACCAGCAAATTATCAGATGTAAATTAATTATTACCCATATTACACTATTACACAACTCGCTGCAACACGATAACCTTCTTAAAATATTTTCAAAAAACACACCAGCAAATAAACAGATATTAAATAATTATTATTTATCTTATAGTATTATACTTACAGTATATCAGCACTGCTAGAATGGTTCGGTAACAAAATTAAGTGCGGACCTGAACTATCACAGAATACAAGCTAAACTCCGCCTCAGTTGCGTGCCAGCTAAAACAACAATCATGGTTCTCGCTTTAATAGAAGCAGTGTAAAAAGACGGAAGATGTCGACTAATGACTACTCTATTATCAACATATATAACCTCTATAACCAACATCAATATAGCCAACTATAGTTCCTTTAACGGCCTTTGGATAATAAGTTCATATACTTCAGGGATTCTTACAAATACCTTGCTTCCATACAAACGTAAATTTGATACGTCAGGTTTCTTTCTCAAAAAGATTTGATATGGAGGTTTTCTAATTTTCGTGTTTGCAAATAAACGATTTCCTATATATGCAGCTGTATTAACATATTCCGGCCAATAACATTTATCGATATTTGCTTCAGCCACAAACATCTAGCACGATTCATGATAGTCCTGTTAAATCTCTGCGACACCGTTCAGTTCATGTATGAGGAGGACCAGGTCGCAAATATATACCTTCCCTTTCGCAAACGTATAGAAGTCCTTGTTTACATACTCGTCCATTATCACAATGAATTTCTTTTTATTTTTTCCCTGTTTGATTTTGATTTATTTAGTATACTGAATAAAACGATCAAATACCTCACATTTCTACTTAATACAGTACACAACTGCAATATTACTAAAATCATCTATAAAACTAACAAAAATATTTTTCACCATTATAACCAGTTTGCGGCCAAGAATACGGTGCTATTTTTCCTTTTGTGACATTTCTATAGCACTAGCATATGATACCGATTCATTTTCCTTGTAGCCTTGAACAGTACTAACAAGTTCGTAAAGTTTATTTCTTTTCACTGCTGTGGCAATTAAATCACCTTTACAATTTTGAATTTTGGCAATATTTTTTTCATAAGTAATTGAATTATTTTCATCAGTAATACAAGAAACACTTAACAAGTTATGTTTCATATTTGGCACAAAGTATACATTTTTGATATCAGTTTTAACAAGTTTAGCTTTAATATTAAAATAAACAATAATGTTACCTATTTTTTTTTATTTCATCGAAAACCATCAACCTACTTCTTAACATTTATAGAGTTTTCCAAATTAACAAAAGTAGAAAAGTACTTATCTGTATTCACAATGTGATCAAAGGATCCACTATCCAATAACCACTTGATATATCCTTCTTGTACCTGTTGGGGTTCAGCATTTGTCAACATTACTTCTACATGAAACATGTAGCTTTCCGTATCTGTTTCGACCCAGCAACATGATGACTGCTACCTTCACTTTCTGGATTTCTTGAATGTCCTGCTTGCTGATTTTGATTTCTTGCTTCGACAATATTTCTGGATATGTCCTATTCTATTACATTTGAAACATTTTTGTCAAATAATTATTTGCATTATTTCGACCAGTAGTGTGATAACCAGAAGAACTTGGTTGCTGTCTTGGAAAAATTCTGAGAATTATTTCTTGTACCTACTTGGTATTTCATATTTGTGAAAATTACTTTTGACTCCATTATTATTAAACTCTCGCTTTTGAAACTCTTATCATCAGTTTAGACTTGACATATTCAGCTGATTTTTCCTTTTTTGGGTAGAGCGTCCACAATATCTACTATATGAGATTAGGTTTCAGGAAGCGTTAATAACAAATAATTCAGTTTATCATCTTCGCTTACATTTTCACCAAAGTTTTTTAGTTTATTTACCAGTTTCTCAAACTGATTAAAAAATTCGGTAGGGTTCTCTGATTCATTCATTTTTAAATCCAATAATCACCTTTTGCATAGTAATTTCAAAGCACTATTTTTCACTAAATAAATTTCATCCAATTTTGCTACCATACCCTTAGCTATTTTTGGAGATAAAATTAGTTCTCAAGCTGTGTATTAGTTGCGCTGTTCACTAGTGTAATTCTTCTTTTTAATTTCCCCACTTGATCTCACTAATTTCATTAGGTGTACTTTCATTTAAAACAGCTTCGTTACATTCCTTCATTTTACGAAATAACATTAATCTACATCTCCATTTATCATACCCTGTTCCATCAAATACATTTAATATAAACTCGTCTTTTTTGTCCGCAATGTTTTCGTTATTTTACATCAAATTTACAAACTTTTACATATAACCACGGACCTCTACTACCATGTTAATTTACCTTACAATTTACAGACTGCAATCTCCTTAAATTCTCTTGTTCTAATAAAACACATTATTCACTTTATATATATATATATATATATATATATATATATATATATATATATATATATATATATATATATATATATATATATATATATATATATATATATATATATATATATATATATATATATATATATATATATATATATATATATATATATATATATATATATATATATATATATATATATATAACTTTTACATACACACATTAGATTTTTACTTCATATGTCTTCTGTCATGTCATCTTAAACACTGAACTAAAGTTAACAGAATTTAACAGAATAATAAGAATATAACATATGAGACATACTACCAACTGTTACAAAGATAAAGTAAATGGAACCTATACAAAGTCACATATTTAACAGAAAAATCCATACAATTCTGACTGACATTTAATTAACAACTTTCAATTACTTAATTGAAAATTTAATTGTCAATTGTAAAACCGGGCCTTGGACTGTTAATATAACATGTAGTCTAGAGTGTTGCGCGGTGAGTAAAATTTGAGTTACACCATAACTACGCCACTTTTTAAAACCAGTGAAACTGCTTAAAGATTGTCTATCTTTACTAGTATATCATCAAAACTATTCAAGCGTCATAGCGTGAGATCAAACACTATTCTGCTTCTAACGTGCACCATATATGAAATGCAAATTTCAGTCATCCATATCCTGCCAAATGATTTAGCTAGAGGCAAACGAAGTTACATGGGATTGTGTAAGCTTCGGTTGCACATGGAATGCATTTCGCTTCGAGGACACACAGCATGAAGAGAATCAGGGGACGGACAGAATACATAGGAGCAAAGTCTAATATCTAGCTGAATATCCGCCCGACTGCCTCACGTTCAGTGTTTGTGCAGGGATTAATATATCAAATCGCATATACCAGAATTAGTATGGGCTCTATTCTACTAACTCCCTGTCACAGATGTGGCACAGGAAACGCTTTAGTATACACATTTGTGGAATAAATGTGTGTATTATGTGTATATATTGTATATACATATTGTACTGCATAGATTAAGTGTTTAGTTATCTACGTAAACGGATATATTGATAACTAATGCTAAGTTTAGCAACAAATCAGTAGAACAGATAGTAAAGGAATGTAAAGCGTCCATAAGTTATTTTTGGAAACACGGTTTAGAGTAAAAGCTTTTAAAATTTAGTAAAAGTAGGTACTTGGTTTTAATGAATCAGCGATAAGATATAGCAGTTTTTATTAAAGGCCCTATTACTGGCAGTGCTAAAAAAGTCACTGTTCCAACGTAAATATATTAGAGTGGATAAAAGAAATGTTTATTACCGCACTTAGGGCAATTATCGTAATGAAAAATTTGTCTTGATTCATTAAATGGCCTAACGCTCGCTTTTGTTAATTTGTTTAATTTGTATAAATTTATATTGCGAATTTCCTGCAGTAAAAAAGGAGGCTGTCCAACAAATGAAAAAAAAAACAATCCAATGTACAGGGTGTCCCAGCTAAGATGTCACTCGCAATTTTCTCGGTAATAAGAGGCCACTCGCAATTTTCTCGGTATTTTTCAAGACAAATTAGTACGTAATTCAAAAACTAATGTGAAGTAGTTTTTCCGAGGAATCCGATGCAAACAAGAAAGAATCAGTTAACATCAAGCAATAAATTTATGGCCGAAAAACCGATTTTTTTCCAAAAAATTTAAATGGCGTATTATTATATTTTCTGTTGTAGAGTATTACTGAAACAAATTCCATATGTACAATTTTTTTGTCACTTTCGGTTTGACCGAAAATTCATTTCTATTTAAAAAAATTTATTTTTCCGAATATATTTTGGTTGCGTCCAACAGAACATTTAGTTATCTATCAAAAAATGCATAAACCACCTTAATGATATCTCTAACCGTTTTCGAAATATATAGAACTCTTGGTTGAGTAGTAATGACACTTGCCTCTCACCTTGGATTGGGTTCGATCCCCAGTGGAGGAGCTAGTATTTTTTCTAAACCAGAAATTAATCCTAGCATATTTGGACATTGGGTATGTGTCCATTGTCTCTAAATGTGTAGGTTGTATTACCTGTGATGTTTTATTTAATTTTAGGTTCTGGGATAATCGTAGAACTGTTGGAATATTTTATACAATTTGTAAGTTATTCATTGGAGTCTTTGACTTATTCTACTTTAAATAACAATAAATATACAGGCACACAAAAAAAAAGTTTTGCACTACCCAACAGACTACTATACCTATACGTACTTTGGGGCGCTGAAACCGAATCCGAGGTTAGAATTGACCCATCACGTCAGGATTTGTAAAAATATAAAGAATCTATGTTCTTAAGAATTTGGAGAACCTGGGTTGACTAATGAATCTAAAATTGCACTTCTTGCACTCTCATATAAATTTATTTCCTAAAAATCTAAGAGATTATAGTGAAGAGTATGGAGAAAGGTTTCACCAAGATATTCGCGAGTTGAAGCGTCGATATCAAGGAAGATAGGATGAGAATATTATGGCAGTCTAATGTTGGATGTTAACGCTGGATATACCAGAAAATACAAAGAAGAGAAAAAGAATGTCATTACACAGGACTTTCGAAAGTAAGAGGGTATGCTACAATAGAAGATCGTAACAGAATTTATAAAGATTTTTTTGAGGTTACGTAAAAATTTCTAACGTGATGGGTCAATGCTGACCTCGGTTTCAGCGCCTCAAAATGTATGTAGGTAAAGTGGTTAGCTCATTTAGGTTTTTATTTTATTTTTAACCTCTGTTTTGGCTGGTTTTTACCTGTTTTTTGAGGTTATGTAAAAATTCTAACGTGATAGGTCAATGCTGATCTCGGATTTGATTTCAGCGCCCCAAAATACAAATAGGTAAAGTGGTTACCTTGTTTAAGCCTTTAATTTATTTTTAATCTCAGTTTTGGCTGGTTTTTACCTGTTTTTGGAGGTAGTGTCAAAATCCTGACATGATGGGACAATTCTGACCTGGGACTTGGTTTCAGCGCCCCGAAGTACGTATAGGTATATTAGTCTGTAGGGTAGTGCAAGACATTTTTTTGTGTGCCTGTGATATTAATAAACTACCCAAAACATTTAAAAGATCACTTTTTCAAAAAACCGTATCTTTTCTTCAAAAATTGATTCATATTTCATAAATAGTTTATTAATCAAGTTCTCTGACTGACTGAATCATGTTCAAGACTCTTGTCATTCTAGCTTATTTATGCATGACTTATTTGTTATCATTACAGGTGGCATTGTTTATAGGTACATACCGGGAGGTAGCGATAAATTCCAGAGACGACTTTTACGTATATATAATATTATATTATAAACACATAATGAAACATTCCCAAACAATATGATATGATAAAATATTCTTATGTACTATACAATGAATCTGTTTTCGTTATAAAAATGGGTCCAAAAAATTATAGATTTTAATTAGGCAATTAGTCGGCTTGCAGATATGAAAAACAATTCCTTAATGACTGACGAGGCTTGTTATTGTCGAGTGTCCAATAACAATTCATAGAGAGATATAGGCGTATCGCGTTTCTTGGCTCACGTTTACGCTCACTGCTCCATTGAAAATGAATACGCCAATTCAAATTCATTGAATAATACTATAAATACGTAGCATTTTTAAAACGCCTATGTGAATAATACTTACGTACGGAAACAGTGCGAATTTAAAGGCAACGGAGGTTAACTTTTTTAAAATGTCTCAATTTTTGTAAAAGGGCAGTATAGCAATTTTCAGGTACTAACGGATACTAAGAAAATATATTTATCAGAGGGATATGTGACAGTATTAAAAAAAAAAATATTTTGAAAAGAATGGAAATACGTTTGGATTAACGTGGATGCAACCACCAATGATTGTGGCTGGAAGGTGGCAAATATTTTAATTGGTGTGTTAATATTAGTAATAATACTTTTACTCCTGTAGTCGCTAGTTAAAAATACATGTGTGTGTTATTCCCGGTATTAACAACATTTTAAAGGGAAAGTCCCTTAAAGATAACTTAAAGGGAGTTTGAGTGAAAGTGTAAAGTGTTTTAGTGAGAAGAAAATGTAAACAAAATATCAGAAAGCAATTCTACAATTTAAAAAAAATTAGGTTTAATGGCTTTCGTATTTATATCTCAATTTATGTTTTGCTAGAAACGCTGGTAAACATTTTCTTGTCATTAAAACTCTCATTAAGTTAAAGGTCCCTTTAAAATGTTGAAAATACCGAAGGTTAGTGTTATATTCACCAATACTATCAGCCTTTTTTGATATTAACTTTGGATGTTACCCAACTCGCCAAAATAACCGCAAAAAGATATTGTCATATATGTGCATGAACATATTTATTCGTTGCCACATCACTTAGCGACAGCCCTAGAGTTGACGTCATTTATCCCTACCTCCTGATCTCTAGTATGATTTAGTAAAAGTTCTAAACGAAAACTGTTATTAAACATACGTGTTACTAATTTATTAATCCCTATTATTGAAAAAATAAACACTAGAAGACACCCCAACCACAAAGATGTGATACGAGCAATTACGCTTTTGCAAGAAGGGCGCTCTCAGCGATATGTAAGCTAAGTGCTGATTATGTCTCAATCTGTGGTCTCTAGACTCTGGCGATTGCATCAAAAAGCAGAACTTGTCACAAGAAGATCTGGTTAAGACCGTCAAAGGGCCACAACCACTCCTGATGACAGATTTCTTAGACTGCAAATTCTTCGATCTGTTTTGTAACTGCACCTGGTCAAAAAATTAGCTCTCTAGAGCCAGAAGAGTTCAGGTTTCGGTCCAAACAGTGCGTAATAGACTCAAATAAGTCAATTTGCAATTTAGACGACTACTTAAACACTTAGATTGACCAAACACTATAAGCAGAAGAAATTATTGTTTGCTTGAAAAAAAATAACTTTTCAGATGAGTTGAGATTTTAATTATGGGTTAATGATCGACGAGTTCGAATGCTTACCGATTTGAACCAAAATATAATTTTAGAAAAAACTTTTTAAAGTTTTAACTTGTGATCTTTTAATTATTTTGGGGTAGTGTATATGCAATATTTGTCATAGCTGGCAGTATTTTATTATATACCTAAAAACTGAAAAAGTGAAATGCAAAAAAAAATTGATTTTGTACAAAATCTCATTTCTATAGCAATAAAATGAAGGCTTCAAATCAGACTTTATGGCCACATACTAATATCAAGGGAAGCCACTCATTTATTTTTCGCTTAGTCGCTATTTTTCAAGATGTCGACCTAATTAAAGAAACGTATAAACTGTATACAATTTAAGCCACATAATGTTTTACAATTTTCGTTTTAATCGTTTGTAAGAAAAAATAATTCTTAAACATTTAAGAGTATTATAAAACAGTCTTGTCTTCATTTCACTACCAATTTTCCAGAGACTAGCCTGCCTAGGGATCACTGGCGCAATGAGGACGACATCAACAGCTGCTCTGGAGGTTCTGCTAGGTCTGCCAACGCTTCCCTCGTGGATAAAGAGGGAGGCTGCGGCGGCCTATCTGAGAAAGCGGGATTCTGGGAGCTGGCAGTGTTCAGGCGGAGCTGAAGGTCACGCAGCAATTGCTGGACTGACGGAGAGGGAAATCCCTCTCTCTGTCCTGAAGGTGAGAGAAGCGAAAGATCATCTGAGGTTAGAAAGGAATTACACTCTCACTCTTCTCAGTAGGGAGGAGTGGAGTGAAGGAAGAATTGACTTCCGCCCGGACTCTCTGGTGTGTTACACAGACGGATCTCGGATGGCCACTAGACCGTCTTCTGGGGGGGAGATATCTGGAAGGCAAAGAAGTACAGGAGAGCTTTGCTCTAGGCTCGTACACCACGGTATTCCAGGCAGAGGTTTACGCCATCCTAGTGGTGGCGGGTAGGGCTGAGGTTAGGAATGAGGTGGATCAGATAATATACATCTGCTCGGATAGCCAAGCTGCTCTAAAAGCGGTGTGCTCCCCCAGGACGAGATCAGTTCTCGTCTAGGAGTGTGGGGATGCCCTAGAAGAGCTGGCTGGGCATAAACAAGTAAGACTGGTATGGGTTCCGGGACATATGGGAGTTCCAGGCAACGAGAAGGCCGATAAATTGGCTAGACTCGGAGCCGAGGAACCCTGTCACGGGCCTGAGCCTATGTTAGGTATTTCAAGAAGGCAGGTCACAACGGCCCTCATGAGTGGGCCCACGAGACACTGAGGACGCACTGAAGGACCAACAAGGCCTGCAGGCAAACCCGAGATTTTGTGACGGGCCCGAACAAATCGAGATCAGCCTGGTTGCTGGGACGGAGTCGGAAAACTGAATCTTTTAATCGGTGTTCTGACAGGCCACTGAAGACTTAGGAGGCATCTATCATTGATAGGTATTGAAGACCCTACATGTCCAAGGTGCAGGAGAGATGAAGAAACATCTTACCACTTCCTGGGACAATGTGAAGCGTTTGGGCGCCTGAGACACAGTATCTTCGGTTCTGAGGCTCTTCTAATGGAGGAGATGAGCTCCCTCGCAATGAGTGACATCCTGACCTTCATCAGAAGGTCGGAAAGATTCGATGAGGGAGCAAGAGAAGCACATGGCTGAGGGAACAGCTGGGGGTTGGTAAAAGGGCCTGTCTCTGGTCTACTTGCCAGGCGTCAGCCTCCCCACCATTACCATTACCATTACTATTATTACTACCAATTTTGGGATGGCATCTAAGGTTATCTTCCTACGATTAATGTCAGTGGTCATTTTTATATACCAATACCAATATACCATTTTAGTAATTTCATCTTCTGCTGGTGTGTTGATCCAGATTGAGGGGAATACATTAGTTTGTGTTGTCCTACTTCTGTAATGTTTTAATATTTGTATGTCAATTTAATGATATGTTCTCTGTAACATTATTATTTATTTTTGTTTGATTTTCTTCTTCCATTAATGGCATTTTTTATTTTCATAGTTTCTGACGATTTGTTTTCCTTTCTTTTAAAGACTTTTTATGATTATAGAGTAATTCGTATCTAGTTATATGAGAAGAATAAATTCTCTTGTAGTCATTTCCAAAATGTTTAAATTAATAATTTATATGGTACAAGCTGTACAAAGTCTTTCAGTCCCTCATCTACAAGTTCCTGATTTATCTTAGTTATTTAGTAGATATAGAATAGTTTGTCACATAGCACTGAAAGGAAATCTAGGAGGCAAGTGAAGATAGGACCTTTGAGTCTCATAAATTTGCGATTACGGGAGAGAGGAGCAAAAACTCAGGGCTATAAATATCAATACGGCTTTACGCATGTAGGGGCCAAAGACAACATGATCTAACCTAGCAATCACCAACGTTATTATTGTATTTACGTTGCGTGCTTGTATACTATTTAAATTAGGATATTACCAGTTTTCCTTCGAGGCCTGGATAAATCATATTACTATTATTGTTAATTTCCATAACGTAAACTGCATAATAAAAAAGGTAATTCTATTAAATTGCAAATAAAGACAAATATGGCAGTTTAAGTCACAACGACATCCCGGATCTAAGCAATAAAGCGCAATGTATCCCTTTTGATCAGCGAATTAATTCAAATGATGTTTGTTAGAGTGAGCGATTTAAGTTTAATCCGCGCTTCGTACACGCAATCAACTAACGCATGTTGATGGTGAATAAAAGTGTCCCCTATTCTACATAGATTTAATACTGTCAGGATGCCTTGATAGGTTTAAGTTAAACGTACTGGAAGAATTTAATTGACATGGGTGAAGCATTATTCTGGATTTGTTACTGTTACTTTTGTATATTTGAAAAAAATATTACAGATAGGAACTTTTTTCATTTAATAAAAAAATTGGGAATGAAGGCTTACGTTAAAACAGCGTAAATATTTTTTCGATAAATATTTTATTTGTCGGTATCAATTTGATTTATGGAAAAAAATAATATGAGACTGTTTTTAAATTAACTTTTGCAACAGACTGTCAGGAAGAATGTATTTATAAAATGATGTTTGCTTTTCAGGTCAATCGGCAGGTCATCTAAATTAGCCGAGTTCAGGAATAATTCCAAATAAACCGGAATTAATTTTAATCTCAGAAGTCACATTCTAATTTTGCACCCCTTAAGAAGTTAAGCTTTTGCCGTAAATAATGCTTTTGTTAATTTTATTGATTGTATAAATTGGTATCTAGACGTTTTCTCTCCGATAAAATCTAATATAAAAAATAATGTAAGTAGCGAATTTAAAGCCTGGCTAACACCTGATATTACTCAGCAACGAATTGAGCTGAAAAATTTCTATTGGTTAAACAATAACTTTGATTATCCCGATACAAAAGCATTATATAACAACAAAAAAACGAATGTACCATAAAGCTATGAAAGATGCTAAGACTCGATATTACGAAACTGAAATTGAGCACTCATCTAATAAAACCAAAATAACATGGAAAATAATAAGCTAGGTAGATATAACCAATAATTTTAGGATATAAAATTATCTCACGACGAAAAAATAGTTACAGAAACAAACCAAATAGTAGATATTTTTGGTCCAAATCTTGTTACTGTTGTACAAAATAAACAAAATATGCATTTTGGAGAAAATTTATTTTTATCATATACACTGTACAGTCTCTAGAACAAACCCTAGTACATTTCTTTTTACACGAATTACAGAATTGCAATATAAATATAACTAATAACCTTAAAAACTAAAATTCTCCTGGAAACGATAATCTTAGCTTCAGGATCTTAAAACAAATTAAATATTTGATTACACCCCCTTTAATGTATTTAATTAACCATTCAATTGAAAATGGTACTTTCCCTAACATACTAAAAATATCACATGTATCTATATTAAAAACTGGAGATCCTTTAGATGTTGATAACTATAGACTCATAACACTAGATAGCTCGCTGTCAAAAGTTATGGAAAGGGCTATGCACGCCCAACTTTTTGAATTTTTGAACTGACATAATATAATGACCCCGTATCAACATGGATTCAGAGAAGGTAAATCGGTGAAGAGTGCTTGCTTACACCTACTATCCAGGTAGATATGTAGTAGTGATCCAATTCGACCTCTCTAAGACTTTTAACTTGGTGGACGCCGATTATGTTCTGGCCAAACTTTCCAATCTCGGTATTCGTGGAAATATATTGCAGTGAATTCATTCTTAGCGGAACGTCAAATAATGGTAAAAGTTATATGTAAATGTAAATGTATGTAAATGACAAGCCAGACTACATAAAAAACGGTCAGTCATCATGTATACAGATGATACGACTATAACAGTCACAGATTCTGATATAGAGACATTAAACACAAAAATTAAATGCGTATAAGACGAATTTACTGTATGTTGCGCCGTAATAAATTAATTATAAATACAACCAAAACAAAGTATATTAATTTCTTCAATAGAAAACCTGTACTCGCAGATTTGACATTCTATAATAAATTCAATTTCCTGGAAATTACTTTAGATACAAACTTATCTTGGGTAACTGATACTAAGTCTGTAAGAAATTAAACCAAGCCTACTTTTCTATCCTACGAATGAGAAACTATTTGCAACGAAATGGACTTCGAAATGTTTACTATTTCCTTGCCCACTCACACATAAATTTCAGCATATTGTGTTAGGGTACGGCCTCAGAAAGGAACAGAGTATTTAGTAGCCAAAAGAAACTCATACGCCTAATATTTAATGTAAAACCTCTTAAAAGTTGTAGCAGTACCTTTAAAGCAAATAATATTCATACTACTACGTCAATTTATATCTATAAAAGTTTATGTTTTACAAAAAAAAATCCACAACTTTTTCAGAGTTTATCTTCGCATCACAACTATGTAACAAGAAATAGAGATTTACTGATACCATCTCATAACACTACATTACTAGAAGAGTTGCCATTATATTCATGTGTCAAATTATTTAACTCCTTGCCATCTGATATGACGAAAATAAATAATTATAATGCATTTAAACATAAGATCGAGAGTATTGTTACGTGTTTGCAATCCCCACAAACACCTACACTCGTAGATTCGTTGATTGAAAGTCCAGATAACACTTACTCACTACTTTATTTACTAATTAACAATTAACAACAATATATTAATTACTGTCTTAACTATAATCACACTTGAACACTAATATCTCTTTCTCATTTCTTGTTTATTTGTTCACGTTCAACTTAAGATTGAGGGTCGGCCCACCGTGTGTCTTATTTATACATCCGTTCACAGGGTCTAGGGCATTCCAGAATATTCCCGGCCGTTCGTGTACAATTCCAGTCTCATCTAACCAGTCTACACAGTCCTGTGGCGTAACATTGCCCCATCCTTAAGCCTGAACGTCCCGATCAGGCAATTCATTGTTCCCTGCATACTTGGCTAGTCTCTCTGTATGCACCACCTTCATCTTGGATTTTGGACTTTGCTGAATTCTATATACAACGTCGTTTAGTCTAGTGACGACAGTATAAGGACCTTCCCAGGGCGGGTGAAGCTTCGGGGACCTGCCCTTCTTTCGTTGTGAGTTATATAACCAAATCGAATCTCCAGCCTGGAACCCTCCTGTATTCACTTTAAGATCACTTGCTATGGCAATTCGGTCTCGTACCAGCTCATGAATGTTCCTTAGCCGTTCACCAACTTCATCGGCGTAGTCATTTATGGAAAGTCTCTCCTCATCTGGTGTGCCAGACACCAAGTCACATGGCAGTCTAATCTCACGCCCAAACATCACGCGAGCCGGCATCTGTTTTGTTGTTTCATGAATGGAGGCCCTGTAGGCCATACGGAAAAGAGGTAAGTGACGGTCCCAACCTCTCTGATGTTTCTCAACCACTTTGGATAGATGCTCCTCCATGGTTTTATTATATCTCTCTACCATTCCGTCTAATTGTGGATGTAGGGCTGTTGTTCTTGTCTTCCCAGCAAGCGACACATCTTCTGAAACACCCCTGATTCAAAGTTTCTTCCTTGATCCGAATGCAATTCTAGGGGCACGCCAAATCGACATACTAGATTATCTATCAGAGCTTGAGCGCCAGTGGCTGCTTCTTGGTTGGGTATGGCATAAGCTTCAGGCCACTTATTGAAATAGTCCATGATAACTAAGATGTATTTGTTCCCATCATCTGTCATGGGGAATGGACCGCGTACTTTAGTGAGAGTTTTGTTGATGCCAAAATGTCCACCAGATGTTCCATTGTGCACTTCCTGGAGTATTTTTGGTATGCGACACCTGGGAATTACCAGTCTCAAAGAAATTTCCTTCCCATCTGGACTTTCCCAAGCTGTCTTCAACAGTCCATCCTCTACTCTAAGGGAATCCCATTGTGCCCACAAAACCTTCAGTCCCACTGCCTTGTCTGAAATGTCCTTCCAGCCAGGTCGGGCTCCTCTTTCTTTCCATTCCAGAATAGGATCAGTTTCTTGATCTTTTAACTGCTCTTCTCTTAATGTCTCTTTTGTCCAATCGTCAGGAACATCAATTTTAACGGTGTTTACAATTATTATCCCTTGTTGCATTTCCACCCGGTGGCAGTGCTTGTAGTCGTCCCGACAGGGTCTTCTGGAGAGAGCGTCTGCATTTTTATGGGATTTTCCAGGACAATGTTCGATTTTAAAATCGTACTGCTGCAGTTTTTCTAGCGAGCTAGTTGGCCTTCCGGAGACTTCAATTGCAGTAACCACTTTAATGCAGCATGGTCGGTCCGAACTTTAAAATGTTGTCCATATAGGTACTTGTGAAAATGGTCTATGGACTTGACAATAGCCAATAGTTCCATCCGTGTCACACAATAGTTACTTTCTGGCTTCGACAACGTCTTGCTGAAGTACTCAATTACTTTTTCCTGAATTTGGGAAAGAACATATGCAAGTCCAGAATTACTGGCATCTGTGTCTAATACGTAGAGGCCTTTCCGTTCTGGGTATGTAAGAACCGGACTCGAACACAGTGCTGATTTTGTGTTCTGAATGATGTTTCGCACTCTTGTGTCCATTGGTAGTGAACCTTCTCTTCTGTAAGCCGGTGTAGTGGCTTCGCAATATCAGCAAATCGTTCCACAAATCGTCTGTAATAAGTGCATAGACCAAGGAAGCTTCGTACTTCGTGAACATTTGAAGGCCTCGGTCAATCTCGTACTGAGGAAATCTTGTCTGGGTCTGTTCTTAACCCCTCCGAAGACACGACATGGCCTAGGAATTTTACCTCTTTCTGGAACATAAGGCACTTTTTGGGATTCAATTTCAGGTGTGCATTTTTAATTCTTCCAAACACTTCTTGAGGGTTCTTCAAATGCTCCTTAAAATCCCGTCCCATAACCATCACATTAAGATAAACTAGACATGTCTTCCAAGTTAGTCCTCGTAGTACCAGTTCCATCAGTCTCACAAAAGTCGCTGGCGCATTGCACAGTGTGCAGGCCGAAGGGCACAGTGAATTGATAGACGCCACTTCCTGTCGAAAAGGCTGTCTTGTCTTTGTCATTTGAATGAAGTCCCACTTTCCAATATCCACTTCGAAGATCTAGAGTGGAAAACCACCAATTCAGGGTAACGGATAGCTGTCTTTTCTAGTGACGTCATTCAGCTTCCTGTAGTCGACACAGAATCTTAAAGTTCCATCTTTCCTAGCAACCAAAACTACTGGCGACGACCAAGGACTGGTTGATTCCTCAATAACTCCGTCCTTAAGCATCTTCTGTACCATTGCAGAAGCCTCTTCTTGTTTTGCTAATGGGAGTCTCCTAGGTGGTTGACGAATAGGAGCTAATTCACCAGTATTTATCCGATGTTGCACTATGTTGGTCTTTGTAAGAGCTTCGGTGTCCTTTGCAAATGCTGTACTTTCTTTCTTTAAATATTATAAAGCTTCCCTATGTTCATCTGGAGTTAAATGTTCTAACTGGACATTTAACATTTTTACAACTTCTTGGTCCATATCTGTAGACGAAGCTCCAATGATTTGTTTGTCACATCTCGCAATCCATGTGACTGGTTCGTAGGTGCCAATTGCTTCGCCTTCTTTGAACGTCACTGGATGTGAATTTAGGTTAACTATTCTAATCGGTATCTTGTCTGTAGTCTGTGTTAAAGTTCTTGCCAGGATCACATTGTCTGTAATTTTAATTGAGTCATCCTTCTCAACGAGGTCAAAGCGGTATCTCACAGAATTTTCCTACAGGACTGCCTCGATTACTTTTTCTGTTCGTGCAGGAATTTTTACGATCCTCGAAGTTAGTAGCCTAATATTATAGAATTTTTAATCTGCCGTTGAAAGAATAATTTCTTCATTTCCAATCCTGAGAACTCGTTCTCCAACGTCAAGTACAAATCCATATTTTTCCATAACGTCTAATCCTAAAATGAAGTCATCTGTAATGTCAACTACGATAACTTGATGTTTAAAACACAAGCGGCCAATCTGCAGCTCCATGTCGACTTCCCCATGAACCGCCGCTCTATCTCCCGTAGCTGTCCGGATGACTAATCCATTCTGTCCTTTATTTACTTTGAAACCCGTTATGAATCCTGCCTGTATTATTGATGACGTAGCTCCTGTGTCGATTGTGAACACACATTTCTTCTTATTTACATAACCCTCCAACAACAGACTACTTTGAACTCTCCGAAGTTGGGAAACTTTTATTTCTCGGGGGTCACAGCATTTCTTGGCCAGCGCAGCCCCCAAATTGCCAGCCATCTTTAGTTTTCCTGTGGCTCCTCAACCACAGCAGCACATACCCATTTCGGGCTGCGTTGACGACAGTTTTTCTTGATATGGCCCACTTTGCCACACCTATAACAACGGATGCCTCCATTCGGCCTCCCATTGTTGTTGGTCTTGTTGCTGGGAGTTCGATTTTGTCAGTAGTTGGGTCATCATCTTGTGTAGATCAGATATCAGGTTTTATGTTGTGTTGTCTGGCTTGTCTTCCTCCACACTCACAGCTCGTACTCTCTGATTTGATGGTGTGGTATGCTTATAGGCAGCCTCAATCTCCAGTGCATGTACTAAAGCCTCACTACTAAGCTTATGCCTGGCCAACTTAAGAATTCGCCTAACTTCCTGGTCCCTTAGTCCATCAATAAATGTACCAACTGCTAACTGTTGTTGAAATTCCATTGGTGCATCAGGATAAGCTAGATGGACTAATCTTTCTATCGCAGCCTCGAACTCCTGGAGGCTTTCTCCACCTCGTCTGCGTGATTTGATCTGAGCCTGATATACTTGGGCGAGATGTTGGTCGCCATATCTTAGTTCTAACGCTGCCTCCAAAATGCTAAAGTTTTGTTGCTGTGCGGCAGGAATTGTTTGGAGCAGGTCTAATGCTAGGCCCCTTAGTGCTAATAGCAATGCTGTTGCTTTTTCCTCATCGTTCCAGTTATTTGAACGTGCAGCTGCCTCAAATTGTCTTTTATAAGTTGACCATGAACTTTGACCGTCGAATGAAGGGGGTTGTAACCTAGCATCAGACGACAGTACTAATTGGCCTCCCTTCTCTCTTAATTGTTGTTTCAACCGAGCTGTCTCCCCCTTCGACTTCACCGAATTTTCCTTTAACTTCAGTTATTTCTCCCTCAAACTTTCTTCTAACTTCTATGACTTGTCCTTCGACTTCACAGACTTTCCCTGCGACTTCAGTGACTTTTTCGATAACACCTCCTTTAATTTTTTCAGTGAGGGAGAAAATGGCTGCCTGCTGTTCATCTAGGCTTCTTTTGAAGTCTTCTCTTTCCTCGAGTCGCCACTTTTCTTGATCCTCAAACATTTTTCTTAATTCTTCCTGCCGTTTTCTTTCTTGTTCGTCGTTTTCGGCTTAACGTCTTTCTCTCTTGATCTTCCATAATTTTCCGTTGTTCGTCTTTCTCTTCCTGTCTTTTTCTTTCTTGATCTTCCATAATTTTCCTTTCTTCTTCTTTTTCTTCCTGACGTCTTCTCTCTTGATCTTCCATAATCTTCCTTTGTTCTGCTTTTTCTTCCTGTCGTCTTCTCTCTTGTTCGTCCATCCGTTGTAACAATGCTGCAAGCACGTCCTGTGTTTGCTTCTCCGCCATACTTCTTGTTGTTGGCATTAACTCACGACACGTAAATCAATTTCAGAATAAAGTTTATTACACTATAAAGTCCGTAAAATGTCGATATCACGTCTATTTTAATAATGGAATGTTCCAGAAAAATCTCAAAACAGCACTAGAAAGTCTTATTTAGAGTCTATACTTCTTTTGTGTTGACAAAATTCACTTATCTCCACTAATTGTCCAATGGAATGTTCGAGAATTTTCACGAAATATCACTAATAAGTCTTGTTTTGAGTCTATAACACGTTTCCGTTAGCACAGTCTATGTATCTTCTGTGGT
Source organism: Rhamnusium bicolor (assembly GCA_029963845.1). Taxonomy (NCBI): domain Eukaryota; kingdom Metazoa; phylum Arthropoda; class Insecta; order Coleoptera; family Cerambycidae; genus Rhamnusium; species Rhamnusium bicolor. The sequence continues at coordinate 35,897 of JANEYF010002950.1, forward strand.
TTCCAAATCGAATGTTCCTAGAATTGTCTCTAAAAGTCACTTATAGTCTTGTTTTTAAGTCTACAACACGTTCCCGTCGACAAAATTCACGTATCTCCTGTAGTTTCCAAATAGAATATTCTAGAATTTTCCCGAAATTGCACTAGTAGTCCTTTTTCTTAGTCTACAACATGTTATTACTAGCGGCACTCGCGTATTTGCAACTATTTCTAAATCGAATGTTCTAGAAACTTCTCGAAATCCACTTTAAAGGCATTATTCAGTCCAGAAATAGTCCTCCAAATACTGTAGCTTAATTCTCCGTGTTACCACTAATTTCTGAGAAGAACACTGTAGAACCTTTTCGAATATTCCAGAAATTTCTCTTCCAATCCACTTCCGACACTAAATTGTTACGTGTTTGCTATCCCCACAAACACCTACACTTGTAGATTCGTTGATTGAAAGTCCAGGTAACACTTACTCACTACTTTATTTACTAATTAACATTTAACAACAATAGATTAATTACTGTCTTAACTATAATCACACTTGAACACTTATAAGTCTCTTTCTTATTTCTTCTTTACTCGTTCACGTTCAACTTAAGATTGAGGCTCGGCCCACCGTGTGTCTTATTTATACATCCGTTCACAGGGTCTAGGGCATTCCAGAATATTCCCGGCCGTTCGTGTACAATTCCAGTCTCATCTAACCAGTCGACACAGTCCAGTGGCGTAATGGCACTTTTTGAATGTTTAAATAGGTAGTCTTCCTTTTTAATACTTAATATCATGTTTCAATTATTTTTAAAATTTTTTAACTTAGCTGCCAACTTGTTACTTTAATGTAATTTTTAAATTAACCTTTAATATTTTTAACATGTATACAGACAATTATTTTTTGAAATAATTTATTTCAAACCTTTTAGTGATAATTGTAGACTGTATACTGTTTTGACTTCTGTGGTGTTTTATACATTAATTGTGTCGTACTTATTATGTTTTACATGTATATTTTTTTCTTCTTTTATTTTGACATGTATAAAATCAATCAATCCATCGATCAATCAATCTTGAAATAATTTCCGAAAAAAAAAGTTTTTGACATATTTGCAAATTTTTAGATTAGTGTCAACTTAATAGAAAAACATGTAATTTTCAAAATTAAATATGGGTAAATTCTCTACAAAACATGTTCTATACACTTTTGTTGTATATCTATTTGTTTCGAAGTAATAGGCACTTAAATATGTGCTATGTTGAATTCCTCGATGTTAAACCAAGATCTAACCTATGGCTCCATATTATGTTTTTAGTACGGATAGTAGTAAACTGTCGCGTGTCAGGGTGGGAGTATCATCGGAAGGGAAAAATTCCAAAAATGGGTTCATACCAATCCACACTCTACAAGAAGCCCTCAGGTGTTAATAAAATTCCTTTCTTGTAAATACACCAAAGATTGTAATGAAGGTTGTAATTGTTGCTCAATAATTTTTTGTGGATCCTGCCAGGAAAATCTTGTTCGAATATTGTGGATGTGTATGAATTAGACAAAGACGACGAAAACAGAATAGATACTGAAAGAGAAAACATTTTGGAGTATTCCGACCGTTCTCAGTTAACTTCGGAAAATGATACAGATTATGTAGAAAGTCAAATGAATGAACCATCGATTTCAAAACAAATGTAAGATAAGTACTAGGCCTCCTGGGGATACCCCATAAAAACGCGCCAAGAACATTAAACAGTGAGGTAATTATCAACTGGGCGCCGAAATTTGGCGAGTTAAGAAAAGTACAAGCGTATTATTTCTTCATTGTGAAACACTTTTTCCACAATCATTCTAAATTAAATCAAGACATATAGATGATGTGCAATTGAATTACTTTTAAAACGACTCTGGATTACTGCAAGGAAGATGAACTTGATCTGAACATCGGAAGACTTTTCCAGTATATTTTCTTAACTGAATAAACTCATATTTTTTAACACATAGGTCACATTATGTTACTGTACACAATTATTGCTAATCTGACAAAATTATCAGGGAAGCCTTTAAAACATTATGATTCATTCTGAGAAAATAATACTGAATATAATGCAGTCGTATGGAATCCTTTTTTATATAAAATATGTTAATAGAATTGAAAAATATTACAATAAAGATTTGTTACATATTGTATCATCACATCACGATGCGCTTACTCATAAATTTTTGGATTGTGGTTTCTTGTATAAAGTCGTTAATGGTTATATTGAAATGAATAGAATAGAATTTATTTCAAAGAAAATACGTAAGTAAATATTATCTTATCATTGTCACTAATAATTATAATAGGAATGAGTACATGTATAAAGCTGGGTAGAACATTTGAGAAAAAAAGAGATAGAAAAACAAAATAACAAAATAAAAATTCGCCTACCCCTATTAATCCCTGATTATAAATTAATCATTAAAATAGAAATTAAAAGAATTTTTTTAGTCCATAAAATACTGGTACCCTCGCAAAATTTTCAATTTTGTTTTAATTTGTTAATTTATGTTTTCAATTTGCAGTTGTGACTGTGGGAGTTGATTGAGCGCTATTATACCCAAGTATTATGAATATCACCTAGCAACATTATAATTATATCGTGGTATGAAAAACGTATTTTTTGTGGTGGGTATTGTGTATACGTATGATTTTTTCTTTTTGTGAGCAAGTAGACTTGTTTAAAATATTCGTGACACGACTCATTTTGATTTAAAGAACATAAACTCGTTACTGGCCTTTTTTAATATCAAACGTATGCTGAATATTGAGAGAATTTCCCCATAATTCAATCCTGTATTGAAGTATGCTGTAAAAATAATCATACTACACAGTAAGGGTTCTGCTTGATTGCCGAAATGATGTATACTGGGTTGCTGAACTTCTTAATCAGTTCAGCTATATGAAAACTCCAGTTCAATCGCTGATCGGCATGTAGAAATTTGATATTATTCATTGCAGAAAGGTTTACGTTATTTAAAAATATATTTTCCGATAATTTCTTACTATGTTGAAAGGTTATGTTAAACATCTTTTCTGCTAATTTAGTAATAGCGAACCAGTCTGTAATTTCATCCATAATGATTTTTACTTTTAACAAAAGATCATTTACGTTCTAACAGAAAATAAAATACTGGTATCCATGGGTCGTGCAAATTGAACATTTCAAAATTGGCAAATCGTTCATATACAATAAAAAAGAGTAGATGTCCTAACACAGATCCTTGTGGATCTCTGCTTTTTATTTGGTCGTAAGAGAATTGTATTTTTTGTATCCAATTATCTTTTAAATATCTTATTTCTGCTACTATATCTCTATTTACGATGAAACAATCAATCCATAATGATTTTTACTTTTAACAAAAGATCATTTAAGTTATAATCAGAAAACAAAATACTGGTATCCGTGGGTCGTGCATATTGAACATTTCAAAATTATCGGCAAATCGTTCATACACAATAAAAAAGAGTAGAGGTCCTAACACAGATCCTTGTGAAACTCTGCTTTTTATTCGGTCCTAAGAGGGATTGTATTTTTTGGATCCAATTATCATTTAAATATCTTATTTCTGTTATTACTTCTCTATTTACGGTGAAACCGGAAATGATAAAAACTTTTATGTCAAACAAGATTCTTCGTGTATTAACCAAATATAGTATCATATCAAATTAAAAATTAAACAAAAATAGGGTGAACCATATTGACACACGGTATATGTATATGATTTTGCCGCTATATAATTGTTATTATTACGTAAGTACATCTTTGTCGCTTTTAAATGAGCGGAAGGTGCTGATATCCATTGTGCTTTCGGCGACAAAGCAATCTTGTTATTGAACCAGGTTGGCTCAAAGAGTATTAAAATGATATAAAGCCGGTTCATTATAATGCACTCTATCATGCGAAAATAGAAGGCAAACATATGACATGCGTCGAGAATTACGTATTTCAACTGGTTTCCAGCGATCAGTAGATTGTCTCAGTTTGTCGCTAGGCACAGTAATCGGTGACCTCTAAATGCATTTACTGCGTTCCAAGTTACAGATACTTTTATTAATTTTACTGTGTTCCTAGTGCGTATTTATGTACATTATTTATTTTTTTTTTTTTTTGTTTTTTTAATATGGTGTGATGGCAGAAGCAAAAGAAGAAATCAGGTCACGTTTATTGTTACAAAAACTGTAAATATAGAATATACACTGGAGTATTTTTTTTCCTCGTGATCCTTAAAGGTAAGTATCTTTATCTCTAATGTAGAGTACAAATTTGTTATTTACACATCTTAATTATTGTTAAATTAAAGTGATTACTCGATAATAAAAAAAATATTTATGTATGCAAATTATATTTTTGCATTTTTCGAGGCGTTTTCTGGTACAAAAAAATGCATATTAAATTGTTTTTAGTAAGTATATTAAGAATAATGTAAAACGAAATTATACTAAATTTAATTATTATCAAGAGCATTTTATTTTTATACGAAAAAAAATTAATATTCTTCATTATTTTAGTCTATTTTACTTCTACACCACGTCATGTGTACTTTAAGAAAAACATACGAATATGTTGTGCTCTTAAATTTATTAACAAACTGCAAACAAAACACAAAATTAATTTGGACACATCAATAAAGTATTTGTTTATTTTTTCTACTTAGCTGTTTTATAATACAACCTAAAGAATGTTTAGCAATCATTATTGAATTATTAATAATAAAGTATTTCGTCTATTGTGTATTTTTTTTGGTTTATCTAAATAATCTACAGTTTTAATCATATCCAGATTATGCCAACTTGGTTGGCGAAATGCGCGTCAAGTGCAGTATATGTTATTTAGGTGTTTCGTGGAAAACTACATCAGTGTCAGATAATCTGCAGATTTTTTATTTTAAACATGTAAAGTGTCAAAAATAAAATGTATGCACCTGGTTGTAAAAGCAGCAGATGATACTATAGAAGGTTTATTATTAATGTAAGTGTATGCTGGCAACCATAAACAAATGTTAGTACACAGTAATATAAGAGTTATGTATGCTCCTCACCGACGCCAGTCAGTTTCTTACAACGGTTCGTCTTTAGTGATGATATGTCGTTGAGCAATCCTATATTAATAATAAGCTTAGTCCCATATTTTCAGAAGTAACACATGGTTATGAGTACCCTCCGATCGTTTAAAACGACAAAGCCGTACAGTGCACGGGTGTCCTAGCTAAAATGTCACTTGCGATTTTCTCGGTAATTTTCAAGAAAAATTCGTAGTTCAAAAACGAATGTGAAGTAGTATTTTCCGAGGGTTTCGATGCTGTTACGAAAGAAACAATTGAACATCAACCAAAAAATTATGGCCGAAAAACAGATTTTTTCAAAAAAAATCAAAATGGTGGATTATTATATTTTTTGTTATAGAATATTACTGGAACAAATTCTGTATATTCAGTTTTTATATCTATTCCGGTTTGGCCGTAAATGAATTTTTATTTAAAAAAAATTTAAATCCCAATATATTTAGGTTGACATCAATATAACATTCTATCAAAAATGCATAAACCACTTTTGTAATATCTCTAACCGTTTTTGAACCATTTTTAGTTTTTTGCTTTTTCCTCATATACCTATCATACATCATACAATTTAGGAATATATTTCGCACTCGCACGCCATAAGCGGGTGTGATACAACTTCCGCACTATACAATACAAATGAGGGCAGTGCAGTAGTAAACAACCAGATATGTGGATATTATAAAATGGACATCATATCAAGGAGCGTATTCTAACTTTGACCTTACATGTGAAAAATAAAGTGCCTTTACCGGCACACAATCTTGAAAATTGCGACAGTTTCGGATTCTTAACGCGGACGATATAGATTTATTTATATGCTCAACAAAAGAAAGTTTTGAGTCGAACATTATACCAAGGTCCTTCATGGATTCACAGCGGCTTAAGTTAATAAAATTTATTTGACAGGTAAATTCAATTTGTTACCGTTTTTATGTGAAGGTTAAACTTTTACATGTTTGGATGTTCAATTGAAGATTATTAACGTCACACCAAACTTCAATCTCTGTCAACTGACCTGAATAAATAAACAGTCCTCAATGCTTATAAGAGAATGGTAAATTTTAAGGTCATCGAAAAATGCAATTTTACCACAATTGATCATTTCAACTAAATCATTGATAAAGAGTCGAAACAATAAGGGGCCAAGGTTTGACCCTTGGAGCACTCTAGAAGTAGCCGTGAATAGCTTGGACTTAAACCCATTATAAGAAACATATTGAATCATATTAAATAAATAAGAAGCAATTAGTGACACCAAAGAATCATCAAATCCCAAGTTTTTTAATTTAATTACAATTATTCTATGAGCAATGCGGTCAAAAGCTTTGGCAAAGTCCGTGTAGATGATTATCAAGTACAGAAGCGACATGTTGCGAAAATACTGCTAAATTGGTAATGGTGGAACGGTTTTCCATAAAGCCGTGTTGATGAGGTGATATCAAATTTTTAACAGCAGGGTAAATGTAATTATAGAGTGATATTTCCAAAAGTTTAGCACAATTGCAAAGAATATATATATAGACCTATAGTTAATTACATGAGAAAAGTTACTAGATTTAAGTACTGGACATACCCTTGCAATTTTCCACACATCAGGAAAAACAGAAGTTTAAGAATTAAATTGAAAATGAATAAAAGGGGATTTACGAAAACATACATACTATCTTTAACCAGGAAACTCAGGATTTGATGACCTGATGTCATTTTATTTTTTAATCTATTAGCTGAACTCGATATATCACTTTCAGTAAATTCCTTGATATTAAGCACAGGTAAGTAGTTAATGTAATTAAATTCAGTGTCTAAGCTAGTGAAAGATGAATACACACTACTAAAATAATCACTAAAACCATCAAGAATGGATTGAGGAGTATCGTATTTTTGTCAAAGAGTCGTATTTCCACATCTCCCAATAGAACTTCTGATATGGTGTTAGTAACGCCAAAATGACGATTCATCATAAATCGTTTCTCTGGGAATGTTTCCGATGATTTGCCCTGTTTAAGCTTAAAGTGATTGGCCTAATAATGTACATATGTACATATTGCTTTCAGTCCTTTTTTATTTTTAGATTTGACTGCTTGCCAGAAATAAATGATCAACACATTTTTTTCTTATTTTAATAAGTCATAGAAAAGAGACGTAATACCCAAAAAAAATTATGAATATGCGAGGAATATTCTTTTGAAAGGACACCTCCATTTTAAAATCACTCTGTATATTAAATAAAAACGCTACATCGATGATTATAAAATATTCACTTTATTTGTTTGTAAAACCTCCATGTTGAATGTTTTTTCTTTCTTCATTTTAAGAGAACATGACACTGTAAAGAATATAGTAATAATTATCTATAGTTTATTATGCACACGTCAGATGATCATTAAGGTTTGAGGTCAGTTATCATTTCTCTAATATCGATACTATATGATCTTGTCTAATTGCATATGAAAAGTAACATGTACGTAGAATATATAATTGAACGGTCGATTGATTTATGGACATCATATAGGCGTGTCTTTATGAATTATAATTATTAGCCAAGTCAATCAATATTTATTCCTGAAGTGGGTTGGACCCTTGATGTGAAGATAAAATTGACGTAGTTTTCCACGAAACACCAAAACATCATATACTGCACTCGACACGCGTTTCGCCAATCAAGTTAGCATCATCTGGAAATGATTAAAACTAACCCTATGCCGACAATGTATCTTATTCATATCTAAACTATTGTCACTGTTCGGTGACCATCACCCACTAGCTAATAAACGGACTATTTGGGATTGACCCTCTTTCTCTGTTTATACCATTTTTATACTTTGTGATTTCTAAGCTTTTAAAAGCATCTAGCTGTCTAATATTTGTTACATTCCTAATTAATCTTAAATTGCTAATGTATATTTTATGGTTGTTCTCAAACGCATATTGGGCAACACCAGACTTATCTGTTCTACCGTATTTGAGACGGGCCATATGCTCTTTGAATCTAGTTTGAATTTATCGTCTAGTTTGTCCAACATACTTTTGATTACAGTCCTTACAGCTAATTTTGTAAATCACCGACTTTTTGTTTATTTCAATTTTGTCTTTCGGATTGCCTAAAAGTTATTGTAGTTTATTTCCCGATGAATGAACCACTGTCATACCTATATCTTTAAACTTCTTACCAATTCCATAGATGAATCGAGGATCAAATAGAATCGATACAAATTGTTTTTAACAGATATTTTCTATTTTTAGTAACTCTTATTCAAATGATGAATATAACTAAGAATAATTTCACCAACCGTGCATATTCAATAAACTATTGTTAGAGTTATGTTCGGATGCTGTAAACGACAATCTCATTGAAGAAAAATACAACTTTTACACAAAGTTAATTGCGAAAGACGGTCTTAGGCCTAATTTTGATCTGGCAACTCTACCTCCTCCCACAGGGGAGTTTGCTTACCAGCATATCTATAGTGTGACTTACAAGAGTACATGGATGGTACTAATTTAGATTCTTGTAATGGGATTGGTTTGATCCTTACAAACAGTAATTTTCCATGACATCTATCAAGTCAGCAGGATCAAATATTTGATTGAGCAAATTTTTGGCAAAATAAAATTCTTGTGCCAACTTTCATTGCAGCTGGTTGTACAAAAATTGCAAGGGAATTTTATTTAAGAACTCACCTTCTTCTGGTAATTATAACCTGGATTAAGAAAACGTATATTTTTTTTATTTATTACTCCATATCCCTCTTCTAAATAACCTTTATATTATTACGTATTCGTTGTCCCCACAAACATCTCAAACTGTAGATTCGTTGATATTGAAACTCTGGATAACACTTATTCACCACTATATTAACAAATTAATAATTAACGATAATAATGAATGACGTAATTATAACCACAATAATTAAACATTCAGAAATCACTACTTTAATCTCTAACTTATTATTTCTTTAGTAGCACAATCCCAAATCAGTACTGAGTTCCTTGACCCACCCTTATATATCCATATATGTAGAGTCTAGAACTTTACTGAATATTCCTAACCCTTCTCGAAGATCTAGATCATTCTTTATAAGTCCAGACTACCCTGGGCATTTGATTTAAGCTTTAGTACCATAATGCCACTCAAAGCACATTCTGGAGTTATTAAAATTACAAAGGCATAACAATGTTAAAGTTTGTTCTGTCACTTCAAATAAACAAGTTACTTTCCGTCCACACGCTAGTGACCGACTCTGTGTACAAGCTTCTATCACTCCTGTTTCTGGAGCGCTTTGCAGTTAATTATTTTCCACCTATTTAGATGATGGATACTATGTTTTCATATTTCCACATTACATAGGGAAGCAGTGTCAATCGAACACATACATTCGGAGTAGAAGGGAGAGCATGGACTGCATGCGTTGTGGCAAATTTCAATTTCACTTATATTTTATATCTAGAGGACGGCATGAGCTTGATCAAACATTTCTCTATATAGTATTTTGAAATGAAGCACAGTATACAATACATACATAGCCAGTGTGTTAAGCAACAAAATCTATCCTATACTTTGTTGTTTGCATTTTTGCGCGTACATCACAATTACAAACTGTATGAACTAAATAAATTGAAGGTCAACTTTACTTTTGAGCAATGTATACACATATAACAAACAAGAATATATGTTATTCCACTTCTACCATTTATTTAAATGAAAGTTGTTTAATAAAAGTTTTTTTATGATTAAAGTTTTAATCAGTTTGTACAACTTTGTAGCGTAACACACAAAGTGTGTTTAAATTATTCCACAATATTCACATTACATCCTTTAATCCGTCGACGCTTTTACATATTGTTTGCGTTCCTACATTGACAAACTTAATGAATAGGTTAAGACATGATTTTCGTAAATTAGTTTCTGTCGTTATCACATAGTTTATTGTCTCATCTGCATTATTCGGAGTGTAATATTTCAAGTGAATAGTTAGTTTATAAAGGCAAAGGCAGTTAATAAGCAGACGAGTGTTTCTGACACACCAGCCAGCTGTAAATTGATCGTATACTTTTTAATAGCCACACAAAAAGCATAATTTGCTTGGAGAATGGGTCGTTGCTCAGCTACATTTTATAGACGGGCCTTTGTAATCGTCGGCGGGTCAATAACAAAGGGTGTAAAAAAAATGGTAAAAATATGTACTAGTATATTGATTGATACTGAAAAATCATGAATGGGCAATATATTTACCTTTTGATAATATTATGAGGGAAAATGTGAATGTTAAACTTTACGGTTTTATGTTTCATATTTTCCTATTTTTTATCGAAGCTTGGGAGAATCTTGAAAAAAAGACGTTATAGATTATGCTTGATAAGTTTAGTATTTTAGATACATTTACTTTTATCTTTACTTTTTCAAAGTATTTTAATATCTTATACCTTGAAAAAAGTATTTTAACATTTTTAAAAGTAGGTATCTTAATTACCAAAAGTAACAGATACTTGAAACGTATCCACATTACAAATTTCTAAATAATAAAAACTATCTACAATATTTGTCAGATCTAGAAAAAAAATTTCCAGCTACTCTTAATCTTTTGATATTTAGCTCAGATGCAGAACAGATGTTTATAATATACTAGTCAAAATTTGAGGTGGGTCAGTAAAAAAAATTAACATGTGTTCTCCGAGCTGCATATTGAAGGGTCTAGATCATGCACCGATATAATATTTACCACATTCACATGGGATGATACTATAAATACAATTTTTTGAGTTTCGTACTTCATTTACCAGAAAACTTATTTCCAATTTTACGTAATTCGTCAAACTAATATCGATTTAGACCTTCCAAATCTTGAAATTGGAATAAACATGCCACAAATACAACGATCTGGGTTTCATTCTAAAGCAACAATTCGATATAATATATAGAAATAGTCTTTACTGAACAAATATTTTCAAGTCGTCCCCATTTTATTAATGTACCATACTCATCAGCTTAAAAGTCACCACCTTACGAGATACTCCCTTTATAGCACGCACTAGGTACTACAAATAGTGCCAGAAAGAAATCATCTCGGTAGGTGTTGACTTCAAGCTGATTAGTAAAGCTACAAATCGTTTCTGTGTATCATGGTCGTAGAGTACAGATGTACTTACTGTCGCCGGCATTCACCTTGACCGCGAAACTCTTTCTCCAGTCCCGTCTATTATTAGCTTTCGAGTTGTGTACACGTTAATTCACTTGGGCGTATTGCATATTGTTTTTGTGTTTTTATTTTATTTGTTGTACTGTATTGTTGATATTAATTTAATAATAAATCATGGCAGACGTACGCAGAGGTAGAAAACGGCCATTTGCTGACAAAGTGAATAAATTCATAGGTGAATTCCCGGATTTATTCTATAATGGTGCTAAAAAAATTTGTAAAGTGTGCGAGAAAAATTTGATGTGCTGGGATAAGCGTGATTGTGGACTTCACGTAAATAGTGTATACCATAAAAAAAAAAAAAATGGCGTGCCTTCGACAACACAGTTTATGATTGATTTACTATTAACGTTGATTGCCTATGATGTTCCGCTGCACATACTCGATAAACAATCATTTCGAGAGTTCTGGAATAAATACAATGCCCAGGTGAAGTTACCAAGTCGCACAACGTTATGTAACTATCTAACAACTGTACACTTAGACATGGTAAATAAGATGAAATGTGAATTAAAAAATACACAGCTGTGGTTATCTGTTGATGAAACAACAGATTGTAAAAAAAATTCTATTTTAAATGTTATAGTACGAGTACTGGACCCTCTCAAACCGACAGTTCCACTGTTACTAGCTAGCAAAAGACTAAGTCAGTGTACTAGCGAAACAATTACCAGGGTGGTGCTGGAGACGTTAGAAAAATTTGAACTGTCAAAAAGTCAAGTGTTGATGTTTGTGACTGATGGCGCCGTGACAATGCGTTCGGTAGGCCGTTATTTGCAAGAACAGGGCTGTACGTTTATATATGTTACGTGTAAAGTGCATGCTTTACATCTTGTGGCAGAAACTATTCGAAAAGGTTTTCCAGAGGTGGATGCATTAATAGCAAGTACAAAAAAAGTGTTTCTTAAATCTCCTAAACGTCTCCGTGCATTTCATAGCAAGTGTCCCGGTATTCCTGAACCACCACAGCCGATTCTTACACGTTGATGAACATGGTTGTAGGCAGCTTTTTATTATGCTGAGTATTTCCAACAAATAGAAGCTGTGATACTACAATTCAATCCAGATGAGGTTGTAGCTATTAAGGAAAGCCAGATAAAATTCGAAGATATTTCCGTTGAAACAGCTTTAAAAAATATTGCGAAGAACTATAAACCGTTACATGAAAGCATAAAAAAATTAGAAAACAGTGCGTTGTCGTTAGCGGAGTTACTGCAAATAGTGGACGAAGTAAATCTACTGCTACGCGCTATAGGTGACGCAACAAATGAGCGCGTTAAAAAAGTTCGCAAGTGTGTTAAATAAACACACTGGTTTTACCAAATTAAGACAAATATCTGATGGTGCAGCCCCAGATCCGTTAAGTGCGTTCAAAGACTATTTTACGTATGCGTGTATTACATCAATAGATGTCGAACGGTCGTTTTCAAAATATAAGAATATATTTTCACCAAAGCGAACATCACTCATGGAGACAACCATAAAAACATACCTGATGCTGCAAAATGGCTACACAAGTTTGTGATAAGCTAGCTAGTTCATCAAGCTAGTTAAGAGGGTAGGTTGTACATACATTGTTATAAAGTGTAACAGTTTATTGTTTCTCGTATTAATTAATTTCGTGTACGCCACTCTCCCACGGAACATTTTTTACAGCCCTACTGATGAGTATTGTACATCACCTATAGTAACTTAGCGTGTAAACTGATATGTTTTACACTAACCCTACTGAAATAAAAAATGTATTCCTCAATTCTTGTCTATGTATTTTAATGTATTGTAAATATTTTTACCCGTATTTAAATGTTATTACTTTATGTTTTAAGTTAATGTTTGTTTTATAGATTATTTTATATTTCTTTCTGTTATAATAATTTCTTCTTTGCTTTATTTATTCTGTAACTGGGCCTTGTATCTGTTGGATATCGTATTAAATAAATAAATAATATCATTACAATTATCTTTTCGCAAAATACTCATACAGATCAATTTTGTTTTTTAAAATACATTTAATATTATGATTTTGAATTTTTTTTAATCTTGTTTTTGACCTCATCGCCTTTATTTATAGTGGCAACTATCGATTTTTTTTTTCATAATTTGTTACTCTTGTGTCTTTGAATGCTGTAAAATTGTTGATATAATTATATAACAAAGTTTTCTAGAAAAACGTCCTTAAACAACGAAACATATTATAAATTTTTAGCTAAGGAGTTTCGTATCCACAATCTCTTAATGTAGTTTTATTAGTCGGTTTGGATAAAATTAGTAAAGAAAACCTCAAATTCTCATTTAGTCGACGTTTCGACAAAATTTATTGTCTTCCTCAGGACTAATGAGGTCTTTAGTTTTCTGTCAATATAATCATAATCGTCAAATAAATAAATAACGTCACTTATAATAACAGGATTCTTTGGACAAACAATGACCATTGGGCAATAAATTAACGGTTTTTAACTAATTTCAATTTTCTGTTTTGCCTTTACACTCATATCGATCTGCATTGAAATTAGTTAAAAACCGTTAATTTATTGCCCAATGGTCATTGTTTGTCCAAAGAATCCTGTTATTATAAGTGACGTTATTTATTTATTTGACGATTATGATTATGTTGACTGAAAACCAAAGACCTCATTAGTCCTGAGGAAGACAATAAATTTTGTCGAAACGCCGACTAAATGAGAATTTGAGGTTTTCTTTTACTAATTTTATCCAAACCGACTAATAAAACTACATTATATTATAAATATTATGGACACCTTGTGCATTAAATTTTTGTTTTTGCTAATGACAATTTTATTTTTCAAGCAAGCAGAACTTGTTATAAAAATGAGTTTTTCTCTTAAAATTAAAAATAGGAAATTTCTTCCTCTTCCAAATCCATCCGGGACACACTGTACATATACAGTATATACATGTATATTAGCATATAAATCTTAGAGTTGTTCTCTTGATGAGCAGGATAATTTGGAAAGAAATCTGAGAGACACTTACAAAAGAAATAAAGAAATTCTGGAGTTGAGAGAATAATATTAGATTCTAAAATTCGATAATGTTCAGAAGCGCCAGTAGAATATCTGATATGTTCTAATCTAAGCGGAATTCGATATCATGCTGGTCGTTAGTTTACCACTTAGAGGGAACATGTTATTTCCATCATATTTCCTGGGAGATTGGATTTAGAGCCAAATACATGCCTCTACGTCTAGTCAGTCCATTAAATATTCCCCGAATGATGTATGAATAATATTAAAATGATAATTTCCTACGCTATTATATATTCGAACATCCATTTGTTATAACGTTTCATTAAATTAAAATTTTATTATTTCCTGACAATTACTGTGCAAGATATATTACATTTTTATATACAGGATTAGATTAATTTTAATATCATTCAATAACTTAATTAATGATAACGGCTACTATTGTTGTAAGGGCTAATAATACAGCAAAAAAGTACATGTATCACATGTGTTCATTTTAAATAAATCTCATCAAATAATGGTACAGTTGGTTATTTCAAAATGAATGAAATAAAATAAACTAATTATTAAAGCTGCAAATCGTTTCTGTGTATCATGGTCGTAGAATGCAGATGTACTTACTGTCGCCGGCATTCACCTTGACTGCGAAACTCTTTCTCCAGTCCAATCTATTATTAGCTTTCGAGTTGTGTACACGTTAAGTCACTTGGGCGTATTGCATATTGTTTTTGTGTTTTTATTTTATTTGTTGTACTGTATTGTTGATATTAATTTAATAATAAAGCATGGCAGACGTACGTAGGGGTAGAAAACAGCCATTTGCTGACAAAGTGAATAAATTCATAGGTGAATACCCGGATTTATTCTATGATGGTGCTAAAATAATTTGTAAAGTGTGCGAGAAAGATTTGATATGCTGGGATAAGCGTGATTGTGGACTTCACGTAAATAGTGTACACCATAAAAATAAAAAAAATGGCGTGCCTTCAACAACACAGTTTACGTTTGATTTACTATTAATGCTGATTGCCTGTGATGTTCCGCTGCACATACTCGATATACAACCATCTCAAGAGTTCTGAAATAAATACAATGCCCAGGTAAAGTTACCAAGTCGCACAACGTTATGTAACTATCTACCAACTGTACATGTAGACATGGTAAATAAGATGAAATGTGAATTAAAAAATACCCGGCTGTGGTTATCTGTTGATGAGACAACAGATTGTAAAAAAAATTCTATTTAAATATTACAGTACGAGTACTGGACCCTCTTAAACCGACAGTTCCACTGTTACTAGCTAGCAAAAGACTAAGTCAGTGTACTAGCGAAACAATTACCAAGGTGGTGCTGGAGACGTTAGAAAAATTTGAACTGTCAAAAAGTCAAGTGTTGATGTTTGTGACTGATGGTGCCGTGACAATATGTTCGGTAGGCCGTTCTTTGCAAGAACAAGGTTGTACGTTTATACATGTTACTTGTAAAGTGCATGCTTTACATCTTGTGGCAGAAACTATTCGAAAAGGTTTTCCAGAGGTGGATGCATTAATAGCAAGTACAAGAAAAGTGTTTCTTAAATCTCCTAAACGTCTCCGTGCATTTCATAGCAAGTGTCCCGATATTCCTGAACTATCACAGCCGATCCTTACTAGTTGGGTAACATGGTTGCAGGCAGCTTTTTATTATGCTAAATATTTCCAACAAATAAAAGCTGTGATACTACAATTCAATCCAGATGAGGAAAGCCAGACAAATTTCGAAGATATTTCCGTTGAAACAGCTTTAAAAAATATTGCGAAGAACTATAAGCCATTATATGAAAGCATAAAAAAATTAGAAAACAGTGCGTTGTCGTTAGCGGAGTCACTGCAAATAGTGGACGAAGTAAATCTACTGCTACACACTATAGGTAACGCAACAAATGAGCCCGTTAAAGAAAAGTTCGCAAGTGTGTTAAATAAAGACACCGGTTTTACCAAATTAAGACAAATGGTGCAGCCCCAGATCCGTTAAGTGCGTTCAAAGACTATTTTACGTATGCGTGTATTACATCAGTAGATGTCGAACGGTCATTTTCAAAATTTAAGATTATATTTTCACCAAAGCAAACATCTCTCATGGAGACAACCATAGAAACCTGATGCTGCAAAATGGCTACACATCTTCTCCAGTTTCTGAGAAGCAAGCTCGTTCATCAAGCTAGTTAAGAGGGTAAGTTTTACATACATTGTTATAAATTGTAACAGTTTATTGTTTCTCGTATTAGTAAATTTCGCGTACGCCACTGTCCCACGAAACATTTTTGATAGCCCTGCTAATTATTAATTAGAGAGTCCTCGACAGGACCAGCTCGTGGGGTGAGGCGACCGCATCAGAGAGCATTATTATATGGGCGGCATTTGCAATATTGTCAAGAAGGCAATTTAGATATGTAAAGAGAGCCATTGAAACATTGATCATTTGTTAGCATATAAAAATTCAATTATTAAGTAATCATTTGTTTTCCTAAATTATGTTGAAAGGGAAATATAAAAACAGTTTTAACTCTTTGATAAACATCGTCATTAATTCTGTTCAGCAGAGATTCCATCAGCTGGGATTTTATAGTCAACATTTTGAATTTTTATATGATTTCCTGCCTTGAAAGACATGGAGTCAAAAGAAAGTCAAAAGAAGACTATTGCACGCATGGCAGAGTAGTACTGTATATAGCATGTAACATCCTCAAGGGCTTACATCCCGTCTTGCGGTTTGTGAAACATCATGAAATTGTAGGAGTGGGAGCAGGATTGTCCAAGGCAGCAAAAAAAGCCGCAGATGAACTCGGTCTTGCATTTCACATCTGGCGAGGAGGCCGGCGAGGTGCTGATGTAGAATCAGTCACAGAGCTTCCACCAAATCGTGTGAGCTGCGAAAAAAGTGTTTCGGCAGCACGTCGATAAACCTCAGCATGGTCTTCTATAAGAACATAAAAACATTGGGTTTATCGACCAGGTTGACATTCACCTTTTTAAGCTAAGCCGGACTTAAGTCAAAGAGATTCATATAGCCTGCCACGATAGTATTATCAACATCTTGATCTACCGCAGCTGCGTTCCTGATATCAACCTGCGTCAGGCGCCGGAATCGATCGTGCACATATTTTCTGCATACCCAATATACGCAATTTTGGCCTACATCCACGGACATAATGCTGCATTACGAGTGCTATATTACCATCTAAGGCACTCGTATGAGATAGACCAGACACCAGTGCTCTCTTATTTTCCAGCAGATATTGAGTCCGTTGTCGAGAATGAGAAATGCCGGATTTACTGGAACAATAAGCGTGACATAGTCCTCCTCGATCATCAACTCAAAGTGATCGAGTTTTCGGCACCTGTTGAGAAAAATATCTCCTTGAAGGAGGAGGGAAAACGATCTCATTATCGCCATTTCTAGTATGAGCTCCAAGTGCTGTACTCAGGCTACTCGGTGAAAATTGTCATCCTGATAATCAGTGTACTCGGAGGGATAAAACCTACGTTGCTCTTGGAGTTGAAGACCATACCGGCCTGCCAAAAATCAGCCGAGTGGCTGGCAGACCAAATGCAGAAGGCAGTCATTTTAGATCCTCTCCGTCTGGTTAGAACACACGATTCTCGTGTCTACAGTCACTAACTCCAAAGGATAATAATAATAATAATAATAATAATAATCGTCTTTATTTTGTGTATGCATGTAGGTATATTACACAATATACACATATATAAATTGATAATGATGTTGGGGTGTGCGCGGCGAAGTTTAGCCAGTGGGCTACTCTTACACTTAACCGCCACAGCTTAATATATTATTACATATATATAAAACAAAAAAAAGAAAACTTAACCAAACATACAAACTATAAATTAACCTAAAACCTATAGTTAGACATGTACTAGACTACACAATGTGGGGAGTGGCTGTAGTTAATGCATCGGCGCTACTCCCGTGAAGTGTCGGGGTCCACATGTGGACTGTTCGGCATCGGTTCTACTGAAAAAAAAAACCGTTGCCAATTATTACTTGAGGATCAGACCTTCCTCGCCATAGTAAAACTCGACGTGTAGTGGAGTTTATAATAAAAGTAATTTTTGACGTTTCAAAAAAGTCATATTGGTGGAATGTCACTAATATTTTTTTTAGACATTGATGCCGATTTTGCTCATCAACGAACTCAATCTCTTCCTTGACCTCTAGAATGTGTGTACCAAATTTGAAAGCTTTATCTCAAAAACTGTAGCTGCTATCGCGAACCACTCAGACACACACACAGACAGTACATTTTTTCAAATTTTGTGTATCGTCATAATTCGTCGAGATTAGTCCAGAAATGCAATAAAAATTTTCAAACTTTTTTTCACGAATACATAACCCTCACTTTGAGGGGTTATAAAGTAAAATACTAATAATAACGTTTACTTACCACTGTTCATAGTATAATATAGTTTACAAATAGTATATAATTTTACAATAAATGCAAATAAACAAAAAAAATCTACAAAAACCATAGGTTGCTCGTAGATAAAAATTTTTTGTTCCTTCAATGTACTACAGATAAATTTACATTTTAAAGATAATTAACTAAAATCCATACAATATTATTATGGATGAAAAAAAACATACTGTGAAAAAATACACATAAAAAAATTAATGATTTTTTGGTAATATAAGATTGTGAATAATTATTCTATCTATATTTAATACAAATGTTTTGATTTTATTTTTAAATAATCCCAGAGATTTTATATCATTGATTTGATTTTTTGTTGTTTTGATAAGAAATTATACATTCTAGAACAATGATAGATATGGCTTCGTTGACCTACCGTTTGTCCGATGCTATTGTTTTGACTTGCAGGTTTGTTTTATTCGTGTAAGAATGTTCAATATATTGAAGTCAGTTTTGTTTTTGTAGATGTAAGTAGTAATATTACAGAAATATAGTTGCCTAATGTCTAATATTTTGATTCTATAAATAGGAGATCTGAAGGGTAAGTATTTTTCTTATTATATATTATTTTTAAAAACCTTTTTTGTAATATATTATTATCTACTTTTTCAGATGAATAGCTGTGATTCTTCCCCATCCTAATATTGCACATACAAATTAACTTAAATACGTATTATTTCATGTGTTAAAATTATATATATTTACAGGATGTAATTGATATATTTTGCACTAATAAGGATGAAATTAAAGAAATTAAACAGTCTATATTGCATTTGTATTAAAATTACTACCATTATAATACCATTAATTTTGTGTACAGGGTTATCCAACGAAAAGACCAACCTCTATATTTTGTTAATTTTTCAAATAAAAGTTATAGTGAAGCAAATTAACTCTTCTAAAATCCCTATAAAGAATATATAGGGTGGTCCCATAGGAGTGGGATAAACCAAGCTTACATTTTTTTAAATGGAACACCCTATATTTTTTTACATTTTTGAAATCTGTGTTTTTTGTGATTTCAGAGATATAGATATGTTGTATCTTATCTTTTACTGTTTTTTATTTATTGCCAATTTTATACTACCAGCATCTGTCAGGTCATCAGGTTAACCAAGGATGAAAAACACTTCATTTGACATTTATGCTTTATACAATAATTTAATAAATTTAAACGCAAACTGTGTTATAATTATTATTATAACTACTATTATACATACTATACCAAATTAAACGTTACCCGTTGAAGAGCTTTTGTTATTTTTTATAAATAATGAAGATATCATATCGCTCTAATAAACGTTATCACAAATAATATGACACACAAGACCACGCAGTTTGCCTTTTGAATTTATCAAATTATTTTGTAACGCATACGTATCAAATTAATTGTTTTTTATCCATGACGAACCTGATAACCATGCAGATGCTGGTAGTATAATATTTGCAGTAAATAAAAAACAGAAAAATAAGATACAACATATATATATATATATATATATATATATATATATATATATATATATATATATATATATATATATATATATATATATATATATATATATATATATATATATATATATATATATATATATATATATATATATATATATATATATATATATATATATATATATATATATATATATATATATATATATATATATATATATATGTGTGTGTGTGTGTGTGTGTGTGTGTTTGGAATGACAAAAAAAAAAACATTTCAAAAATGTAAAAAAAATACGGTGTGCCATTTAAATAAATTTAAGCTTGGTTTGTTTCGCTTTTATGGGACTACCTGTATATTACTTGCAGGGATTCTAAATGAGTTCATTTGAGTCACTACAATAAAAAAAAATTCTGACTCGAA
This sequence comes from Rhamnusium bicolor, assembly GCA_029963845.1. Classification (NCBI taxonomy): domain Eukaryota; kingdom Metazoa; phylum Arthropoda; class Insecta; order Coleoptera; family Cerambycidae; genus Rhamnusium; species Rhamnusium bicolor. Next base: position 56,508 of record JANEYF010002950.1, read on the forward strand.
AAATAAACAAAATATAAGGGTGAGCCTTTTCGTTGGATAACCCTGACATGTATATGTGTTTACCTACCTATATATCCCATGTTAATGTGTTATTCATTATGATATTGTTACTCTTTTGCACTATGTACAAGAAGAATTAATTAGGATATTTAATTTGTTTGAAGCATTGTTTGAACTTTCCTACCCTTTAATTAGATTTTTATCTATCTGCGGGTAGTTTTAACTTAAATAAGTAAATAAGTAAATATACCTTTGGTGCGGAATAATTGGCAATTTATTAATCAACCCACACATTTTTCCTAATCGTCTTACTGCTGTAAAATATCGATAATTTTAATTAAATATTTACCTCCACCATTACTTGAAAATGTTCCTAATATCAAGCAGGATATTTGGTACCAACATGCAGAGCTGGGCGAGCACTGCTAAAAAGTGCTCGCGAGCACTAAGCACTAAGCACTCAAAAAGTGCTTTATTTTTCGAACAGTAAGCACTGTTAATAGTAGAGTGCTTGCGATTACTAAGCACTCTGAAAAATTGCTTTAAAATCAGGAGTACTAAGCACTAAGCACTTTTTAAAAATTTAAATAATGGAGTATCTGCTGATTGCGACTAGAATTTCATTGAATATGTGTTATTTATAAAAAAAAAGGTCAACAAAAACAACCTAGAAAGATATTGTGAGAAAAGATTATCTATTATTTACAGAGTGTACTATATATTTTTTGTTTTAACGAAAATGCCAATATGCCAATTTAGTAAGTATGCTTATTGTGTAATGTAAAATGTAGCATGAGCTTTTTAAAGTGCTTGCAAGCATTTTAGTGCTTGCGAGCTCTTTCAAATGCTCCCGAGCACTAAAGTACTAAGTACTAACCCATTTCACAAGGTGCTCGTAGCCCTAAGCACTGATTTTAAGAAATGCTCTTAAGCACAGTGCTTCCGAGCACAAAAGAGCTTAGAGTGCTTAGACAGGCACTAATCATAGTGCTTAGGAACGGCTCTGCCAACATGACAGAATGCCGGTGAATTTTGGAATTCAAGTATGTAATTTTCTAAACCAACTTTCCCACAACGACGAATAGGAGGGGGGAACCAATTCAGTGTCCTTCTCGGTCACTTGATATAACACCAGTCGACTTCTTCCTTTGGGTATTCATCAAAGAAAAAGCGTTCAGGTACCAATTGAAAATCAGGACATATTTCCACCAATTCAAGAAGGAGTAACATTAATAGATGGGCAAATTAATGCTGCAGTTAGAGATTCTCTTTTACAGCGTACCAACTTGTGCATTCAAGTTGATGGTGAATTATTTGAACATTTTCTTTAATAAATTTACTATTTACTTGTTTACTCGTCTGAAATAAAAAATAATATTCCAAATTAATAACTAATTTTAGTTTACCCACAAAAACCCATATTGTTTCAGCATTTTAACAATAACTCGATAACGAAGGCGAAGTTGAAATTTTTTTTATTCTTTTATTTTGACCTTGTAAACTTATATTTTGCGAATGGGGCGTGACTTATATTACACCCTGTATATCTCTCATAATTTCAAATTTATCTTTGCACTTCACACCAGTAATCGGCATTTCCGAATGGCATTACTGATCAAGCGTTCAAGATATCATGTTAATCTACAAACAGTAATTTATTGAGATATGTAATTTCTTATTGAAAGTCTATGAAGCCGTACCAAATCTGGCCCACATCAATACGTAGCTACAATGCCAATAGAAAAAAAGAAAAAAGAAAAATGAAATGATGAGCACACTGCATCTCAACAGAAACAATGGTGCATAACAACACCAGCATTACGGCGTAGATCGATCGGAAAGATATCAACACAATACGTTGTTGGTTTGCAAAGACGGGTCTTCAATAACTTCCTTCGCAATCTATTATTTAAAAATTCGTTCTCATTTAACATTTTCCTTCCATACGAAATGTATTTTTCTGACACATATTTGTATACCTTTATATAAATAAATTTAGATGATCACGATGATAAGATACTGTCTATTTTTAAAAAGTATTGATTACATGCTTAGATCTTGTTCACTAGATAGTAGAACGTTTATAAATCAAATAAGGGACGGTATAGGGATTTTTACAAAATATACACTTAAACATCAAATTTAGTACTCTAAAATTGTTTTAAGATCCATTCTAAATTCAAGATTGGTTCAAAATAATGAAATATAAAAACACGTTTCAAACATTTTTTTCTTTCCTCAATAGCAAAGGGAAAAGTTTTTTATTAATAAATCAATTGTCATATTTGTTTTATAAATGTGTTTTATTATCGCAACTAGTTAAACGACAATTAAGAAATATGCCTCAATTTTTATGTAAAAATATTAATTGGCCAGTAAAACATATAATAATTAAAAAAAAAACACACACACAATAAGCATATAAAAAACAATTTTATATAAAACTACTTCATCACTCATCAGTATTTTTTCACAATGCAAGAGCTATTTGACCTTTATCTAGTGAAAAAATTATCGCCCCGAGTTAAATCCTTTTTTAAAATACCTACAAATACTCTCTTTACGAATACATAAATAATGACATGAATGAAAATAATACATTTCCCAAGTCTATTATTCGATTGGTAGAAAAAAATCCTAATTTACAACTTTTTTACTATTGATAGATTGCAACTTGCAATGTTGGCAATGCCAAATGTATCTAATTTCTATGTTTTCTTGTTTTATGTTACCGTTACCTAGTTAATTGGTCAACGTACTAGTAGTATCCGTATGTTTATATGTAGGGAAGCACTGATTGAAATAATTTTTTAATTATTATCATTTAATTAGTTGAATAAGATTTACAGGAAACAACTACTCAGCGGACAAAAGCCCCCCCTGCGTTGAATTAAATTTTAGTTGTTAATTTGTTTGTGTTAATATTTCTATCTAACAATGAAATTAAGTAGGTATTTTCATTGTCAAAATGTCATGTCACAAATTTTAATTAGCGAAAATTATTAACTAAAAATATATTTTTATTATAGTGCGTACTTACTTTCACTCTAAGGAATGCCAACATTAACCGAGTTAATGTAACTGTTAGTTTCTAAAATAACTTTTTGCATTTCTGTATTATGTAGAAATGGATGATTCAGTTTCTTAAATTTCCTGCGCTTTTGATGTATTAGTGTTTTGAATTAGTTATTAATGCAAGAGACAACTGACAAAGCTATTTCTATTGCTTTATCGACCGAAAATGCCGTTGCAAATTACAGTCTGGTTATAAATGCCATCTCTAAAATTCTACAGCAAAAATAAAAGAAATTTGTATGACGTTTCCTAAATCAAATATATTTTCATATTTCAATTGAACGTTAAGACCCCCTGGTTATGGGATGACAAAGTTGTAGAAGCAGTTGTCGATAATGTTACATAATTTAGCAATAGCATGTGCTGACGGCTGCATTTACAATAACATTCGTAAAAAGAAATACCGTACGCTGGCCATAATCCTGCTTTGGGATTCTGTTAACGTAATGCATTGCCGTAGTCGGTGTCGGTGAGAGATAAAATACATGAAATAAATTCAGTTTACGATCGTTGTTCGTTGATATCGTGCCGCCAGCCTCTATCCTTCCTCTCCACTATGCCTAACCATCATTCCAGTAATTTAATCGTACGTTTCGCCCTATATTCAGTGCCTTTGGCGGCTATCCGTGCCTTTCATATTACTAACAGACGGCGAGTTATGTGACGGTTGTCTAAAAAAGAGGGATACTGATAAAGTCTTGTGTAAAATGAGCTTGACAATTAAATGTATAAAATGAACATCATTGATAATAAATTGATATGATGTAAAAGCAATGTTCAATGCGTTCGACAGATAATATTCAACAGCACAATGTTGGATAATATAAAGGAATAATAAGCGTCACTTGTCATTTGTCTGTGCAAGAATATAGAGATGGAAATTTGAGATGCTTCATCGTGCAACTTTAAAAAAAAATCGTTTTTTAATTATACCTCTTATTTTCTTAAATATGTATATTCCTCTTAATTATTAACAGCTGGAATAGCTGAAAAGTAGACAGATATTTTTTAATAAAATGAAAAAAATACCATTCATATAAAATTAAAGAAACATTAGAAGTAAAATTATTTTTTTATAGAGGGTGTTCTACGTTTTTCGAGGCTTGTTTTAGAATCTACACCCCAGTTTAAATCAAGGAGACATTGCTCTCCTTAAAAATTTAACGTTAACCCAGTAAACGTTTTAAAATTATCTCCATTGTAAGCAATTGAAAGGCTAAATGAAATATGTGCTAAATATTTCCTTTGTTTTTGAAAATTTTATAGTTATTGAAAAACCAAATTTTTTTATAGGTATTAATATTGTTAGTTTTAGTAGAGGCCTCGGTGGCTTTAAAGTCTTCTACAAATGATTTCTGTTTGTCCTTAAATGGTAAAAGCTAAAACCTAGTTTAAATCATTTTTTCCCTTTGGGATTTCAAAATTCGCTGGTTGTCAAAATGTCTTCCTGTACGGAGTGGCTGTAGGGGGTGAAATGTAGAAATTACTCTTAAAATAATTTATTTTATTTTAATCTACATAATGTCGTCTATATTTTTGTTAAATAATACTACAATTTTTGTCAACATAAACATAAAAAAAAATAATTAATTTAACAATTCTGAATGCACGCAGTTAAATGCAGACGGTCAACATTTAAAGCGTTTTCCTGAAATTTGCCGTTTTGATCAAGCAAACTTTTTGCTTAACACACATCTAACTATTTAACTGTTACTATTATAAAAAATACTTGTTAAAAGCCTTGTAAAATGGAATTTCAGGATTCTAAACATTATTTTATGTTTTAATTACGATGACTCCGTAATTAGTTATCGATTTTTTTATGAGCATTTGCACGATATCTGATAAGGTAGTATGCACCACATTGCATTTAGTTGTATAACATATTTATTATTAGTCACAAAATTATAAATCCTATACCTTTTTATTCAGAATAAATAAAGTAAACTTTTCTTAAGAGTTCATTATGGTTTGGGCCGAAATATTGCCGTTTTAAGTTTCGTTCTCTCGCAAAATAAAAGTTTAAAAATATTACAAAAATAAATTTAATTAGCAAACGATAAAAGGTATCCTCAGGCATTGGAGGTCTCAAAACATTTTTTAACTTGAAATATTTTGTAAACAAAATTCATCTCAGATATCAGGCGCTGTGTGCTTAATTAGGTATCTACCCTATTGTTGTCAACCAAAAATGGCATAAGGGATCGGTAAAGACTTTACCGATCCCTTATGTCACTTTACCGGCCTAAACCAGTAAAGATGTACTTTCCACTCAAAAAAATTGATCAAAAACAGTTAGCTTTCTAGACGGCAACAGAAAAAGTATTTTTCGACCTGGAAATGTAGTCGTTTAGCAACCACAACAAAAAGTAATATCTGTTGTAAAAAGGTGATTTTTTGGTCCAAATATTAAAAAACCAAAAATGTCACTTTTCAAAAATGTCAATAAAAAATTGCACACGAATTAAAAGAGAACTTAAAGAAATCATTAATCGGATTATAGATAATCCTGATATACTTATGCCTTAAATTGAGACTTATTTATTCATTCTGTTTTTAATAAAAAGGAACTAACAAATTTTTTGTCTTATCAGATACAACTTTCAAAAAAATTATTTTTTTTTTAATTATACGAAATGATAGAATATAAAGCAAACTGTGTAGAAGAAACTGATTTATTAAATTCCACTCACGAAGAAGCAGACACTAGACTTTTACTACAAATTTTGGAGGCAACACTTGAATGATATTGATGATGTTATAGTTGATTGCAAATATGCAGATGTGCTAGTATTGCTTGCGCACTTGAAAGAGGAATTGACTAAAGACATTTGGATAAAAACTGGAGCGACAGACAATATACATTTCATAGCAGTGCATGAAATACACAAATAGACGAAAACTGCTAAAAAATACCCGCATTTCCCGCTCTTTCTGGATGTGATACTACAAATCAATTTGTTAGACTTGGTAAAAAAGCTTGCTGACAATTTTTTTAATAGCAAAAATTATACGCATAAAAGAATGTTCTGGAAGGTTTCGTTGTTACAAGCTGAATTTTATATAAAGTGAATGCTTATGTACTGATGATTCAAAATCCCGAGGTCGTCAAAAATCGTCTTGTGCATAAGGCCACTAAAGTTAAGAAACGAGTTAAGCATACAGTGGCAAACAAGAGACAAATTGCGATTTTTTTATGTATTTTTCAGAAAAGGATTTGTTCAACAAATACTTTTTAGAATTTTCAAATATTATGTTATACATTGAGGCTTGCGAGAAAACGAAATTTAAAACGGCAATATCTCGATTTAAAATGCTTCAATCATTTTAGACATTTTTTGCGTTTCCCTCGTATTATCTCCAAAACGAAAATCCAAATGAAAATGTTGTACTGTTAAGAAAAGTTTACTTTATCCTTTCTGAATAAAACGGATGCAAACGCCGACAGACGAAATTCGGCCTTATTAGATGTCATGCACGCACTCATAAAAAAATCGATAACTAATTACGGAGTCGTCGTAATTAAAAAAATAAAATAATGTTTAGAACTCTGATTTTCCATTTCACAAGACTACTACTAAGTATTTTTTGGTAATATTAACAGTTCAGTAGTTAGGGCCGTATTAAACAAAAAAGTGTTTGAACAAAATGGCAAATTTCAGGAGCACGCTTTAAACGTTCACCTGCATTTAACTGCGTGGTTTCAGATTTGTTTAATTAATTTTTTTTTAATGTTTACGTTGACAATAGTTTTATTATTATTTAACAAAAATGTAGACGATATTTAACGTTTCACTCCCTACAGCCACCCCGTACAGGATAACATTTTGATTACCAATGAATTTTGAAATCCCAAAGAGTAAAAAATAATTTAAAATGGGTTTTGGCTTTTAAGCTTAAAGTGCCAACAGGAAATCACAATTTGATGGCTGATGAACTCTACTGTTTATTTGACACTCAGATATTGCCACACAGAACGAATATAAGCAGCGTGCTACATAAGAAATAATAAGTCCAAAAAAATTAAATAACAATATTATTTATATACATCTGTTTCAGAATCACCTGCTTCCTCCAATTTTTCATTTTGAATGGAGGCACGAACAACAAAACTATTATTCACCAAGGTTTTTCTGAAAAATTAAGTGTCCCTTAAAATTACAAAAGTCAGAGAATGGATAACGTTTTGGAGTTTAAGAACTTTAATAAAGATATTTATTGACTGTCCGAGTTTATACAAGCTGTATTCTGTGAGTTCGCCCTAATAACTCTTTTAACTAAACACGATCTCCCCTTTTAAATGCTGCGTATCTTATCTGGGGTGTAAGTTAACCTTTAAAATCTTTCATTTTAATGATTTTGTCGTCATCTACCAAGTTTCCATCTGACATCAAAGAATGTTGAACAAAAACGTATTGCGGAGTGAATAAATAACACTGCACCAGTGGATTTGGACACTTTTTGCATTAAATTAGCTGAAACTTTTTAGAATTTGTATGCACATATCTGGGATTTAGGAACATTTTACAGCAATTCTAATTATTCCGACAGAAATCTTGACAAAAATTACAAGCTGAATAAGAGTTACAGGAAACGACAACTCAGCGGGCAAATGACCCGACCTGCGTTGAATTAAACTTGCTAATCTTGTTTGGTAGCTAAGATCATTTGTCAGTTCCTCACTAGACATAGACCGGTTCCGAACTTGTCAATATGCCATAAGTAATGGAAAAGACAAATAATAATAGCAAACCGGTCTAGCCTAAAGCAGACTAAGCAAGACAGACATAGTGAGTGATAAGTGTATCCCTCTGGTGGTAGCTATCAGTTACTAAGACATCAGTGATATCTGACGGGTAGTAGCAATGACCATCAGAGGGATACACTTATCACGAACTATGTCTGTCTTGTATAGTCTGCTTTAGGCTAGCCCGGTTTACTATTATTATTTGTCTTTTCTATTGCTTATGGTATACTGACAAGAACATAACAAGTTCGAAACCGGTCTATATTTAGTGAGGAATTGACAAATGATCTTAGCTACCAAACAAGACTTGCAGGTTTAAGTCAACGCAGGTCGGGGCTTTTATCCGCTGAGTAGTTGTTTCCTGTAAATCTTATTCAGTATATAGTTCAGCCCATCAGAGTTAGAGGTCGCAGCTCTTGGTACCTCCTTTGCAGGTCGCCATCAGTCACTAAGACGTCAGTGATGTCTGACGAGTAGTAGCACTGACCACCAGAAGGATACACTTATCACTTACTATGTCCAAAAATTACAAGATAAAATTGACGAAAATGTGACTTAGTCACCTATTGCCATGGCAATGTTTCAATTAAATTGAAACATTTGTAAAATATTTCAAAATATCTTTATTGGATATCTATTAAAATATTCTGTTGATAAATTTCATAAATGTTTCAATAATCATCAACAATTTAAGAAATGTTCCAAAATATTATTAATTACAAACAATTCAATTGTGCTTCTACACAGAAATTATTCAGTTTTTCAGATATCTGAATAACCAATAAAGGTAATCAAGTTCAATTACGCCAAATTTTTACTAGAGAAAATATGCAAATTTATGTGAACGATTCTTTGCTTTTTATGAAATTATTTTTTGTTATTTTTTAAAGTTCCAAATAAGTTGCCTCAAGACTAATATGGGGCATCTAGTAGCAAAAAAAAAATGTTTAGATCACATGTTTTGTACCAAGGTCAATCAACAATGCCAGGAGACGAGCTACCCCCAACCCGGAAATTTTGCATTTCTAACATTTAATAGACAAGGGAGCGACTGATTTACATCCCCTCCGAAGGATGGTACATCACTTATACAACCTTCGCCTAGCATAGCTTCTGCGTATACGCTTATATACAAGTAGCTAGAAGATGGGGCGCAGTCGTCGAGTTTCATTTGAGTTACCATCAACTGACTGACTTCGATTTACGAAGGTTTGCAAACTCAAATATTTTTATTGGAGTCATCAAGTTTGCGCGACCAAAATATGATAGTGTACGTTTGTGATTTTTCCGCACAAAGTCGGTAACATTCAACAAATTCGTTGTTTGTGAGCAGTCGGTGGAGACGCCTAGCAACGCTTCCACAATAATTACTCGGCATTTGCGAACGTTGTTCATGTGTTTTTTTTTGTGGATAGACGCCTTGTATCTACTGCACGTTGGCGCACTATGAATCAACGACAAATGTTCGCCAATTAATTATTATTTACAAATATTTATCCAGTGGAGACACAGCTAATAAAAATGTTTGTCAGTAATAAAAAAACATTCGCGAACATTTGCAAATGTTTGCTTAAAATACTTGTTTGGTAGATTCCAAGCTGTAATATTTATTTACTCTCACCTTGTTACACAAACAAACAATAGCAACGTAATTTTACACATAAATCTTCTGCTAGTTACCTTTCACCAACAGTTTTGTCTCGTGCATAAATTTCTTAGCTGATTTATTCTACAAATTGTTTTTTACTGCCTACCAACATCTTCATAGCATACTTGAACAATAAATCTGTTTTCATGTGCAGACTGCTTTTAATCATTCTATTTCTTTTAAGTTGGCTTTTGAAACCACTTGAAATTTTTCTCCTACCTACGTAAAAAAATTATTACCATTACCTTCCTTTTAAACAAATCAATAGGCATCAGGCTTCATGTGAACACCTAACAAAGGCTCATTAAATTATTCATAGCAATAGATTTTCAAGAGCAACGCAGTAATTGCAGCCAAATAAATTGAGCTGTTAATGGTTTTGTGGTATATGTGTATAATTTATTTCTCTAGTACAGTGTAGTTTAGTTATATATCATTCTCATCTCACTTTCAATACTATTTGAAATCTTACAAACAAAAACAAAAAAAAAAGGATTTATGAGACCGCTTAATTACTTCAAAAATGTTCATATCGATATCTTTAAAGAAAGATTTTGGCATGCGGCATGCTTAAACATGCTTTACAGTATGTTTATAATAATTATATGTAACTAGTCACCGGATAATTTACGTACATACAGGGCCGGCGCGGCACATAGGATAAGAGACAATAACTTCATTTGTACGGAACAATTAAAATACATACCTCGAGTGTCTTAACATTTCATGATATCTTCTGGACTGTGATCAATATGCGTGGGATTTACAAATCGGTTCCCAAGAATAGCTTTTACATATATAATATAAATATATATATATATATATATATATATATATATATATATATATATATATATATATATATATATATATATATATATATATATATATATATATATATATATATATATATATATATATATATATATAATATATTGCAAACACCTACTGAAATATTTCCAAACTACAAACACATATTAAGTGCATTTTATTTAATTTTTCAATGTACATGGTAACTTAGTTTTATCAGCAAATTCACTATATTAAATTAAAACGTAATGCGTAATAGATTCTCTTAAATTACAGCATACTAGTAATTTACATTACTAAATGCCAACGGCCGGCCCTAGCGTGGAAGGAAAAAAAACATATAACATGATCAAACAGTATCTTGCATAATATGGATTCATTCGGAGTAGATACTAAAAATGCACAGTTAAAATGTCACAACATACTAAACCGACGGCAGCTACAGTAAATTCTTGGATTCACGATATTGCCAATTTACAATTTGATGGTAGACAATTGTATTGCACTAACAAAGCAATTTCGTAGTCATGCAATACAAATATTAATAGACATATTTCCTCAGAAAACCAGGTGGCTTTACTTAGTGTGACATGCAACATCATTTTAATTTAGATTTAGTGGAATTTATGATAGGATGTAACATACAGTGGTCGAAAGTAGACAATCCACTTTTTAGACAATTTTTGGAAAAATGTTTTAGGTGCAAATATAGCAATGTTAACGTGCCTTGGGAGTTGACACTAAGAAAAAAAACATTTATCAACGGAGTGGGAAAATATTAGACCACAAATTTTTTTGAGCTTAAATAAAATACATCTGGCTCAGCGTGGAAGAAACCACTAGCTGGCGGGTTTAACGTAGCAAATGTTTTAGTGGGTGCGTTGGAGGAAAATTGCCTCTAAAGTTTTAGAAGCCACAAATTCTCGCATTATAGCGGAGGTAAGAGCTTTGGGGCGACAAATATGCAGAAAATAAGGACAAGTTCTTATGATTTCTTACCAATGGAGTGATTTATATGAAAGCTGCTGGAAGAATTTTGAAGGTAACATATCAGAATATACTTCATGTAACATGTTTAGTACATGGGCTTCATAAGATTGCTGAAGCTATTAGGGGGTGCTACCCTAATGCTGATAATTTGATATCTAGTGTGAATAAAGTTTTCTTAAAGCACCAAGTCGTGTACGGTTATTTCATGAAATTCTATCAAATACTCCATTACCTCCACAGCCCATTATAACACGATGCGGAACTTGGCTAGAGGCAGCATCATACTATTACTGTCATTTTGAAAATATCAAATCCCTACAGCAGTTAAATCCAAATGACGCCGTTGCTATTTCACAGGCTCAACAGGTATTTATGGATTCAACTGTTCAAGAAAATCTGAAGACCATACACGGAAGTTTTTCACGAATTCCTCTAGCCATACAGGACCTTCAATATCAACCAACATCAGAATTTACGACAGTCGATGCAATTAACGTATCGATCATCGACAATATATTTTTCAACTACAGAGAAAAATTGCTGCAAGGATACAAACAAAATTCCAAACTGTTTAAAAAAAATTCCGAATTTGTTACGACGACAGGTGTAAAGACCTTTTAAACGACAAAGAAGTAGACTTTGCTATACCGGGCATGAATGTGGTGACTGCGAAAATTTGCATATTTTAAATATGCTCCAGTTACATCTGTCGACATCGAGTGGTTCTTCTCGCAATGTAAATGGATTTTCAACGAAAGGCGCCGAAGTTTAACTACAAAACATTTACAACAGATATTTTTAATATACTTTTATTCTTGTAACCGACAGTGAAAAATACTTGTGTGTGTGGTTTACTGTTAAGTACATCCCCCTATACCTCCAGTTCTTTTTGACTGAATGTTTATAATAAATTGACTTTTTCAACTTTGGATGATACTGAATTCGCTAAAAAAAATGTCAAGGTAAGATATCGTTTCATAAATGCATGCAAATCTGACACATAACCACCTAAAGCCAACCCTGGTTTTATGTCATATCCGAATGGTAAATCCTACCTTTGGTGATCAAGGCATTAGTATAGATTACAAAGCATGGGCCAGACAAGCTACATTAATCATATTGGGCTACGTGGATCATAAAAGCCTAGTAACTTTACACATACACTGTGTCCCAGGATATATGTAACAAATGGTGTAAGAGACAACAAATTGTCGAATTTTGGAATGGCACGTAGATATTCAGTCCTACTTGATGTAAAACTAAGATATATCAGAAATGAGTTGATCAGTGTTATACAGTGTGTGTTATAAGTCGATTTATAAAGATCGTTACTGATAAACTACCTTAATTTTTCAAGATATAAAAAAAATACCATTAAAAAAGTTGCTTAATACGCAATATGTGTCTCCTTACTAAATTTCAGGAACATAAATTTACTTTGTTATAACTGCCTTTTGACCAATAAATTAGAAATGTTATTTAGAAAAAGCAAAGCGCTGTCACTCTTATCAACATGTTCGAAAATTGACGAATTTTCATATCTATAGCAGATTTCCTTTAAGAAAAAATTTACACTAATACAACAAATATGTAACTGCTGTGCAGTTGAAACACATCTAATAAAATGTGTTTGTCACACATGGTTTATATGTAGGCCTGCAAGGTATAGTTTTTTTCAAACTTATTTGCAATATAAAAAACGTTGGCTACTTTGAGCCGGTAAAAGGATCAATGAAGCCGACGTTTTTTATGTTGCATGAAAATAAGTTTGAAGTAAACTGTAAGTAATAATTACAAAAGCATCCAAGTTGTAATATTATTTTTTCAAGGCCACGTCTGTAACCATGTCTAAGACGTGTAATATGCCTAATATAAAAGATCGCTTCTAGTAACTTTGTCCTAATTTTCAGAAAATATCTCACACAGTTTTTTTTTCTTCCCTAGGGCTCATCTGAGTTGACTCCGATGGCACTGCAGCCTCCTGGGCTTATTGTGCACTCCCTATTTTGCTTTGCTCTACCCATTCCAGGACCCCTGTGCCACTGACAAATGGTACTAGTATATGACTGGATGAGTTCTGATGGTTTCCGGGTCGGTTTATGTTTGCCCGTATATATTGTACCTCCTACGAGCTAATGCTTCGCATTCGAATATGATATGGCCCACGGTTGCTGGGTATTTCCCACATAATCTGCAGTCTAAGTCACCATCATACATTCCCATTGTTTGCAGGTGCTTTTTAATAGCCATATGTCCTGTTAGAAGTGCTGTTACTGTTTTCAACTGAAACCTAGTCATTCTTAACAGTTCTTCAGTTTGTTTGGAGCATGGGTCTTTGATAAGTGTTTTCCCATGTCGGTTGCCTGGAATGTTCCTCCGGTAATTACTATGTTGCTTCTTGATCCAGTCTTTGATGATTCCCCTTGCTGAGCATTTGGGAATACCCAGCACGGGTTCTGGGCCGAGAAATGGGTCAGCAGATCCTTGTCTAGCAAGGCCGTCTGCTTTTTCGTTGCCTGATATCCCAGAATGTCCGGGCACCCAGAGTAATTTAACTCTGTTCAGTTCTCCCAGAGTTCTGAGCTTTTCATGACATTGCCATACCAATCTTGATGACACTTTATATGAGGCTAGTACCTTTAGTGCTGCCTGGCTGTACGATACGATAAATATTTGTTGATTCTCATACGCTCTGCTTATGTTTTCATGTGCACATTGTAGTATCGCGCAGATTTTTGTCTGGAATACAGAGGAGTAGTGCCCCAGTGAGAGGCTTATACTCTCCCTTGGTCTTTCTCGGTATATTCCTGCCCCAGCTCCTGTTTCTGTCCTAGACCCGTCTGTGTACCAGGTCAGTCCCTTGCGTAGAATGTCAGGAGCTCCTGTATGCCATTCACCCTCTCTCCAATAATGATGTCGAAAGGTTTGTGGAACGTATATTTCGGTGTCATGTAGTCTGATCTCTTATTCAGTATATCTTCTACTATGTTTGCTATCCTCATATGTCCCGATCGTTCACTATGCAGATTCGGGCCATTTAAGTTCTGCAGCCTGTAGGCCCCCATTCTGGCCTCCCTTAAATCACTTTGCTAAGTGAAGGAAGATTCAGAAGGGTTTCCATGGCCGCAGTAGGAGTGCTTTTCATGGCACTTGTTATTCTCACACAGTTACACTAGGTCAATTTATTTTTGATGAAATACGAATCATATGTGGAAAAACTAACAACTAACCTTAATTTTTGTCAAACTATGAACTTTAATGCATTTGCTCACCGTCCCCATATTTGTCTTTTATTTTCTTTGGAAACTAATGAATCTCAATTTCTATCCAGATCTAGTGCCTTAGCTATACTACCGCGAGCCGCTGCGGCCGCGGAGGGGCCCCTACCCTTAGGGGCCTGCGCCCGGTCCCGCTGAAAACATTCTTCATAGATTCGTCGCAATTTAGCACAGGGTGTGCGGTTTCTTTTATGTTGGCAAAATCGTACCGGCGCGCTTTAGCTGCTCGTTCCCGTCTGATAATAAACTACAAGAACTCGCCTCAATATAACGCCCAGTCCGCGGGTCGCGGCTCGTTGTTTGTCGGCAAAATAATCACTCAGAAATACTGGCACACGCTGCTAAGTGTTGTGAACTGTGAATAAGAAAAAATCTCAGATCTTTAAGGCGTTTGCAGCACATGCGACAACGTCAAACTTATGTCAAATAAACATTGATGCTTTAGAAGCATTTACCCAAAAACACAAGTACAGCCAAACGATACAATCAAAAAGCCAGCATAAGAGAAATGAGAGAGCAACAACATATCAGCAAGGAATCTGCAAAATCTGAACGTTACAAGTTTGAAGTGTTCGCTTTATAGACCTAGTGTTTAGTATTAATAGATATACCAATTTGAATGACGATTAATCAACCAGGCTGTTCCCTGCACTTGAGTGTTCTCAAATGTAGTTATTTTAACTAGTTTACACTGGAAGTTCATCAGCAGTTTTTGCCTATTTCGGTTTTTTTTTCATGTAAATATCCTTGAAACTTTACGAAATGAAAGGATGTTTGCGCTCCTTCATATTTCATTCTGTTAAATCTGAATGGATCCCCCAATATCATAAATTTATATACTTTTGAAAAGGCCTGAATAACAAACAGGATTGATATATTTTCAGTACAAGCACGATAAATCTCTAGAAATAATAACGTATATTTTACCGTTATATATAAGATCACATCTTTTGATATTTTCATAAAAAAATACTCTCTGAATGGCCATTTTTCTTTTATTAATTTGAATGTCCCCAAAACTACATAAAACGTATTTTAAATTTAGATGCATACAGGGTGTTATATTTCATGGATAATATTGAAATAACGTCTTCAGTTTCAGTTTTGCATATTCTGCTGCAAAGAGATATCGAAATTTAATAATAAAATACTTATTGAGGGCACTGTGGTTAATTTTTCAAAAATATTTGTCCATAATTTGTAAGGTAAACATTTTTATCATACTTATCTCTTTTGTTATACAGGGTGTCCCAACCAAAAGTAGGCACCCTGAATAACTGTGGAGATAAAATTTTTTTGGAAAATTGGTGAAACACGTCGACCTTGTTTCCAAGATGGACATATTTTAATGTAATACTTGTATACCTATCATCATCTCTCTACCCTACACGGCCACCCCCTCAAAAAAATTCAAAGAGCGAGGGGGGGTCGAGTGATACATCTTTTGAAAGGTCTTTCAATTTCCTACATAACTGTGTATTTTTTTTTAACCTTTATCGATTCGTTCTTAAGGAAAATAATTTTATTTTTGATGATTACACACAATCGAAATCATTTAAAAAATCTAAAATACACGGCACTGGGTATTGGAATTTATAAAAAAAACTAGATTTTTTGGTGCTCTCAAATCAACACGAGTTTTTTCGACAAAAAACACCTTCCTTGTCCGTTTAGTTTTAGAATAATAAAATACTCATAAGTATTTGATAGTCTTTGAACATTAATTTGTTCACAACCAATTTTAAATCGAGATACATTTTACCAGAGTGAGTTCTCAAAATGGTTTATATCCTTCAGGAGAGAATAGAAATTGTCAGCATTTATTTTAAAAACGATAATTGTACTAGAGCTACGGAGCGCTTATTCAATAGAAATCACCCAGATAGAAGGGTTGGTTCTCAGTATGTTTTACAGTTATTGACAAAATTTATGGAAACAGGTTCTGTAAGAAACAAGAAGCATGGACCTCAGCGACCGATTAGGAATGAAGCAGTCGAAGTGGCAGTTCTGGGTCATTTGCAGATGGATAGATAATACTCAATCAATCAGGAAAGTAGCTGAGGCTTCCGGTGTATCACGAAGTAGTGTACATCGAATTGTAAAGGCCCACAAATTTCATCCATATAAATTTAAATTGGTATACGAATTAAACGAAGATGATCCCAATCGTCGCGTCGCACAGTGTGGCAAGATACCCCAAAAGCTGGCATTAATTCATAGAACGAGTTTGGTAAAATTTTTTTTATTGAGAATAGTCGACGATGGTTGTTAATGTATAAATAAATCAACTTTATGATGTTTGCTCGTATATTGCGATATACAGGGTGTAATTAAAAAAATAAAAATCTGAAATAAAAATAAAATTTATAGTACTTAATTTTTTAATACATTATTTATCCAGGAGTATGCAAAACACTTAAAGAACCTAGTAATATATTTCCTTTATTAAATTAAGAATTCACAACTTAAAGTTTTATTAATATTTGTGAATAGAAATGAGTATGTCTATCCGTAGTGATTAATCGTCTGCGTCTGATGCAGATAAGAAACAGTCATTCTCATTCTCTTAATTATCTACAGAAATATTGGGGGCAATTAATAAGTCGAATACTTCCCTAGGAAAATGTTTAATTTTTTTTTAGGAAGTTGTCTATAACTGGTTATTACTGGATCCGATGTAATCAGCATTAAATGAAACACATCCTCTTCGCTGTTCTTTAAAAATAACTTATTTTTTTAGGTATAATAAATTTTAATATTAGTCGTCCCCCGATGATTCCAGCTTGGTTAGCGAAACGCTTGTAGTATACTATGCAGTACTTATGTTTTTGTAGCATCTGATCAGGTGTTGTAACCCTGTTCAGGTTATCATTTTTTAATTAAAATGTTCAATAACTTTTACATTTATCGAACAATTGTTTTCAAAAACAATAGGGTTCTTCCTCCAACTAACAGTAACTTACAGTCCAAATTCCAATACGATCAGACTTTCCACTCTTAAATTATCGTGCTTACAAAAAACGTGACGGACGGACAGACAGACAGACAGACAGACAGACAGACAGACGGACAGACGAACATTTTGAAAGTCATTCAGAATTCAACGACTAACACAATGATATGAAATTTTTTTTGCTATGAGCGATATTTACTATTTTAAAAATGTGCCGATTAAATGCAATATACTCTTCGTTTTAGTTGCGAAGAGTATAATAATATACTGTAGGGTTGTTGAAAAAGGCAAATAAAATAATAAGGGGTAGACACGAGTATTTGATTTAGCTTTACTATGAATCTATTCTAGTATTACTATATTAATATATAAAATTTTACGTGGGGAAGCGTGAGGAAGTTAACTATTACATTAAGGATTTTTGAACAATACGTAAATATTTGGCACTTCGGAAAGGCATTTTCAAAATATTATTAAAATTATTTCATTCATAAATTAAAAATAAATCCATTAAATTTACATAATACATACCTGAGGGTGTTGATGGGTCCATTTTCAAACAAAGTAATAATAGCGAATTTGAAAAAACACAAAGTAATTTGTTAGGATAATATTTAATTTAAAAATACACGCGTCAACCGCAGTTACATAGACCTTATGCCTGCGGGTTTGGTAAAAACAAAAGCATGCATCAAGATTAAGTGGTGGGGGGAAACATGCCCCTATTCATGCTGATAATAAATAGCAACAATACTTTGTTCGATGCGACATTTTATTTTTTCATTTTTTGCCAGCTTTTGGGGTATCTTGCCACACTGTGCGTCGGCTTGAATTCTGTGAGATTTTTAATGAACAATTAAACGGTAATACCAATCTACTGTACAATACGTGTTTTTCTGATGAATCGACATTTCAGTTAAATGAGGATGTAAACAGGCACAATTGTAGATATTGGAGCGAAACCAATCCACATTTGTTCATGGAAACTCATACCCAAAGGCCTCAAAAGTTAAATGTTTGGGCTGGCATCTTAGGGGATCACATTGTCGGACCGTTTTTTATTCCTGACAATTTAAATGACGAAAGGTACCTCGATCTGTTAGAAAATTACATCGATCCAATGATTATCCAAATCTCGAAGAAGACGATAATCTTTTAGAGGGCGAACTGTTTTTTCAACGGGATGGGGCACCCCCACATTTCGCTGTAGCAGTCCGTCAATTTTTGGATAATCGGTTTCCTGAGCGATCGATTGGAAGAAGAGGTCATGTAGAGTGGCCCACTAGATCACCAGATTTAACTCCCTTTGCAACAAACCTGTATCTCTGGAAGAGTTACGAATTGTTCGAGAATGCCGTTTATTGACTCCAGATGTGTTCAGAAGTGTTCGTACAGAATTTCAAGACAGATTAGACTACTGTATGGAAGTCGGTGGGGGTCATTTTGAACAATACATACGATAATTTAAACTGCTTCTTTTATTTTTATTTCCCGATCCTAAAATAATTAAACAATTATTTTTCAGAAGCGAATCGATAAAAGTTTAAAAAAAATTCTCAGTTATGTAGAGAATTGAAAGACCTTTCAAAAGATGTATTACTCAACCCCCTTTGCCATTTGAATTTTTTTGAGGGGGTGGCCGTGTAGGGTAGAGGGATGCTGATAGGTATACAAGTATTACATTAAAATATGTCCCCCTTGGAAATAAAGTCGACGCGTTTCACCAATTTTTCAAATTTTTTTTATCCAAAGTTATTCAGGGTGCCTACTGATTAAAACAATTAGTATTGTTACAGAATATAAGTTAAAAAAATTAATAAATTATAGTTAATACGTTATATTAAAGGTAAAATAGTATTACTGCATTATTTATTTACAAATTGAAAGTACATAAAAATTGGATAATTTTTCGAGAAAATGAAACGTAAGATCATTGTTTAAAAACAGTTGTGACCAAACAATTTATTTTGGGCGTGGAAACAGTGGTCACAGATGCTTTCAAGAAGGATAAATAAATCAGGTAAGTCAGTTGCATTTAATATTTAAAATTGGCTAGAAAAAGAGTTAGTTAACATAAATAATGAAATTGCAAACATCAGACAGAAATTTGAAAAATTAAATGGTCGATGAAAGAAACAAACAGAAAAAAATTAATAGCCTAGACCAAATATGTGACGAACTAATTTACTTATCTTTGGATAAATGGAACAAAATAATGAAATTATTAAGGAAGTGGTTTACAAAATTATATAATTCTAAACTGAAATTAAAGATAAATCCGCTAGGTGTCGATACATGTCAAAGAATTGGTAAAACAGAACAAGGGGAAAACAGACCAATACTAATAAGATTCGTAAACATTCAAACCAAACAAGACTATATAAAGAAAATATTCCATTAAAACCAATGGTAAGCAATATAAATAGTCCCACATATAATCTTTCACAGTTTTTAACATACTAAGTAACGTTTTAGAAAAAACTGGATCCTTTGTTAAAGACTCATACCAATTTTGTGAATTTGTAAAAACCAGACAGTTCTCAGAGATCATATTATTATTTCACTTGATGTTACCTCACTATATACTAATATTCCAACAGACTTAGCAATAGAATGTATAAAAAACAAATGGTCCAAAATTAGTAAATATTCACCCATTATCCAAGACTAATGTATCAAAGCAATAACCTTATGTCTAAACTCTACATATTTCACGTATATCAATCAATTCTTCTCACAAATTTTCAGAACCGCCAAGGAGTCATTTATATCGGCCACAATAGCAAATTTAGTAATGGAAGAATTAGAATATAATGTATTAAAATCACTAAATTATAAAAAAAAATCCTACAAAAGGTATGTAGATGACTGCATTATTTGCTTATCAAAAGACAAAATAGAATATACTGTTAATATTTTCAATAATTATCACTCAAGGTTACAAATCACTAAGGAAATAGAACAAAACAATAAACTTCTTAGATTTAACAGTTAAATATGATAAGGACGGTATTATTGAAACCAACGGGTACACGAACGAAGTGTGGTCGCAAAGATATTTAAACTTTAAATCCCACACACCAAAGAACTACCAAAAAAAGACATCATCAACAGCCTAACAGAACGTGCCATCCAACTTTCACGTCCAAAATATAGACCAAATAATCTGAAAAAAAGTCAGAAAAGTTCTAGAAACAAACTCCTACACCAAACACTTTTGTGAGCCAATAATAAAAGAAAGAATACACAACACCTATAATATAATAACCCACACACCAAGTAATAGTAATAATAAATATGTGTCCATGCCATACATACCAACAGTATCCGAAAAAATTGCAGACATATTTAAACAATATAATTTAAAAATGTCCTATAAACCATACAATACGACAAAAAATTCACAAAACTTAAACCTAGACTACCAACCGAAGACGAAACCAACACTATATACAACATAGACTGCAACGACTGTAATCGTACTTATGTAGGTCAATCGAAACAATATCTACATAAAATAATATACACGCACAAATATAGCATAAAAACTCAAAACCAAAACACGACAGCACTCGCCAAACACGCCATAGAACAAAACCACTGATTTAATTTTAACAACATTCAAATATTAGAAAAAAGAACCTAACTATAACCGAAGAAACATACATAAAATGTTGCAAATAAAAAGACATACCAACGCAATAAATAGTCGCACTGATATAGACAATTTAAGCGAAACCAATTTTAACTCAATTAAATGATTGAGGTACATTACAACATGATTTCAATTTTTACATCTTACCGATGCAAAATAATAGTTAATAATTCTTGAAATAAAATATTTTATCATATACTCATTATTTAAGCAAAACACCAATAGTAAATTATATGTATACATTTTCAACGTTATTTCTGTAACATAACAAAACTTTAAGAGCCAACACACCATGTTAAAATATCTCAGTTGCGTTAAAACAGACAATCTAATAACACCATACATGTAACAAAATTTAAAACAAATGCCTAATAATTAATAGTGTAAGTAAATAATGTAATGTAAAATAACCATAACTATTTTTTTTTAAATATTATATTTATTTTAGTTCTCTGATGATGGTGTAATAAACTGAAACATTAGAAAAAAATAATAAAATTAGTTATATCTGACTGAAATTCCCAAAAAAAACTATCAGATATTATTTAATAAGAAATATATTTACTTTCACTACATAAAACCTGTATTTGTATTTACTTCTTTGTTTTAAACTTCAGTATACAATATTATGAATAAATAATATTTGAGAAGATAATATAGCCCATTTAATCAAATGGTTTTCTATCTATTACCATTTTATGTATTCTCAATAATGTACCTCTACATAATTTAAAATTTATGCGGGCATAAAACTGATAATGAAGTATAAGTATACGGTTTTTGTTGTAAATTCTGAGGTTCGTTTGTACTTTATGATAGTAATTTTAGAAAATATATCTCGCTAAATATCTTCCTCTAACATCGAAGGATATACGAAATAAAAGACTTAGAATGGTATATCACATAAGGGGCATCTATACGTTCACATTTCTGAGTGACATAAAAAATATGTCAACTTAGGGGAGGCCATTAAATTTACGATCTCATATCGAACGTGAATGTAGAAATATGAGAGAAAATATTTATGTTTACTACACACATAGGCAGATGTTATGATGTGGTTTTTGTTCAAATGACTCGTAGAAAATTATATTATTTACCTGCGGTACGTTAAGAAATGCTTTTATTGCTCTCTACAAATATTAAAGTGGCAAAAATATAAATTATTGTGAGGTCTGCAGATATGTATGTCGTAAAAAAAGTAATTACATAGAGCAATGAAAAATCGTCTGCACGTTTCCTACAAATTTACAATTTCCTCATTCAGTAGACGTACATTATTTAACTTGAAAAAAAATTGATAAATAGGTTTCTTACACAAAATAATGAGAACCACAAAAAGCGTTAACAGTCATTCTGATATTTTCATATTTATGGTAAGATTTAAAAAGAACAACAGGAATATTTTTTACTTAGTTAAATATGAAGAATTATTGCGTTTATACTAAGGGTGTCAATAATAGAAAAATATATATATAAAATTATTCGTGTTTGTATTTATTAAATTATTTGTTTTACTTGTTTTTTTTTTTGTCGAATTTTTATGTTGATAAAATTAATCGAATAGGTTCATTCAAATAAATGTATTCCAATAAATTACTCGTATGTTAGTAATGCTAGGACTTAGTAACGCATTCGATACCATTTATTTTACTGGCTAAAACCAGGTATTCATCAAGAACATTTATATTTGATTTAGACTTAGATTATAGGGTCGTTAAGGCCCAAAAATGGCCCCCCTCCACCACAACCTAAAAAAGATGTTTTGTGATAACCCTTATATCTATCTATCAATTTATAGGCAAACCCAAAATTTTCTTGAAGGCTATGGTTCCCACTTCGACAGGTATTATGGATACTGCTGGCAATATCGTAGTCTTTGGCAAGTTAGCACTTTGCATGAACCACTTCGTCTGTACAGATGCAAGCAACATGATAATATATCGCTTTCAACTTTGCAATTTTTTGAGACGGTATCTCAGTGTGAAAAGGCCTATTAGTATCCTTAACTCTGGTTTGCTGAGTTTTCTAACTCTTTTTTCGTTTGTCTTTGACATGGAATTAACTTCCAGTAGGAATATCTGTGTTCCTTTTCCTACTTTCTGACCTCTTCTGTTGTGTGAGTTTTAGATATTCCACAAAAGAGTTCTAGTCATGCACCTTTCCTCGCAAGACTATAAGCAATCTCATTCCCTTCTGTTTCTGCACTCCCTGGCACCCACATCAAGGTAACCTTGTTGTTCTTTGTTAGTTGCTTTACTGTTTATAGGCATTCCCAGACTATGTTAGACTTACTCTTAAATCTCTAAGTTTCATTACTTTGTATGTTAGACTTACAAGTAAAAGAATAGGTGCTGCCTGGCTGTCTGAGAGAATATAAATTCTTGCTCCTTGTGAGAAAAAAAAACATGTATAACACTGGCAAATATGTGCGATATTTTGTCAATGTTTGAAAACACTTTGTTTAGGCTGTCTTTACTGGACAAATAATTGCAAACAACAGAAGGTTTGTGAGCATTATGGCTTTTTCTCATGAGACCTCATACATACCAGGTAAGTTGGTCTAATGAGAAAATCAATGATATATTATCTTACTGCAGTAAGCTCAAGTATGTGAAATTCACTAACCAACACGTACCATAATTTTAGCAAGGTAACTGGCTTAAGTATGTATTTCCATCTCTGTTTAATCTAAAATCGTCTGTTAGAGGCGTTAGTCGAAGATCAGAAATGTCATGGTTTAGTGGAGAAATATTTTTTACAATAAAAGTATAGGATTTTAATTAGGTACAATTCATGTTTTTGTGATTTGATGAAAATTGAGTGTATTAAGCTGTGGCAATCCTAAAATTTCTAAAACGGTTATAGCTATTTTCTATAATCTAATCTTACCAAGACAATTCGAATGGAACAACCAAATACAAGTTATATTTCAATGACTAACCCAAGCATACCCAGACACAGTAAATCAGTAAGCTGTGGTGTGTCTTATGATGAGAAAGATCCCAAAGTCCTCGATTCGTGTGAAAAATATAATTAAAAATACGTGTACACCTTTCAGGCTGTTCTTCGATCCTCCCACTTTTAAATGAAAGGAGCGGAGAATTAATTTTAACATTTAATTAGATCGACGGTGCTGCCTATAATTTTGACGATTTTATTGCATGTATCTTGTTTTTTGATTTTGTTATGATAAAAGTTATGTGTAAGTTGCCATCTCTCTGGTTTTAATCTATTAAAGTCTATCAACTGCAGACAACGTATCATGGGATCATGATTCAGTTTTTTTTGTTTTCTTTCTTTTTTGCTGATAAATACACTACTTGCAACAGTAAACTAAACCCACGACACGGTGAGAACGAAAACTGAATAGCTGTGACATCTTCACTGGACCCGTAGAAAATACACAACCAACAAATTTCCTTTATGTGTCGCCGTTGGTCGGAACACTGGCAAACTGGCAACTTTTCCATTTTCAACGTTCGCCATACCCTTGATGTAGGTATTGTTAACTCATTAGTCATTATTTATTATTCTTACACTTTATAGATGGATTCTTGCTGACGAACCATATTTTCTCTTCCTGTCGAGGAACTTTGGGAATTCTAAACAAACTAATGTTAACTGCTTTTAGGAAGCTGTTGTAGCCATTAGTATAAGTTTTTTAAAGATATGACTAATAATTACTAAAGCTGGCCGAGGTGGCTGCAGTACAGCCACGGTCTTGCGCTGGCGTCACGTGCCGATTTAGAAGTGATTTACGCTGCAGTCTTATTTGAAAGGTTAATGCGTGAGGTTGTACCTATAAATTGTATGTATAAAATTTCAAACGCGCCAAAGGGTAAAAAACGACCGTACGCAGACACAGTGAATAAATTTATCGGTGAATTTCCGGATTTATTCTATGACGGATGCAAAATAATTTGTAAAGTTTGCGATCAAGACTTAATGTGCTGTCACAAAACAGATTGTCGTCGTCATAGCAATACCGAGCAACATCAAAATAAAAAAAATGGCATGCCTTTGACAACTCAGTTTATGTTTGATTTATTGTTAATGTTAATAGCCTGTAGTATTCCGCTACACATACTGGATAAACAACCATTTCGGGAGTTTTGGAATAAATACAATCCCCAGTTGAACTTACCAAGTCGTACATCGTTACGTATATATATTCCAGCTGTTCGTGAAGACATTGTAAATAGGATTAAATGTGGATTAAAAAATACACGGCTCTGGTTATGTATTGACGAGAAGACAATTGTAAAAAAAAATCTATTTTAAATATTATAGTACGTGTACAGGACCCTCTTAAACAACATTTCCACTTTTACTAGCTAGTAAAAGACTAACTGCGTGTACTGACGAAATAATTACGCGTGTGGTGTTGGAGACATTCGAAAAATTTGAACTTTCAACAAGTCAAGTATTGATGTTTGTGACTGATGGTGCCGCGACAATGCGCGTGGTAGGCCGTTCTCTTCAAAGAGACAATTGTGGGTTTTTACATGTTACGTGTAAAGTGCATGCGTTACATCTTGTGGCAGAAACGATTCTAAAATGTTTTCCAGAGGTAAATTCATTAATAGCAAATACAAAAAAAGTATTTCTCAAATCTCCTAAACGGCTTCGAGCATTTCACAGCAGTGTCCTGGTATCCCTGAACCACCAGAGCCGATTCTTACACGTTGGGGAACGTGGTTGAAAGATGCTTTTTATTATGTTGAATATTTTCAACGAATAAAAGCTGTGATACTACAGTTCAACCCTAACGAGGCTGCAGCTATTAGGGAAAGCCAGACAAGCTTTCAAGACGTTTCCCTTGAAACAGATTTAAAAACTATTAATAACAATTATAGAGGACTACACGACGCAATAGAAAAATTGCAAAATAGTTCGTTGTCGTTAATGGAATCGCTACAAATAGTGGACGACGTAAATACACAGCTGCAGGCTATAAATGACGCAAAAAATAATCGTGTTAGTGAAACATTCGAGAGTGTATTACAGAAAGATCCTGATTTTAGCGAATTAAGACAAATTTATGATGGTGCATCTACAAACTTCGTTAAGTGAGTTCACAGATTGTTTTACTTATGCCTGTATTGCATCCGTAGATGTCGAACGGTCATTTTCAAAATACAAACATATTTTTTCACCAAAGCGAACATCGCTGACGGAGACAGCTGTAGAAACATACCTGATGCTATTATACTATAGATCTTCCCCACTTTGTGATGACGACAACCAAACCACTTCATAAATCTGCTTAAAAGGGTGAGTTTTATAAAAAATTTTATAAAATGTAACATTATTGTTAAAATTTATTTCCATTTATTGTACTTATTCAGGTATTATGATATGATGTAAACATATGAGTCATATGACGGCTCTGTCCGCCAGGTGACCTCGGCCAGCTTTAATAAGTACTTCCTCACATCTCAAAGTGAGGAAGTTTATGTATTCGTGAAAGAAATTTTGAAAATTTGTATTGCATTTCTGCACGAATCTCGACGAATTATGAAGATACACAAAATTTCAGACAGAAAAAACTTTCTGTCTGTGTGGTTCGGGATAGCAGCTATAGTTTTTGAGATAATTTGGTATACACCTTCTAGAGGTCAAGGAAGAGATTGAGTTCGTTGATGAGCAAAATCGGCCCCAATGTCTAAAAAAAATATTAGTGACAATGTAACTTTTTTGAAACGTTAAAATGTGACTCTTTTGACACGTAAAAAAATTTTACTTTTTTGGAACGTCAAAAAATTACTTTTATTATAAACTCCACCACACGAGTTTTACTACGGTGAAGAAGTTCTCATCCCCAAGTAATAATTGGCAGTGGTTTCTTAAGATGCCGTTCCAATTTAGTAATGAAGATTATGCAGATATTATGTGTACAGTTTTTACAACAGAAATGTGAGAGTTGCAAAAAGAGAGTATCGGGGATGTTTCCCAAATCGCTTTGTACTAAGTCACACATTTTTAAAAAAATGAGGATGCCTTATTATGTAAGGTTATTTAAATTAAATTAATAAAATAGTGATTGTAGCTAGTTGACACGGTAATTATTTTAAGTGCCTCACTCAATTTCAATACTTGATTTTTCACCTAGGAAAGAAATTCCAAAACCATATTTGTTATTTTTGAGGAATCCAAATTCAATAAGAAAGAAATAATTGAACGTCAAATAAAAAAGTTATGACCGAAAAACTGAAAAATAAAAAGGTGACACCTTTTATATCAATGCGGAAATGAACGTGGTATTCACTGATTATACAGGGTGTTCCAAAACTATGTAGTCAAACTCTGAGAGTAAGTAGATGGGCTTAATATAAAACGAAAACTATTATAAATATTTGGTCAATAATACATATTAAATAACCGTTAAAGATGGAAGAAAAACGCCGTTGTTTGTGCTGTAAGTCAGAAACCATAACAGATGTTTATATCAAAGTTTAAAGATTACTTTTTGGTTAGGATCTTAACGATATCCTACATTTACTTTTCAACTAATTAGTCAGGGGCGATGCACATGGGATTTAGCTTCTTATGTTGGGTGTATTAATAAATATTTTTAAAGTCGTTGGCTCTATTGAAAATGTTGCGTTAAAATATGATTTTTCAATCATAATTACAAAAAAATATATAGCTATCATATTTCAATACGATTCGCCGTTTTTGCAAAAATCAACTTTAACAGTCTGATTGTATTGCACCCTTCTTTTAGTATATTATTAAGTATAGTAATTAATATTGGGCAAATATTCAATCCTACTATACTTACTAATATTATTTATAATAGAAGAAGCTTACAATGCACTTTGGAAGATGATTGAAACTGATGGTTCTATTGAGCAGTTGTGTGTATCGATAAAAATTAAATCTGAAATTTTTATAATTGGGGTAATGTACCGTCCCCCCACTACTGACGTCACCTATTTTCTAGATAACCTTGAAAACACTATAAATGGCTGCCTACCTCTAACTGATAATATTTACTTACTTGGAAATTCCAATATTGATCTATTAAAATACGACAGTACGGCAGCCATAGCTTTCAATGATTTCTTGGAAACCCTAGGCCTAACCCAATTGGTGTCCACTGCAACTCGAATCACGCAAAATACCAGCACACTCATAGACCACATTGTAACCTCTAAGCCAACGCTGGTTACTAATGTTGATGTACTATGTGTTGACCTATCTGATCACGAGTTAATTCACTGTAACATATCTATAGAAACTAGCCACTCGTGTCAGTTCACTTATAAATATAGAGATTATAGTAATTTTGATGATGAACTTTTCCTTCAAAACCTACAACAATCTAACTTAGATAACATATTCAATTTACAAAATGTAGATGATAAAATAGTAATTCTCTCAAATACAATTATAACATTAGTTGACCAATACGCTCCTATAAGAACTGCGCGAATATCAAAACCTAAAGCTCCATGGATTACCTCTAACTTAAAATATTTAATGAAATTAAGAGATAGGTCTAAAACTAAATATAAAAAAAACCAAAAACCAACGGGACTAGGATTACTACAAGACCTTGAGAAACTTCACGATTGTAGCAATCAAAAATGAGAGAAAGGCTTATTTTAGTCACAAACTTAATAACACAAACTCAAAAACTGTATGGAAAGAGTTAAATTATTTAAATATTAACAAACCTCCAGATATAACGATCCCATATCATCTTAATGATGTTAATGATATAAATTCTTATTACAAAAATTGCATTCCTCACAGTACTGTCAATAACACAGAAATAGTTAATTATTACTCCACAAATCAAATTTCGCTACAAAATTTCGATTCACTCTCGTAGATTATGACACTGTTACAAAATATTTAAAGGAAATAGTGTCCACGACTACTGGTGAGGATAAATTTAGTATAAATATGATACGGCCTTGCTGTTCATATATCATTAAATATTTAACCCATATTATTAACTCGTGTATACTCGACAACTACTTTCCTGATAAATGGAAACTAGCCCTTATAATACCAATCCCAAAAATATCTGAACCTACGGAACATAAACATCTTAGACCCATAAGCATACTTCCTGTCTTCTCTAAATTATTCGAAAAAAATAATTAATTTTCAACTACGGCAGCACATAACCACGCACAATATATTACCAGACATACAATCTGGCTTTCGTCCAGATTATAGATGCTCAACAGCCTTGCTGCATGTAACCGATGATATCTTGTCATCCAATGATAAAGGTTTAGCTACGGTACTGGTGCTCTTGGATTATACCAAGGCATTTGATACTCTCAATCATAAAGTATTACATGCAGTGTTACATTATGTTGGACTAAATATGGACGCCATAAACCTTATTCAAAGTTTTCTAAGTAATCGTTTTCAAAGAGTTATATATAAGGATGACATATCGGAGCCTCTACCTGTCACAGTAGGAGTCCCCAAGGGTCCATATTAGGGCCTTTATTATTTACTTTGTATACAAGTAACTTTTGCCACTATTTAAAGTACTGCTCCGCCCATATGTACGCTGATGATACTCAGATTTATTATAGTTTCCCCCCCGTCTGACCTGGATAGTGCCTTACAAAATATAAATTCTGATTTGAATATTGTTGCCGACGTATCAACAAAGCATCACTTGCATCTGAACCCTAGTAAAACGGTGGCAATGCTTTGCGGTACCCGAGGTATATGTAACAGACTGGATAATTCAATAAATGTTAAAATAGATAATACAAATATCCCACTTGCGAACAGCCATCGTAATTTAGGCCTAATAATGGACAATATATTCAGATACAAAACCCATATCGCGAACTGTCTTAAACAAGCATACTATAAATTAAGGTTACTGTACCTTCACAGGTCTTATTTACCGCAAAAAATCAAAACTATGCTCTGTGAAACGCTGGTACTATCTCATTTT
The DNA here is from genome assembly GCA_029963845.1 of Rhamnusium bicolor. Lineage (NCBI taxonomy): Eukaryota > Metazoa > Arthropoda > Insecta > Coleoptera > Cerambycidae > Rhamnusium > Rhamnusium bicolor. Next base: position 86,605 of record JANEYF010002950.1, read on the forward strand.
AATTATGGTTCACAAGTTTTCTCACATTGCTTGAACAGTGAAAGTATGTATAAAATTCAAAAAGTGCAAAACTCGTACCTTAGATACATATTTGGTATCAGAAAATATCAGCATGTGTCTCATAAATTAAATCAACTGAACTGGCTTAACATGAAAAATAGGTTTTACTTAAGTACAGCATGTTTCTATCATAAAATCATAAAAACTCAAAAACCATCTTACCTCTTTAAAAAGGTGCTATTTCGTGGAAACGCTCACATCATTAATATCAGAAATAAACATACTCTAATACCCCCAGCTCACACTACTGCTCGATTTGAGCGGTCATTTAGCCACTTGATCTGTCGGATATATAATGACATTCCTCCTGACATAAAGTACTCAACAATAAATAAAGACATTTTTTTTTTTTTCCGGAATATCCGATGCCGGTCAGTCCTCCCGTGGCCTCCGACGCCTCACGGGAGTCGCGCCGGCGCATCAACTACAGCCACTCCCCACATCCCGCAGGGTTAGTGACTGTAGATACCAGAATCGTGTGCCCTAAGCAGACGGAGAGAACCCAGAATGACCGCCTTCTGCATTTGACCTGCCAGCCACTCGGCTGGTTTTTGGCAGGCCGGTATGATCTTCAGTTCCGAGAGCAGCGTAGGCTTTATCCCTCCGAGTACACCGATAATAAGGACGACCATTTTGACCGAGTAGCCTGGGTACAGCACTTGGAGCTCGTACCGGAGATCGCGATATTTGGTCCGTTTCTCCTCCTCCTTCAAGGTGATGTTTTTCTCCGCAGGTGCCGAGAACTCGATAACATACATCACCTTGAGTTGATGGTCGAGGAGGACTATGTCAGGCTTGTTGGCTTGGATTAGCCTGACAGTCGGGAACGAGTAGTTCCAGTAAATCCGGCATTTCTCGTTCTCGACAACGGACTCAATATCTCCGGGGACGTAAGGCAGCACTGGTGTCTGGTCTACCCCGTACGAGTGCCGTAGATGGTAGTATAGCACTCGTAAAGCCGCGTTATGTCGGTGGATGTAGGCCGAAATCGCATATATGGGGCATGCAGAAAGTAAGTGCATGAGCGATTCCGGCGCCTGATGGCAGGTCCTGCAGTTGATATCAGGAACCTCTACACGCCACACGCGGCTACGGTAGACCAAGGTGTTGATAACACCATCTTGGCAGGCCATAATGAATCCCTCGGTCTCCGACTTAAGCCCTGCTGACCTTAGAAAGGCGAAGGTCAGCCTGGTCGATAAACCCAGTGTTTCTATGTTCTTATAGAAGACACCATGCTGGGGTTTATCGACGTGCTGCCGAAACAGATTTTCCTGTTCGGCAGCTCTTATTCGGGCTTTCAGACGATTTGGCTGAAGTTCGGTGACTGACTCAACATCAGCACCTCGCCGGCCTCCTCGCCTGATGTCAAATGCGAGACCGAGTTCATCTGCGGCTCTTTTTGCTGCCTTGAATAATCCTGCTCCCACTCCTACAGTTTCGTGATGTTTTACGAACCGCAAGAGGGGATCTGAGCTCCTGAGTATGTTACATGCCATACTCAGTACTACTCTGCCATGCGTACACTCCAGGCTCAAGAGTCCTCGGCCCCCCCCGTTGACGTGGGAGGTACACACGAGGAACGGACGATCTAGGATGAATACTTCTGTGAATATTCATCATCTTGCGGGTATCTCTGTCTAATTGGCGCAGCTCATCTACCCTCCACTTTACTACTCCGAAGGAGTAGAGCAGAATCGGAACGGCAAGCATATTAGTTGCAGACACCTTGTTCTTCCCCGAAAGTTCGGAAGACCAAATCTTTCGGAGGCGGTGTCTGTACTTGCCGCGGAGAGAATCCTTTATTTGTGTCACATCTTGGATGTGCCTTTGTTGCACACCCAGGTATGTATAGGTCTCTCCGGCATCCAGATGTCTTAGGATGCTTCCGTCTGCGAGCTGCGCATCATCAGAGAATTCCCCGCATCGTCCTCTCTTGAGGTGGACGACTGCACATTTGTCCAACCCGAACTCCATACCAATTGCCCGCGTATATTCTTCGACCACCCTAAGAGCGTTTTGTAGTTCGCGCTCTCCGGAGGCATAAAGTTTAAGATCATCCATATAAAATAGATGGGTGACCTTATGCCTCCGGTCGCTGGGTGGTCCAGATTGATATCCGCGGGTTTGGCGGAGCCCAACAGACAACGGCAGCAGTGAGATGCAGAAGAGGAGAGGACTCAGGGAGTCACCCTGGAAAACTCCCTCTCCTAAATGCCACCTGCTCTGTCGTGACTCGCTGTGCACCTGATGTTATGGTGAAGCGGGTCTTCCAGAGCGGCAGCAGCTGTTCTATGCATCTCACTAGTGGTGCTGGTACCGCAAGACATTCGAGTAAGTGCAACAATAGCTGATGCGACGTTGTATCAAATGCCTTGCGGTAGTCAATCCAGGCCATCGATAGATTCCGCTTGTATTGCACAGAATCCTGTGTAATACAGCGGTCTATCAGCAGGCTGTCCTTACAACCTGCCATGCCCTTCTTGGCACCACGCTGTTCGTGTATCTGCTGGAAGACCGGATCAACAGACCTCAGTGTCCTAGCATACAAGATACGTGTAAATATCTTGTAGCAGGAGTTGAGGCAAGTGATCGGCCTATAATTCCTCGGGTCGGAAAGATCCCCCTTTTTGGGGATAAGCACAGTACGTCCCTCGACGAACCAGTCCGGAATCTGCTGCCCCTCGTTCAACCATGAGTTGAAAACTCGCGCCAGACGACGGTGAGTGGAAGGAAATTTCTTCCACCACCAGTTGTTAATGCCGTCTGGGCCCGGGGCAGCGAAGTTCTTGGTACCAACAAGTGCTTGTTGGACTTCCTCCGTACTGATTGCCGGGCACACTTCTTCTGGCTCTTCAAGATGTCTGTGACACAGAGCCTCGAAGTGTGCAATTGATGGAGTGTCGCTATTGAATGGACGCGTCGTTTCGTAGATTCCTTTCCAGAAGGTTTCGACATCTTCTACAGTCGGCGGATTCTCGACAACACGCTGTGGCTCTTGAAAGAGGCGGGAAGGATTCGTACGGAACAAATTGTTTTGTTCCATACTCCTCACCCGCCTCTTCAATGTTTTCTTTATCGCCATGAGCGCTCGGATCCTATCTAGACAGTGCTGCTTGATGGTAAGCATCACTGTCAGATTTAGAGTATGGTGTTGACGTCTTAATCCTGCTGCTATGCGCCGGATTCTGGGAGTAAATACTCTACCAGTCGTCTTATATTCCACCACACTCTGGATCCGAGAAGCGTGTTGTCTGGCCGACTGTATCTTGGCCTCGATTTTTTGTACACGCCGCTTGGCTTTCTCGACCCCGTGATTGGTTGACCTCTCACGGGGGACGAGTTGCTTCGCGGCGTTGTACATGGCACAGTTGATTTGCCAGATGTCTGCGTCTTCCGGAATTTCCTCATCGATGACAGCGTCCATTCTAGCCAGGTCTTGTGGCTTTAGGTTAGCCCTGGTGTTAAGGCTAACCCTTGTCCTTAAGTCTACATCGGCGAACTCTAATGGATGTTCCCCATCAGCTGGTAATTGCCGCGGTGGAACTGCGGCTGGCAGTTCTTCCAGCTGACGGGGTGCCCTTACGTAACCTGTCCTGAGCAAGAAGGATACTTGATCTCTCAGGTGTTGTTGAGAGAAGGCGCGATGCTCTGGATGCATTTCGCACCAAAGTGCATGCAATCGCGCCATGTATCCTCTTCGCTCAGGTTCGCTACTCTCGCGGCAGGTTAGCAAGTCATCCTTTAGTTCCCTCGTCCACTTAAAGCGTCCATGTACAATTGCGGTGTTGTCATCGTTTGGACCGTCCGGTAAGGCCCTTCCCATCTGTCCTTGACCTCCATCCGACTGAGGTCGATTGTGAGGGGCCCTTCTTAGGTTGTAAGGAACCCATAGCAGTAAGAGTACCAGGGTGGTTAGCCCTGGTACTCCCGGCCGGCATTAGTCAGGCAGAGTTGCCTCTGCCTGTCCAGGGTGCACCAACGTGGAGGTTGCCGGTCCTTTGCACCCCCAAAAAGACATTATTATTATTATTATTATTATTATTATTATTATTTGCGCGAATGCGGTGATTTCTATCCAAAAGTAAAAAGTATATCATTTTTCTGTAATAATTGTAATAATGACTGAAAAAATCATATTTTAAAGTAAGCGAGTATTTCTCGAGTACTTCCCCAGGGTGTAGTTTAGATAAGTCGATGATGTTTTGCAGTGCTTGATACAAAAGTCGCTGTTATTGACAACTTTGTTTAAACAGTCATCTCGCGTCAGTTAAATTCACTTATCAAATTAAAAACTCTGGACAATCACCATTTTTAGATATATTAATAATTAGAAATAGTAAAAATAAGTTAGAATTTGACATACACAGAAAATATACCAGTACTCTAAGATATATCCCTAAGGACTCTCACCATTGTGCTCAACACAAAATGGCGAGTTTTAATTTTCTAATCCATCGTCTATTAAGATTCCTCATTAATAAATAGAGGCTTAAAAAAGGAAAGGCATTAATTAAGGATATGGCTGCGAGTAATAATATTCTGTAAGTTTATTTGATAAAATAATTAGGATACGAAAATTACAAGAGACACTTCGAAATTCCTTTACCTTCCGAAATGAAAATCCCAAATTTGTATTGATTATATTCGATCCTGTATTCACCCATGGTATTGATAATATTTTTAAAGATATAGGTATGACAGTGGTTCATTCATCGGAAAATAAACTTTTAGGCATTCCAAAAGACAAAATTGAAACAAATGAAAAGTTGGGAATTTACTAAATTAGCTATAAGGACTGTAATCAAAAGTATGTTGGACAAACTAGACGAGCAATTCAAACTGGATTCAAAGAGCAAAATGGTAGAACAGATAAATCTAGTGTTGCCCAACATGCGTTTGAGAACCACCATTAAAAAGATAATAGACATTTAAGATTAATTAGGAATGTAACAAATACTAAACCAGCTATCTTGTATTGCATCTGAAAGCTTGGAGATCACAAAGTGTAAAAATAGTATGAATAGTGACAGAGGGCCAATCCTAAACAGCCCGCTTTATTGGTTAGTGGGTGACGGTTCACCGAATCGTGACAATAGTTTAGGTATAAATAGGATACATCATTAGCATAAGGTTGGTTTTAATCATCTCCAGATGATGCCAACTTGGTTGGTGAAACGCGCGTCGAGTGCAGTATATGGTGGTATCTTCACATCAAAAGTTCCAACTCACTTCAGGCCCTTAGTATGAGGAGAGCTAATGGGCCTTTTCACTACTTCTTAAATCTCAAAACAAATATGTTTATTTGAGAGCTAACTGATAGTTATTCACCTTGTGCAACTCTGTTTGAAATATAAGTCTCCCATTGTTTAATAAAAAAATAAACATTTATTATGGCTATTTGAAAACTCATTTGACCTCGAAGCTGAGTGACGTCACACAGACCGGAATCATGTTGGTAGCATTTGCCAGAACGCCTAACATCACACCACAACTGACACATTTTACATTGTTTTCTGTTAGTTTTGTGGTTATGTTCTGCGTGTTCATTTACGAATTGTGTTTTGCTTTGTTTCTGCACATTATTGGAAGAAAATGGAGCCAGGATTTTCTAAAGGAAATGCAGAAAATCTGCCGAAAGTTGACTTTATTATGGTGGACGAGTTTTACATGTCAAATTTGGATTATTTATCAGCAGAAGTCAGGAATATTAAAACAAAGCGGTAAGTCATTAGTAATCTTATTTTCGTGTAATTTATTTATAAATATAATGGAACTACCATTATTTTAACATGCAATTGTTGTTACAATATTTTTCCAGTTTTCTGAATCTTCTTTTAACTGTAAAATTTCAATAATTTAGCATCAATTTCTAAATACAACTACTTTTCTTATATCAAAATGATCTTCACAACAGTAAATGTTTCTGGTTTTCGTCAACTGCTTCTCAACTTTGGCTATTTTAAACCATGCTTTTCGTCTATTTTCATCTGATGGAACGTAAACGAAAATTTTTATTGGACAATTCATGTTGTTATTTGTATTTGTTGGTACAAAGCACTTTTTAAACATGTTCCACACACAACAATCCAAACTAAAAAGAAGATACTGTCAAAGTCAGTTTCGACGTCAACTGTCAAAAAGCAGAGAACCAACTTTGCAATACACCGATGTGTCATGTTCAAGGTCGTAGTCCCTTTGACGTCACTAAGGTGGGTTGCGTGACGTCACGTAAAAGCGCGCGCTTTATTTCCGCACTTTTGTTATTTTTTTTCCATAGAAATCGTGCTCAAAAAAAATAAAAAATACGGCAAGTTTTTTTATAAAACACTATCACATAAAGCAATAAAAAAAAATTATGAAAAGGCCCATTGTTTAATTTTGCGGAAAATATTGTTTATGTCCAAATGAACTCTTCTAGCTGCATTTGCTAAAAACTTGGTTTTGTGACCCAACCCGCTAGGGCTCTCGGGTAAAGAAATGTATTTTTTTATAACAAAGTCATCTATGAAAATGAATAAAAACATTTAAATGATATATGATTTATTTATTTCAAAAATTAAAGTAATTCCATAGATTTTATTTATAACAAATGTCCAAAAACATTACCATTTGGCTACAAACAGAGGCGAGGGCATTTGATCAAATTCTCACTGCATTTTCTTAAAATAATAGGGTCGTTAATTAAATTTATTTGTTTTATTTTCAAGTTGATCAAATGCCTTTGCTTCAGTTTGCAGCGACGCAGTAATGTTTTCGACCATTCGTTGTAAATTAAATATACAGAATTACTTATTAAAATAAATAAATTATATAAATGCTTTTATTTGTTTTCATATATGACTTTGATTTAAAAGATATATTGGTGTTATTTTAAATTTAAACGCCAATATTTTATTAAATAAGAAATACAATGATAATATGTTATATATATTGCAGAATTCAGAAAGAAATGTTCTTTAAACTGACTGTAATATACAGTGTATCGCTTAAAGTAAAAAAGCCGAAGTAATTTTCGGTTAAACCGGAAGTGAAGAATATATATTCGAAACTCATTTATAATCATTTGAATGTGACATGACTATTTCCGCATTAATATACAGAATGCTCACTTTTTAATGTTTGTATTTTTCAGTTTTTCGGCCATAATTTTTTTATTTGAAGTTCAGTTGTTTTTTTCTATTAGAATTCGGATTCATCAGAATAAAATACATATGTGTAATTCTATAATTTTTTTTCCTAGATGAAAAATCAAGCAAAGAAATCGAGAGAGGCACTCTGGACGGCCATTCCAAAAATATGGCTGACTACTTTATATTAAAAGCCATAAGACACTTTGTATCTCAAAACGGTTAATATTCAAGGGTAAATTTGGGGGGCTTCACCACCTATTATATTATGTTACTTTAAATCTGAAACACGTTGATTATTATTAGGGCTGTCAAAAATGTTCCGTGGAACAGTGGCGTACGCGAAATTAACTAATACGAGAAACAATAAACTGTTACAATTTATAGCAATGTATGTAAAACTTACCCTATTAACTAGCTTGATGAACTAGCTTGCTTGTCACAAACTGGAGAAGATATGTAGCCATTTTGCAGCATCAGGTATGTTTCTATGGTTGCCTCAATGAGTGATGTTCGCTTTGGTGAAAATATATTCTTATATTTTGAAAACGACCGTTCGACATCTACTGATGTAATACATGCATACGTAAAATAGTCTTTGAACGTACTTAACGGATCTGGGGCTGTCTCATCACATATTTGTCTTAATTTGGTAAAACCGATGTCTTTACTTAACACACTTGCGAACTGTTCTTTAACGCGCTCATTTGTTGCGTCACATATAGCATGTAGCAGTAGATTTACTTCATCCACTATTTGCAGTGACTCCGCTAACGACAACGCACTGTTTTCTAATTTTTTTATTCTTTCATGTAATGGTTTATAATTCTTCGCAATATTTTTTAAAGCTGTTTTAACGGAAATATCTTCGATTTTGTCTGGCTTTCCTTAATAGCTGCAGCCTCATCTGGATTGAATTGTAGAATCACAGCATTTATTTGTTGGAAATATTCAGCATAATAAAAAGCTATCTGCAACCATGTTCCCCAACGTGTAAGAACCGGCTGTGGTGGTTTAGGAATACCGGGATACTTGCTATGAAATGCACGGAGACGTTTAGGAGATTTAAGAAACACTTTTTTTGTACTTGCTATTAATGCATCTACCTCTGGAAAACCTTTTCGAATAGTTTCTGCCACAAGATATAAAGCAAGCACTTTACACGTAACATGTATAAACGTACAACCTTGTTCTTACAGAGAACAGCCTACCGAACGCATTGTCACGGCGCCATCAGTCACAAACATCAACACTTGACTTTTTGACAGTTCAAATTTTTCTAACGTCTCCAGCACCACCCTGGTAATTGTTTAGCGAGTACACTGACTTAGTCTATTGCTAGCTAGTAACAGTGGAACTGTCGGTTTAAGTACTCGTACTGTAACATTTAAAATAGAATTTTTTTTTACAATCTGTTGTCTCATCAACAGATAACCACAGCCGTGTATTTTTTAATTCACATTTCATCTTATTTACCATGTCTACGTGTACAGTTGGTAGATAGTTTAACGTTGTGCGACTTGGTAACTTCATCTTGGCATTGTATTTATTACAGAGCTCTTGAAATGGTTGTTTATAGAAGTATGTGCAGCGGAACATCACAGGCAATCAGCATTAATAGTAAATCATACATAAACTGTGTTGTCGAAGGCACGCCATTTTTTTATTTTTATGGTGTACACTATTTACGTGAAGTCCACAATCACGCTTATCCCAGCACATCAAATCTTCTCGCACACTTTACAAACTATTTTAGCATCATCATAGAATAAATCCGGGAATTCACCTATGAATTTATTCACTTTGTCAGTAAATGGCCGTTTTCTACCCCTGCGTACGTCTGCTATGCTTTATTATTAAATTATTATCAACAATACAGTACAACAAATAAAATAAAAACACAAAAACAATATGCAATACGTCCAAGTGACTTAACGTGTACACAACTCGAAAGCTAATAATAGACTGAACAGGAGAAAGAGTTTCGCGGTCAAGGTGAATGCGGGCGACAGTAAGTACATCTGTACTCTATCACCATGATACACAGAAACGACTTGCAGTTTTAATTATTATTTTTTGTAATAGGTTATTATTTCTGTATTAAAAATTTAAAGCTACTATAGTCTGCAATATCAAATCAAATCGGTAGAAACAAAAAGTACATTTTAAAATATGCCTCTAAAGAACATAATGGAACTAGTCAAATAAGAAATGTCTATAAAGGTCCGTCAAACCGTAGTAGAAACGACAAGATAATATTAAATTCTAACAAAGCACACAGAAAATTAATTAGTAAATATTTTTTTTTGTGATTCACTCATCTCATAGCATTTTAACTTGGGTGGTCGTCTAAAATTTCGTCTAGTAAGTAAACAAACCCACCCTTAAACAGATAATGGCGATATTTACACTCCGGTGGTCTGCAAAGTACGTGTTCGCCTTTTCAATGATAAGATCTAAGCAGTGGCGTCTATAAACTTATAATTTCATAGCAAGGATGCTTAAAATCATACAGTGTGTACATAATTATAATATATACATATGTACATAGATTGTGTCCCAAATTTTAATCCCATTATAGGGTCTTCGGTTTATTATTGGTACATAAGAAAATGGTTAAAGGGGAACATTTTTTATGATTTTATGACAATTTAGAATGAACGTTTTTTAAAAAATATCGATATCTGTATGAAATTTCAAAGGCTCAGATGTTTTCTGTAACACATCTAATTAATAAAATTTTACAAGTGGCCACCTTTTACCACCGTAGCATGTTTTTGTGACATGAGGCAGGCCTATTAAGATCGATTGAATTGGAACTGTTAGAATTGTTTCAAAAACGTTACTTCTGAAGTATATAAATAAAATATACACTCTACCATCTCGTTTGTCATCCGAAAAACCCGCCGATACTAAGTTTTATCAAAAACATTTTAGAAACCCACAATAAAGTTTACTATCTACCTCTTGCGAAAGGCCGCGTGGCCTGTGGTATTTATAACATTTTTATTAAGAAATCCCCTCCCAAAAAAATTTTCTTAAGAGATCGTGGTTTTTCCGGAAGTTGCATAAACGCTTTGTAATTTTTGCATATTGCTACATATGTCTACTAAGTCAAAGCTCATCCTAGTACATCAAGTTACATAACAACTTTCTTTTAATAGTAAGTCAAATATAGGAATGCCTTATATTTTGTAAATATGTGGAACAAACAGGACATTTTTTATAATACATTGCAAAATAGCTTTTAAATATTCTTAATAATGGGCTGTAAGATGCTATAGCGTCATGTATACATGACTTGGCTCTTACTGTAAGACAAATACTTTCAACAAGACTGCAAAAAGACAAATCCGATGAAAATTGTATACACTCATTTTTTCATGTAATTAATTCAAGTTAAAATTACCTCATGATATGAAGTCAACTCTACTGTAAATGTGACAGCCCGCAAGAACAGACTATCTCATCATTTAATGATTAGATAACTAGCAAATATACTAGTTCTTCGTACGGCTTTCCAACGAATTTAGTAATTTGATTTGATTGACCTAGGTGGTGATTCATGTTTGTATGTGTTCAAAATGTTCAACTTACTTCTAGATTAAACCTCGCCCCCCTATTCTGACTTCATTCTTAGTTACCTCTAAAACTTCCATATATTATATTATAGCTTGTATTGACATAGAAAGAATCTGTAAATTCTACCCCTTCATATTTCACATTATTAACTCCACAGAAACATATTATTACTTCTGTTTCTCACCTCAGGAGCAAAATATGTTATTTAGAATAATTGTGCCCTTTGCTTTTAGAGGAATATCTATGAGTAGACTAAATATTATATTTTTAGATCCGGTAGTAGTGGATATTTCACAAACCCGCAGCAGTTGTGGATTTCTCTTTCATTTTACTAGGTACATATAATGTCTATGATTATGACAAATCTCAATTGTTTACTTTTTGGAAGTAGATACAAGGATTTTTCACCCCTAGTTCAAACATTTGGAGAGTTCTAGTCTGCCAAATGTGAAGCTCTTGGAAGTAATATAGAATTTCACCCCATGGTCAATTTTTTTTGGGTTTTGGATATCTAACTAAACTTTCTAACTCTGCTGGAAATAGGTTAAAAATTCCGTACACACAAACAAATTTCCTACTTTAAAAATATAAGTGTTCCCTCTGAGCAAAGAAGTGAGAGGTAATTAATAATTTCACCAGCCTGTAACTTATGTGGGCCTCTACTCTTGAAAAACGTGAACATGAGTTTCTCATGAGAAGTGGGCGGAGTGCTCTTGAAAGCAAGTGGTATCTATTCTTAGATTCTAAAAGCGCTCACATGGGGCAAAAAAGTGCTCAACTTACTTCTCCTAGTTCAAGGGAATCCGATATCTAACTTTACTTTTTGACTTTCAGTGCTAGTTGTGTTTTATATTTGATTTGAATCAGTAATATGGATCTAAACGATTTGCTTATTGCAAATGAGATGTTGCAGACCTCAACGAAGCTGAAGAAGATGCTGAATGGGAACGACAAGTTCTACAAATGAAAGATTCCTTCACGTTATCAGATAGTGCATTTGTCAAGAGATTTAAAATAAGCAAAAATCGTGTCTGAGATATTATTGAAGTCGTTACCCTATTTATGCAAGCCCCACAAGACATTCAGGAATTACCATAGAGCGTAATATTCAAATAGGTAGGCACTCAATGCTCCAGCTAATCGTTGCTAAATAGTCCACTTATTAATTCTGGTTTCTTCATCCATTTTGTTAAAACAGTTTTTTGTCCCGTGGTAAGTGGGGTAAGTGGGGTAAGTATATCTTGGTACCTGTATTATACATAGTGTACACGTCGAATTTAAATCGACAATCTTATTACACTTTAACCTTTATATTTCAGCTGAACACTGACAGGGACTGACGGATGATATTTGTTTACAATTTTTGACAAACATGTGGGAACACGACACTGAAATCAGCCACTGCTATTGGTTGAAAATTTGGCAACGCTGGAAAGATCACATCATATTCACAGACAAAGACTGTACTTACAGAAGCAATCTCATTAAACTGAATAAGAGGTGTGGTGGGAGCATTCAATTCTTTCGAGGAACATGCTCGTTCCCTATATTTAAAGAATCCTGGACATGGGAACGTGCTGAATAATATACGAACGATTTCATCAGAGGCTAGTGCTCTGCCGTTTATACGACGACATACAAAGAAACAAATATGCATGTTGAACGTTTACCTTCCTTTTCTGAAGTCGGTTAAAAAAAATACATACGGATACTACACATTTGCTACAAAAATTGCATATAAATTTTAGTAAAAACCTGACATTTTAACTAAAGAGACTTTGAGACGCCACTGTATCTCTCTGTGGCATCCGTTGTTTTTGAAATGTAAATATCTTCACTACTTATATTGAGTACTCGATAGGAATTTACTGTCAAAGAAAACATTCCAAACTTCCATTCCATCGAGTCAAAGGCGGCTTTTTTATACATGATGAGTTTTTTTTAATTTTGCTTTAGTAATTAAGTGACATTTATGAATAATGATGAAGTATTTGCCAATGCGTTCAATGCCAGAGTGCTTGATTGATGTTGGTAATGCATAGTTTCTCACACAATACCGACAATGTAAGTTTAGTTTGGGCTGAAATTTATTTACTTCGTAAATAGCTCTGCCATTGCAATCTCAGAAAAGTTTAGATCTATGCAAGCTAGGACTTTCTGTTAGCTTCCATGACTCTATTAATGTATTAATAGTCTGAGCTAGAGGTCGAAAATTATCGATAGTCGGTACCATCGATAGTTATCAATATACCGATTCTCGACTATTGATAATTATCGATAATTTTTGATAGTTAAAACTAACTCAGGCCGTTCTCAATTGGGTTTCAATGAGCAAAAGAAATGGGCGGTTATTGAATAGAAAATGAAATAACCGGTATAAAATAATATGCAGTAAGACTTAAGGGCCGTGGCGTCTGCGTCTGACGTCGCAGCTAACCTCAAAAATTGACATTTTCTAAATTACTGCTTTATTACGTCAGTTTATACTTAAAGTTTAGCAGGAATCAGTATTTTCTTTAAAAATACTCACAATGTGATACCTACAAAATTTTCTAGTCTTAGCGAAATAATGCGTTTTTTGTGGGTTACAAACATAACTATAAGTAGTACTTTTTTTCAAAAATCAATAATATAGAACTGTTAAATTAATTGTATTTGATAGAGATTTTAAATATAAATAAAACTGGCTCCAATCACAAACTAAATACGAGAATAAATTCATAAAAACTATAAATTTGACGTTTATTAGGTATCCTTTCACTTTCTACTGAACTAGCTGGAATACAAAAGTAATTCCGAGAACATTGTTCAAGAGGGTTTTAACTCCATTCCTATTACCTGAAATTAATTCTCATAAAAAATGTATATTTCTTTTCGCATTTCTCACTTACCTTCCAAAATATAAGAGAAACTGCATGTTTACTCGAAATAGCTCGTTCAGGATACTGTCACCTAGTTATTATTACATCTGCTGTTACTGATTTTTCCTTTTTTTCTAATCTTTGATGCAAAAATTCAAATAGTGACGTGAATGGTTGAGTCTGAGTGATTCGTTTTTCTGTTAGAGGTATTTGATCATTATTTTGGTCTTTTCTCATAATGCTAAACATTTCTTTTTCAAGTAAAGTTCAGGTCCCTGCAGCATTTTTAGCACTGCGGAAGCCTTCTTTTTTGAAACGAGGGTCCAAAATTGTTACCAATCTAGTAACTGTTGGTGCCTCATGTAGAAATAATCTTTTTTAACAATTTCCAAAAGACTACTGCATAATATCTTTTCTTCCTCAGTTTTTAATTCAGATAAAAAACTTGTTAAAAAGTTGTATATTTAAAAAGGTCACCGGAATTTATTAAGGAAACTAGAAATCGGCTGCGCCGTTTTCTAACTCTTGCGGAGGACTGGACGCCTGCGGTGTTCGATGAGAGGCCTACAACCCTCTGGAAATGTCGGATCGGCTCTGCGGGCCGATTCTCCACTTCCGGGTCTCCCGTGACGCGTTGTAATGTTTCGGCCTTCGATAAAAGGGTCTACGGCCTTTGCAAACGCATGCGACGTTAAATGTGAGGGCACTCAGCACTCTGGAAATGTCGAATCGGCGCTGCGGGCCGATTCTCCATTTCAGAGTCTACCGAGACGCATCGAAATGTTTCGGCCTTCGTCCTACGGCTCTTTGCGAACGTCTGCGGTGTTCGATGAGAGGATCCTCGGCCCTCTAGAAATGTAGAATAGGCCCTGCGGGCTGATTCTCCATTTCCGGATCTTCCGAGACACGTCGACATGTTTCAGCCTTCCGGCCTTCCCGGAAATGACTCTCGGCCCTTCATCGCCGGAAAAACCACTAATCTTCGGTTCTGGCATTAAAAACACCCCGTATATATTTTTCGAGATCGCCGCCCTGCATACGATCGAAATTCGAAAAATAATTCGAATTTGGGACACCGGGTAGACTAAATTTTCTTCGGCCACCGTATACCACGAATTTAATTTAATAAAAATTAATTTCAAAATATTTTGACGGGAAATTTTGAACCAGGAATCTCGTGAAATAGAACTTTCGGAATAGGTTTCTGTATACGGATCGAAGTATTAAGGTTGGGAAGGAGCTTGGCACGCCGTCATCGACCCAGATCTCGAAGATTAAGGGCGGTAGAAGCGAACGAAAAGTGAAATTTTTGACGTTTACACTAAAAATTGTAGGCAATATGGCCGCCGTTTTTTTTTCACACAAAATTTATGAAAATTTTCAATACACGTAAGCTGCCAACGTGAAGGAATTTTCTCAAGCATCTTAAAAAATTCACATCTTTTTCAGTTATGGAAAAGGCTGAAGAAAAGATTAATCTTTGGATTTCCGTAAACCCCGATCGTTCACCTGTAGCAGAAAAGAAGCCTTTACGTGCAAAACTTTATGCAAATAGACAGCCGGTCAATGAAAGATAATCATCACGTTTTATAATGTAGTAGATAGTAATATATTTATTTCCTGGAAAAAAAAAATAAAAATAGCAAATAAATGATCTTAACAAAAAGTTTCAAATAAGATTACCAGATATTTTAGTTGTTATCTCCTTAAAACATATAAGAATTTTCTGTACATCATTCAAAATGGTAAGTTCTTTCAGTGAAAGTTGTAGTGGGGCTTTTGTAAGTTTCAGTAATGCTCTGTTATGAGCCTATTTAGTTTTTACGACCCTTTATCATATAAAAGGTACTATTCCATCGGGTAGGTACCTCTTGTAGCAATTTTTATGGTTCCTTAGTATTCTGCTCCTTTTTAAATGTGTCCGTCTATAGCCACATGACTTCTTTTAAAGTTTATCCTCAATGCAAGATAAACAGTCTTGCACTACAAGATTTACTATATGGGCATAACAAGGCATATGATGATATTGTAAAATAGTGCAGGACTTTATAATATTTGCCGCATTGTCTGTTACGATACATGTTATTTTCTGAAGTATGATTTGCACCATTAGGTAATGGTTTTGTCGATAAGACAGCTGACTTCAGACAAAATTTCTTATTAACATAATGACATGTGACTGTGAGATATGATTTTGTCTTGAAAGATATCCAAGAATCAGTAGTAATGGCTACATATTCAACATTGCTCAGTTCAAGTTTCAATTTAGTATAAACTTCCAAACAAGCTTCTTTGAGTACTTTGTCACTTAAAGCAAATGTATTTGGAAACTTATACCTTGGATCTAGTAATTTAACAAATTTGTTGAAACTTGTGTCATTAACGATTGTAAAAGGTTCTAAGTCTAGGACAAATATTTTAAATAAAGCTTTGTCAACCTCCTTTTTCTCTTGGATGAATTGAACGCAAGCCACTAGCACTAGTTGTAGCTGATCAACTAAACTTAGGTCCGATTTCATTGTGTGTTTCTGTTTCAACGCTGGGAATAGGGTGACAACGTTTCAATCATATAAGTTGCTTGGATTATTCTTAGATACCTCACCTACATTTTCATCGCTTTCTGAATCACCTTTATTTTTATTCTTTGGGAATTGAGATGAACGAGATCTCGTTGATTCATGTGGTGAATCTCCAGTAAAAATCATTATTTCATCAGAGTGCAAACATATTGACTTATGAAATGTGAATACTTACCATATGCTTTGCTACTGACACTAGTGCTACTTGCTTTTGTCACAAATTTATAACTATTTTACTATTTATAACTTTAATTATCTACTGTATGCTTTAAATTAAATGCAAAATACAGCCACAGTATAGTTTATGCTGTGGTTGCGGCTAGATAGTGGAAAATCTTTTTCTTTCAAAAATGTTTTGGTCTTGTTCGTTAGACACAAAATAGCGCTATGTACAACAAAGTGTCGTGCTATCTATCGACTCTCGAATATTATTGATAGTGTCTTGGAAATATCGAATAGTTTTCGATGATCCCAACTATCGATAATTATCGATAGTACTGTCGATAGTTCTCGACTTCTAATTTGAGCCACTCATTTGAATACCAGTAGACTCGGTGCACGTGTTGAAGTAATGCTGGCAAAGATGAAGGTAATTTATCGATGGATAACTTTTTTAAGTTGCTAAATGATGTCGCAATGAATTTACCGAAGTACGGTCTGAGTCATATAAAGCAGCCGGTGGCACTCTGTTTACAATTCATTTCTATAGTTTTCTTACTATAGTAGAAATCTACAAAATGTTTCTACAGTCGTCGTTATTCGTACTCTGTTTGTCTATCGACAACGTTTCGGGTTTAGTCGGATTTCTATTAACCACTCTAAAAATATCGTATGTTATCTGGTGATGTAACTGGGGATTTTAAAAAAGTAACTAAATAATTTCATTTACTTCAGAGATCTCTGATTTACTTACAAGATAACCTAACATAACTTAATATTTCCAGAGAATATTTCGTTGACAAATAAATTGTTATAGGTAGTTTAAATTTAAATGCAGAAGTAGAATAGATATAAAATGGTAAATACAATAAAAATATAACTAATAATTCCGTGTTAATAAATATTAATTTAGATGTTTCCGTTAAATATGGTAAACATATTGGCTGTGCAAGAAGAAGAACAAAGAGAGGAACTTCGTCAATTTAACATCGAAATGAGAATTATGGGAAATGAAAGTGATCCATTTCAACTTGGTGATAATCATTTTAAAGAACTTTTTAGGCTTACAAAAGATATGGCCCATTATGTATTAAATAGAATTTTACCAACAATATCCACAAAAACTTGTGTATTAGCAATACAACCTTCGATATCATTTTTTTCTGCACTATATTTTTATGCAACTAGGTCATATCAAAGAACAGTGGGACAAAGTTATAATATATTTATGTCTCAACAATCTGTATCAAGAGCTAATGGAGGTTATTTCTGCTATTGTATCCGTGCTAGGTCAAGAATGGATCCGATTTCCTACAACAGTAGAAGAAAAAAATTTGTTAAAGGCTCGCTTTATGCAATCGACTAGGTTTCCTGGAGCTATAGCAGCTATAGATTGCACTTATATAGCAATAATAGCGCCAGCAGTTGAGGAACATAATTACTTAAACCATAAAGGCTTTCATTCAAAAAATGTCCTGATTGTAAGTTTAAAGCTATCTGCTACAATAAAAAAAATATTTTAACCATATTAACGTTTTAGATTTGTGATTATGATCTCAAAATTTTAAACATTAATGCAAGATATGGAGGAGCTACCCATGATGCATACATTCGGAGAAATTGCATTATAAATCAAGATGTTGGAACAATGGTAAGGCATTTAAAATTAAAGATATTATTTTAACTATAATAAATTTCACAAAATATAAGTGACACAAATACTTGGATACTGGGTGATTCTGGCTACCTTCAACAGCCTTGGCTAATGACACCTTTTTTAAATGCTTTCATTTGTTTCGGGAAAATTAGGATCTGGCGAATGGAATAAAAATGTGTAATGACTTTGAAAACTAATTTTATTCAATTACTATCTGAATTACATTCATGAACGCATTCAAAAGGAGCCCGCTTTATGGTGCACGAATGTGCATGCATCTGTGCATTCGCGCACAATTTGGTCAATATCTCGCAAAGATGCAAAAAGATGCAACTAATTTTTTATACACTTTAGAAAAAATATTCATTGAACACATTCCAATAAGTTTCAAGACCAACCATCACCAACCGCGTAACTTACGGCTTTTTTTTGTGGAGTTTATGAATCGTTGCATGTACAAAAATGCACTCCACTTCGATAATTATTTACTAATTACCATATAAATAAACTGATCTGATACTGAGATATTTTAATTGTACTTACTTTCAGATGCAGAATCCATTTTTATGATACAGAAAACTGCACTTTGAGAATTTTTACGCTGCAGACAAAATTTATCGATTTTTGAATCGTTGCGAGCTGCCGAAGTGACGTGCTGCACGGTCGCACAATAAGTAATTTCCTCGCCCAGGTAGTGAACCCGGACCCTTATTAACGGTCGTTTCTAATGCTAAGGGTACGACTACAACGATTTAAAACGTTTTCATTTCAAAAAGAAAATCGCAATTTTTTAAATTCTGGCCAGCTTTTTGGCGTTTCCGTCCACTGTGCGCCTGTGCTATTTTGCATAATATTTGTGTAGAGGGGAAGACTGGATAATGATTTTGAAATTGAAATTCAAAATAATGATGTTGATATGGGAACCAGGTGTTACTTCATAATGAGGAAAATATTGCAAGACAAAATCTTATAAGAAGATATTTTATGTAGAATTAAGAATATGTAAATAAATTGTTTATACCTACTGGTAGTATTTTTCTTGTTAGGTGCAAATTATTAAATTATGCATTTTACCACTGCTGTAAGAAGATGGTTAATTTAGTAAAACAAAAAAAATATTTCAACTTTATATAAAACATATGAACACAACCGATACAAAACTGTATTTACTGATTTTCAAGTTACATAACATTTAAATATATCATAGATAAAAACAATGCATATCTACCTTATGAGAAGTAACTAAAACAGGTACACAGTGAAGTATTTAGTCTATATTTAAACAAACTGGGAAAATTTACAATAAAAAAAAATTGAAATGTATACCGCGTGGCCATGAGAGCAGATAACAGCTCACTCTTTCTTCAATATGTAAATATTTTAAATAACAGGGAGGTAAATAGGGCATATCAAATGAGCTTATGCCTTATTTACCTCGGTACAGAGCGTTAACTATTTCTAAATACATATAACAATAATCATACATCTTCTCACCCATTTAAAGCTTAGTCAAAACAAAATTATAATGCAAACCGTAATTCAAAAAATAAGAATACCGATTTTTACATAAAAACAAATCACAGCTCACAGTAAATATGAAAAAAAGAAAAAACAACAACCTTAAATGATACCTCGTATCCAACAAAAAAAGAAAAAAAATGTATACTCAAAACATAACTATCTAAAGTATTGCTGATTTTTTCTGCCGAATCTGCAAAACATTTTACATTGGCATCTATGCTTTGTAGCACTAATACTTACTTTGGTTAAATTTAAAATATCATTAGAAATGAGAAGACTTTTCTTTCTCCGTTTATTTGGTATATTGTTTGAGGGTCGTGGCTCTTTTAAATTTACTTCCACCTCCACTCGTAATCTCATACTAATTATGATCACTAACATTTTCATTTTGTGAGCTACATCCTGGATCTACTTCTGTTTCTGGGTCTACTTCTAAAACCTAAAACTCGCATATTAGTAAAAATTACTTATAGGTAAAGCAACACACATACTTATGATTCTAAGCCCAACTCAGCAACTTCTCCGTCACCATCTATTACCTTTTTGCCCATTAAATTAAGCAGCTGCTCTTCAATTTTGTTAAAGGGGACAATATTTTTGCTACCACCCCCAGTTTTTGATTTTATCTATTTTGATTTTCGAAGCTTTGGTTTTTGTTTTGCTTTTCCAGTCTGTTACTGCCTTTAAATAAACAGATACCTTGTAATTAAATCATTAAAAATGTATACGCTTTTTACCTTTCTTCATTCTGAAACAGACTTTTCACCATAGACTAAAGAATTTAAACTGTTGACCACAGACTGCCACAACGTATTCAGTTTTGCCTTGACGTTACTTCCGCAAAACTGATTTGTAATTAATTTAGGATTTTCTTCAGCAATCTCCAAAAACCGTTTCCAATGTTCGGCTGTTACCTGCATTATTAAAAAAAATTAGTCAGAATATATAAAACAAAATGACACAAGCAAAAACAACCTAAAATATTAGGTTAAATAGGTTAAATGTGTAAAATATTTTATCCTTCTTTAATATATTTCAAATTGAATCTATCTTTGTCTAATGGGCACCTCCTGATATGTCAACAACTAGCTATAGCTTCTGGAGGTATATCCCCAAAGGCAAGAGTAGAAATCGCATAACAAAGTGCCAAAATAAAGCTTTGAGTCGAACTATAGAATTCTATAGCGAACAGAGTTCCACCACAGGACGGTCGTCACTGCTTGTGTAGCCAATTCAATAGGCAACCATATGCATCACGGCAATCAAACAAAGGTCTGGCTTCTGGCTCCAACATCCTGCTTGATATGCAGATTTCTTAACAATGCCAAACAGAGATGACACCGTATCACATACAGTAAGAGTATGTGCAGCTGGAATAACAACAGCTAGCCTGGGCCATATCCTAATTTATTTATGAAGGCATTTATTGAGAGATAACGACGATGGTCAATGAGAGATGTTATTCTGTCTGCAAAAAACAAGGTAATTATTCGAATTATGTTCTTGGATTTCTTCTACATGGAAAATAAGACGAATGTCTGTATCTAAATGATTGCACTCAAATTCAGGATGCATATAATGAGACTCGACAGTGATAAATATGAACGCTCTCACGTGGCTAAGACTGCCAGCGATAACTACCTTTTTGCTCTTAGCAGAATTTCACTTCGTAAATTATTTATTATGTAACTTTCTAAAAATTTCGTCTGATTTATTTTCGTCATTGGATAATATCTTTTCCAGTTAGGTAGAGACCAAGAATATTTTACATTAAATTTATTTCATCCACACCTGTATGAGACTTACTCTAGAGTTAGTAATTTCTGATAAAAAGTATTTGTAAGATACTAATTTTAAAGAAAAAATTATACTCCACAAGTTTTGTTTAAAACTTTTTTGGCTACCATACTTTGCATTATCACGATAATTATCGGAAGCAATGTGTCTTTTGAAACAAAACATGGTATTTTAAAGTAGTTTTTTGTTTAAAAAAATCAGTTAAGATAATAATACACTAGATAATATTACACAATCGAACATGTCTCTGAAAGAATCTGGACGAATTTGAATTTTACGATATTGCATTCGTGTTGTTATACCTAATGAAATGAGTGTTGTTTAACATAGAAGTCAGAGCTGTTCACCGTAAATTCGTAGTAACAAAAGGAGATTTATTGTAGTGTGTCACTCGTAATTGGTTAGCGAATGACACACTCAGCTAGCTCTCTATATTTTAGCAGGGAAAATTGGGTCTGAGTTCAGGTGGTTATTTTAGAGGAAAAAGCATCGTAGTTTAAAGTTAATGAGCAAATATTTAGTAGCCGATCTATATATTGTGTAACTTTGTACAAAAGATGTCCAATATTTAACATTTAATTATGAACAGTACTAACAATACCTACTTCTTCGCTTCGAATGCAACAACCGGCAGCGTAAGATCATAAAATTGGGCCGCCGTTTGTGTACAAAAGAGGATATGGTAATCGTACCAGGTAATAAAATACTATTAGTAAAAATGACGCTTGGCCGCTTTAACTAAGCGAGTTACAGAAGAAATTATATAAACGTATAACAGTTATATTATAACTATAAATATGTAATATTGGCAAATGGTAATAATAAGTACCATGATTCTATATAAGAAGGTGGCTTATCTGTGATCCACGGCTAGTCGGAAGTCCATGAATCACCCCAAGTGAGAACATTATATTCGTACCAGCTTTGCAAGCTTGGGTAAAGCCTAACCCAAGGGAAGACTAGGTATTCTGGAAGAATCCGAGTACCCAAAAGAAGCCTGTATCCAGGTAGAATCCGGGTAAAATCTGAGTAGGATCTGGGTAGAATCCGGTAGAACCCTGAAATACTACATAGGTGCGTTAAAAATACAAAACCTCAATAACCTGACGGAATAATTTAATTATTGAAAGGTATTTACCTCCAAGAGAGAGATCTGTGTCGACTTTGATGACTCGTCGAAAACGGCACTGCCGTCCAATGGTTAGAATAATAGGTATTTTAATTTGACGGCAACAGCAAGATATAGAAAGTTGATACTATGCATGATTTCAGAAACTAGTGTGAAATTATTTACATTTTCTTCCAAGGAGTCACTAACGCACCAAACTTCTTGAAATCCTTCCAAAACGAAGATATGTTAATGCTCCACAAATCCAAAAACGGTACACCATCAATAACGAGAACTTATAATGATTAATCTGGTAAAATTCACTATAATCTCGCAAGAAAAATTTGTAATATTTTACTTAAACTCTACCAGAATGTAGTCGCCATTTTTCCTGAAACATCAATCGTTGCAGGAATACGCACGACATCTATCCGTATCGTATTTTGTAGACTTAAACGGTATGTGACCCACACTACGACTTAAGCCAATTTTACAATATAACAACTAGTCGTTTAAGTTTACGTAATCGAAAGCATCACAATATCTCTCGTGGGCCATTTTCAAAGAGAAATTATTATTCCAAAGTTCCTCGGTTTAAAAATAAGTAAAAAAACATATGGTCAACTTCCGTTTGACGTATAGCTACTATCAACTAATAATTAAATTAGCTTGCCGAACGTGATTAATCGGTCAAATCCGAAAAATAAGGGTAACTTGCTGGCCTAATATGGCCTGAAGGACTTTATTTCTGAAATACAGGGTGTTAAACATTTTAAAATATTATCGTTTCTATTACCATTGAAACATGCTCCTTGCCAAGCAAAAAATAACGTAAAATTTATAACATAATTTATCTTGATTCTGTTGCAAACAAATAACCATTTTGAATGATGGGTAATCAAGAATTAATTTTTTTGGTAACTAAGTATAAAAAATCCATATTATAATAACTGTACTCCTTTTCTTTTTGAGCGTCAACATATTTAAAGTAATTTCCCGTTATTGTAATAATAAAATTTCAAATGCAATAAAGAATATAGTCAAATACAAGATGCTAAACATTGAAATTAAATAGGTACATACATATTAGATAAACGTCTACGTAGAAATGTTATTATAAATGATGTTAAATATTAAAATGATTTGCAATTTGCACAACTGCTAGCTGTTTATTATTTCTCTAAATACTTCGTTCAAATATTTAGTTTCATATATGTAGTTGTAAAATTTATTAGACTCCCATTTACCAATAAATTTACGTACGTAGTTAGTAAGTGTGTGTTATTTAAAACGTTTGGAATGATATACCTTAACACATCGTCAAAACTACATAATAAAATATGTAAACCAAACGAACGGTTTTACTAATATCACATTACCGGTAACAAGAGTACAAAGCATACAATGCAGTCATAAAAGCTGTCCTGCAGCGGTGTTGATGGAGGCCACAATGCCATTATAATCGAGCGTGCTTTAGACGGAAGACATGCAGTAATTGTCCTTGCGGAAATGTCGCTGCCCTGCTAGTTTCCGGTCGTGCAATGAATGCACGCACGTCGTTTTCAAGTTAACCACTGAAATAAACGCATCAAATTGCGTGTGAATATCTATCTAGCATTAATATTTAAATGCTTTGATATCCTGCCAAGTGTGACGTTGAGATAACTAAGTTGAAGATTTCAACTAAAGTACTAACTTTTGTTTATGTCCGACTCATAACGTGGAATGTGGCTACGGTGATTTATCCACTATGACTTTATCTATATTGTGTCCTCTATATTTTAACTGTTACTGCAATTCTGTCGAGATTTTCCATATATACTAAAGTACACAAAAGAAGAATTATGTTGTATATATTATACTTCAAAACATGAAAACCTATATGGTGAAAAACAAATTTAGGTCATTTAATTCTGCACACTTAAAACTTCTAAAGCCAATTACTGGACAATTAAAAAAAGATATTAAAATTGTGCAAAATGCAAATAATTACTTAGGACAAATACTGTATTTCTATTTGAAGAAAATGCGATCATCGTTAACGATTTAGACGTCGTGAGAGTAAAAAAAACAACGACAGGAACTTGGAAAAGTTAACATTGCAATGATACTTATAATTTAAGTATTTTTTGTAGCATCTAATCTTTTATTTCGGTTTCTTTGTAGATATTTTACATTTAAATCTCTTTAATAAAATTAATAGAAATATGATATCATCTGAATTTAGTATGACTTGATGGTGTCATTAAAATTGTAACGAAGTGATTTTTGGTGGTTTGATGGTTTTCTGTTGCAATAAGACCTAATTGGGTTCTTGGGTTCTCTTTTACTTTGGTACACCCTGTATAATGTAACTTATATTAATGTTTATTTTAAAAATTGCTTTGAACAAAGGGTCCATTTATTTTATGTCAAATAATTATAATAATAATATTAATATATCTTTATTTAGCTCAAGCTATTTATATGTAATTGGCACATAACTTAACATAATTAATTATTTTAAACAAAAAACGGAACATTTATATGTCTTAAAAACAATTTTTTACATATTCACAAAAAGTCTTTTGAACATTGTGAAGTTATTACAAATTTTTTACTGTGTTGGTTGGCATATCATTAAATATTTTTAGACCTTTAGTTTTGCTGCTATTAAATGTTTTAATTGAAAAATCTGTAGCATTCCTAGTTGGATAATTGTGAATATCATGATTATACTTTAATCTGTCGTATACTTAGGCTGGTAATATTTTGTTTTTTATTTTATAGATAAAAATTTAAGTTTTAAATAATGACTCTTTGATGTACATTAATAAAATTTAAAACTTCTAACATTGTAGTAACAAGTCTGTAACAAACCATCCAGTTAGTACCAAAGCACACTAACCCTGTGCGGGGCGCCACCGATGACTTTCCCTATGGACCATACGCCTACGCCACCTAAGCAGGTATCCCGGGCCAGCCCCCGTCCGAGCAGAATAAAACTGGAGCCGTCATGCCGGAACGGCAGTTCTCTTCAAAGTTTTACTACTTGCTTCCTCGCATCCTGGTTGGATCACTGGAGCTCTGGTAGACCCTAAAAGACGTCACTCACCGGCGGTACGATCTCAAAGCTTTACTACCTGCCTCTGCGCATCCTTGAGATTGGATCATTGGAGCTCTAGTAACCACTGAGCGGTCACTCGCCTGTTATATAACTGCTACGTGCACCCTTGCATTGGGAGTACGGCCCTTCCTACATACAGGTAGGGTGAACTTTGGACACTATGCTGCGGCCCCCGTAATTAGACACTTATTAAAATAATTTTTGGACACTATTGCATATATACATATATTTACTACCAAGCTCGGTAGCGTAGTGGGCCAGAGCGTTAAGTGACAAACGTAGCTAGTTTACTGCCTATCGACTCCACGGGGACAAATCCCCGTTTCGATTCTGGCAAAGTCGAAGGGTTTAGTTGTATGTGTCCGTGTTTTTTTCAACTGTGTAACCCCTTTTCGTGCAGCTTCGGCTTTTGTTTGCGGGTTGTCTAATTTATGCGGTGTTTTTTTTCGTTTTTACTTCTGTCTAGCTCTGTATTCTCTGTTACCTCAATAAACCTGTATTGCAACTATATCTCTAATTTCATTCGAGCTTCGAACCGTCCTCCAAGACACCACTCCCCCCGGGCGGTGTCAGAACATTAATTTTATACAAGTATGTTTAGTACATCTTAGTATAATTCTCATGGTTCGGTTTTGTATTTTTTGTATTTGTTGTATTTGTTGTATTTGATATTACTTATATTGAATAAAACTGTTGAACAAGATTCCAAATGTGGCGCCATCAATGCTTTGTATAAAATTAATGTTGTATACATACTAAGAAATGATCCTGTTCTATACAAAAAGTCACATTTCTTTGATATTTTATTCATAATGAAATTTATACGACTTTTAAAGTTCAAATTTTGATTAATTATGACTCCTAAATGTTTTATTTCGGTAACTTTTTCCAGTGTGTTATTATATACCGATATATTTAATGAATTATGAATGCTGTTTAAGTTACAATTATTTCCTATGAACATATATATTTAGATTCTTAATAGTTACATATAACTCATTATCATACAACCAATTGTACATGTTTTTCAATTCATCGTTCATTATACTTATCATTTCCTCAGGATTTGTACCTACTATATATACCATAGTATTATCAGCAAACATACTTATACTACACTTTTTTCATATTTTACAATATCATTTACATATAATAGAAACAAAATAGGTCCCAAGACCGTACCCTGTAGTACACATTTAAATTTTCTATTGATCGTATACAAAATTTGCATATTTTTTTACTTGATAACGACTAGATAAATAAGATTTAAACCACCCTAATGCTGTATTATAAATACCACATTTCTCATGTTTTCCTGCCAGTAATTCTCTATTAACATTTTAAAAATTTCTTTGAAAATCCAAGAAAACTGCCAATATAATATTGTCTTAATCCATTTATCACTTATATTTATTATTACCGATTGACAAGAGCGTTGTTTACGAAATCTTGACACATTACTTGGAATAACAATTATTTCTGAAGGTAATTGTTTCAAACCGGTTTCCTTTTCAGGGTAATATTTAGTTATATTATTATTGTGTTTATGTAAGCCAAGTAAGAGGAAAGAATTTTAATTTGATATAATTCAATTAAAAGCCAATCTTAAAGTTAGAAATTTAGTTAATATAAATATCTGGATTATAGACAACCATTATCTTGCATTTTAAGTTTCACTCGGTACATTTGAAAATATGCAAGTTGATAGAATCATAGTTCATACTAGGGATAGCCTTAGGAAAGAAAGCATTTGTTAATAACAAATCTATTTCTAGTTATAAATAGTTTGAAGAATGAAGTATTAGTTGATTTATTTTGAATATTAATTGCTGACCGTTTTATAAACTCTTTTTGAAAACACTGTTTTAAAATTATGAGGAAGCGATTTCCAGGCTCAGAATATTTTATAAACATTTCTTTATATTAAATAAGGGAATTTGTTTAAGCGCTTTGCGCCAAGCTTAATCTACGTTTGCAACGGACATCAGCTGAAAACTTCACTCTTTGCGCAGTCACGTGATTTTCTCGCGAATAAAACCACACGCGTGGACAGGAATAGTCAGTTTCAACTCGGCAGTTCTTAGCTCAGCAATTCTCTGATATGCCAACAATAAGCAACATCTCCAGGTCTGCCGAAAAACAGTGGTAGAATTATTTCCGTTAATAATCTATTGATTGTATTTGATTTGCATCAACAATACAATATTAATTGTCAAAACAGTCGTAGACGACATTATACCACTTTATTCCTATCACATCGCTGTAGGTCTCGACTAACCCCGTAAAAGGTAGGCCTGCTCCAGCGGCAACCTGGTCCTCAAAAGCGGGAGGTGTGGTCATTTTGGCAGGCCTCCTCCGGTTCTGGCTTGTTGGAACCTACGGACTAAGACTTTTTTCTACTGGCGCTCTTCTGTTTTGGTGTTAGTTCTTCATCGGCTGTCAGTTCTCGGGAGCGTCATCTGTCGTGGGCCGGAGCGACTGTTGCTGCCTTTACCCAGAGAATTTGTCAGTGTTTGGAAGAATGAGTGCCAGTTACAGAAAATCAATTTCTTCTTGCAGTAGCTATCGGTATTATAGATGGATCTGTGCAGCTAAGATTGTGCAAGGCTTAAGTGCTTTTTGCAGCGCTTTAGGTCCGCACAGGGAGAAAGAACACGATTCCGAGCCAACTGTCGTCTGGTCTAATACCGTGTGGTAGGGTAAGCGTTTGGTGTTTGTCTGGGTCTCTTCAGAGGATCCTTCTGCGTCTAGCTGTAACAGAACATTGGGTAGTTTTATACTTATCTGTTGTCCAAGAGCTGTAACTTCGGTCTCTTGTACCAAGGACTTAGTAGCGTCAGCTGGATCGTAGTTTACCAACTGCCTGACTAGCGGATTGTCATGGTATTCTGCACACGAAGAGCTTTGGTCGATCCTGGATCATTTCCGAATCTGGCTTGTACTCTAGATCTCTAAAGATGTTGGCGTTTCGTATATACCATGGTGCATCCACAGTGCTTTTCAGCGCACATTTTACATGACATATCTCCTCTTCATGTGTGACTTTGTGACGCATACGTCGGTGGCGCAGAATCAAGTCCCCGATTTGTTTTCTATATAAAGCTAAGATTAATTAAAATGCAGTCATATTATGAATCAAAGATATTTATTTAAACCCCAAAATTTTTTTTTACACACTAAAAATAATAGCGACCAAATGGCCATCCCTAGCATTAATGCAAGAATGAGCTCTGTTTAGAGCATTTTTCATAACTTTTTCCAGCATTTCAGGTGGTATTCTGTCAATTTCTTCCCGAATGTTGCCTTGTAGTGCTTCCAAGGTTTAAGGATGATTTGCAAAGACCTTATCTTTGAGATACCCCCATAACCAAAAGTCAAGCACAATTAAATCGGGAGACCTTGGTGGACATGCCATATCGGCGTTTTTAGAGATGAGGCTCCCAGGAAACATTCCATTCAAAATGGCCATTGTCTCATGGGCTGTGTGTGCTGTGGCACCATCTTGTTGATACCACATATGCTCCTGATTAAGTTCTTCCATTTCTGGAACTAAAAAATTCATCAGCATGCTTCTGTAGCGATCCGCATTTACCGTAGTGGTTCTTCCTCGATCGTCCTCAAAAAAATAATGCCCGATTATTTTTCTAGCACTAACGCCACACCATCCGGTAACTTTTTGGCTCATGTAGCGGTTTCTGGTGAATAATTTTTGGATTCTCGCTACCCCGGAAGCGATAGTTTTGTTTATTTGCAGCTCCATTCAGGCCAAAATGAGCTTCGTCGCTCATTATGATTTTGTTCCAAAATACAGGCAGAATTTTATGGGTTGCCTCTATCTTGTAGGGGAACAAGTGTAAGTCTTTCACTAAAATTCGCTGTAATGAACGTCGGCTAATGATTAATTGCGTAGATCGTTTTCTTGTTGATGTTATTGGCCTTTCCATCACATCTCTACGTACACGGTCTATATTCTTCCTTGAACGAGCTGTACGAGGTCTGCCAATATATGGTTTATTAGATGTGAACGCAGTTTGTTCAAAATTTGCAGCTAACCGCCGAAATGTCTTCGCAGACGGAACACGGCGTCTACCATATTTTCTCCGATATTCTCGTTGGGCTAAGATAATCGACGAATTATTTACATAAAACATTTGTACGATTTTAGCGCGTTCTCGAAGCGTATATCGATTCATAATAAATTTCCCAAGTGTCTACAACTGGTAAAAAACTCTGACAGATGTCATCTACAAACGAAATAATAGCAACATTCCATAGGGGACTTGATTTTGCGCCACCTTGTATTTAAAACAATGTTAGTTGACCCTGTAGAATCGTCTTGGCTCACCCTGTATATTTGAAAATAATTTCCGATTATAGACTTTTTTTGTCTAGTTTATTTATGTTTTTAAATCAAGTTTCTAGCTATCATAAAACTCGACATATCGAAGTTGGACACACTGTTGCCCCACCCTGTATATATTATTTCTCAACTATTTCTTGAAGTGTGTATCAATTTCGTAGTTAATATGTGTATATTTTTAAAACAAAATTTCCTAAACTAAATCGTAAATAAAAAATAAAATTTAAAATATATTCATAGTAAATATACTTTACTTTACGGCTTTAAAATACACAAAAAAACTTTTTGGTCACGATTTTGTGAGCCATGAATATTATATAAACACACCACAGAAAATGTGAAATATTTGTCTGGAGTATTTTTGTTTGCTTGACAAATAATGGTTATTTTTTATGCAGGTTATTTTCAAACGTATATGAGCAAATATTGACTTCACTTAGCATTAGGGGACGAAAATGTATGCAGTGTTTGTTCAACCAATTATAATTACATGAACCTTTTTTATACAGACAAGTTTGCTTAAATTTATGTTTGTACCATTAAGGATAACTGAATATGAATTGCAAATATATACTGTTAAACAAAATATATAGGACACATCTATTTTTTTATTACCCATCTCATATCCCTCATATCATCAACGCAAAAAATTGTAATATACAGAGTGTTCCATAAGTCACTTAGCAAGAAATTATCGGAAACACATTTCTAAACATGTATTTTATACGAACATTGCTCGATTTTAACTTGTTAATTAGTTTAATATTTAAAATATTACACAGGGGCGGTCGGCCCATGGAAGCAAGGAAGCAGTGCTTCCCTTGGGATTATTAAAAAACAAACACATAATTAGAACCTAACTATTTTTATCACATATATTAATCATTAAAATTTACTTTTACCCAATTTCAATAGACACGGCTCTGCATTTCAACAGCTGAGATAATGTTGCACGATAAACCGTTACGATGACGCACACGATTAATCGAGCCAACACGAACTCACGCGACTTCGATATAACTGATAAGCAACTTCTTGAATTGCATCCCATCCCCACTTCATAATCTTGATATCTGAGCCGTATAGCATAGTATTATAATGCATCTTGTTTTATAGATTTTAATACCGATTTTACTATTATACTTAATATTAATCTACCTAATATTATTCTCAGCTTTTGTGCTATATTTGTAAAAACTTTTTTGGTGTTTCTAAACCTGTGGTGTGGTGACAAGTGATTTTTAAAACGTTGAACATTAGTGCGCGTATAAGCAGTTTTAGAATTGCTTATTCGATATGGAAGCTGGTCCTAGCACTGTGGAAAATATTATTTGCGTTTGTATGGTGTGCAATTTGTTGAAAAAGAGATTTTCAACATATTCGTTTCAAGATAAACTGGATATTATTAGAAACGGGAGACCAATACCTGATTTAAAGCTTTTAAAAACGAAAGTTAAATCATGCTATAGGTACTTTAATATTGAAATATACAGTGCTAATCAGTGGTTAACGCGTTGTGAAAATTTGTGTAAATTGTTTTGTTGGTCATGTGTACTTTTCACAAATGAAAAAGGTGTTTGGAATAAAAATATCTTTTCAGATTTAAGCAACATTCACAAAGTGACAAAGAGGCATGGTAAGTGTGAAACTCATTTGCGAGCGGTTCTAAAAAAAAACATTTGGAAAATCACGAATTGAGCATTCATTAGATCAGCAGTTGAAAGAAAGTGACCGTAAGCATAATGAACTTGTAAAAAAAATCGAGAAGTGTTAAAAAGACTTATTGACATTGTTTGTTTTCTCGGCGAAAATGAACTTAGTTTTAGAGGTCATACTGAATCTCGGAACATTGCTAATAGGGGCAATTTCATCAATTTAGTTGATTTATTAGCAAAATACGACACAATTTTAAGTAACCATCTGGAACACTCCACGGTATTTCGCGGTACGTCAAATCATACCTATTCAAAATGATTTGATTCAGTCGATAAGTAATACTGTTTTAAAAAAAATCAAGCAAGAAATAAAAAAGCTCCTTTTGTTGCAATTATGTTAGATGAAACAACCGATATTACGAATAATAGTCAGTTGTCAATCGTAGTACGATACATAAATCCAAATGGGAAAGTCCAAGAGCGCTTTTTAGGATTTTTAGACGTAACAACGCAGAGAACGGCTGCAGCTTTATATGCTATAGTTTGTAACATAGTCGATGATCTACAGTGTGGTGCTAAACTTATCGCCCAAAGTTATGATGGGGCCGCCGTAATGGCTGGTGAATTGGAGAGCCTGCAGGCCAAAGTAAAAGAGACTTTTCAGAATGCAATATTTGTACATTGTTTTGCGCATCGATTAAATTTAGTTCTTGCTCAATCTGCAGCGTGTCTTAAAGAGTGCAAAGTATTTTTTTAAGTATTAGTGAAATGGCTGCCTATTTTTCAAAATCATCAAAACAGACACGAGCTTTAGATTTGGAAGTACAGAAGAAACTACCCAGAGTGGCTCCAACACGATGGAATTACAATGGGAGACTAGTACAAACTGTATCTGAATATCGACAGCCTCTAACTGATTTATTTGAACATATTTTACAAAGCAAAGATGATTAGGACACTGAGACTTTGAATGGATCCAGAGGTTACTTAGATTAATTGAAAAGAGACTTTGATTTAAATTTTTTTGTTAAATATTTTCTCCGAAATATTCCCATTTACTGACAATTTATTCAATATTTTGCAAACTATATCAAGTGACGTTAGATTTTGTGTAAAGAAAATTGAAGAATTCAAAAATTTGATTTGTAGCAAAAGAAATGAATTTAAAAAGTTTTGGGAAAAACTAGTAATGAAAAAGAAAGAAAAAGAATACGAACTGAATTTATAGTGGATCGAAGACTTTTTATCGAAATTTTGGACAATATCACTGGGCAACTAAATAATAGATTTAAAAATTTTAGTGATATACAATTTTTAGAATTGTGAAATTTTATGAAATTTAAAAATAAACAGTTTCTACAAAACGCACTTCAGTCATTGAGTGATAACTACGGAATTTTTTTTGATATAGTTGGGTTACGATTGGAACTTTCAGTTATTTATGCTACAAAAGATATTAGTCAGAAACATAACGCCAACGAACTGATTATCTTTATAAAAGAAAATAGTTTGGATCAGGCCTACTCTGAAGTGTTGAAATTGTGCAAGTTAGTGTTGACGATACCTGCAACTAGTGCTTCGGTTGAACGCAGTTTGTCGACCTTAAAAAAAATAAAAACTTTTTCAAGAAATTCAACCAGTGAAGAGCGGCTTTCAAAATTGTCCCTGTTGACAATAGAAAGGGACTTTGTGAAGGAGATGTCCCAAAATTCAAACTTTTACGACGACGTTATTTCCGACATCGCAAAAAAGGAGAGGCGGATTAAACTACATTATAAATAGGTAGGTATGTGCATGTTAACTACTTAACTAGCCGGCTCGATTTATAGTTAGCTAGAGAGTGCACGATGGCAAGTGTGACTGAACAAACTCTCTATTTCGCTGCGGGATCGACCCCCGCCACCGGCACTGGCAATGTCGGTGGGTATGGTTGTGTGTCTGCGTTTTTTTCATAAGTGTAATCCTCGCCCGTGCAGCTTCGGCTTTGGAATCGGGGGTTGTTTAATTTTTGTGGTGTTTTTTATGTTTTATGTTTATTGAGGAGTAGCGGTTCTACAAGTGTACTTTTTTTCTAGATATCATAACTTTGCGGCTTTCGACATTTGCTTTAAAATAATTATACCGCAGCCACGCCCCTTTTCTTAAAAAAATTTTGCCTCGCTTCGCTCGGGGCCTCGCACTATCCATCACCCTATATCACAAACTGCTTGCCCTGTATCAAAACTCACCGCACGCCCCTGTATTACAATGTATATTCGCGTTGGAGTTTCGTAAGAGGCGTACACAAGATCTTTTCTGCAACCGTTAGAAAACATAATGAAGAAAAAAGTAATATTCAAAAATATATTAACCTTTCGTTTTGTAAGAATTAACTAACGAATGTCAAAGTCTCTCATAATAAGTTACTAATAAAACTACCAAACATGAATAATTCCAGTCTTCAACTACAGAAATAAATTTGTTGTTTAAAACAAGAAGTTAGACACTTCTCTTTGACAATAAATACAAAAATATGTGTGATACTGATAGTATTGCATCAGATCTGATGCATTTGCGTTATCACCTGGAATGTCACCAGCTAAATATGAGTTAGCTTACACACGGTTTGAGAAATGGGGCCAAGAGAAGAAAGTGAAAAATATAACAGAAACAGTATTCTGGTTTATTTTGGACAAAAATCCACACTTTGAGCCAGTTTTCTATATTAAGGACCAAACTTTTTTTGGAGAAAAAATATTAGAAAGTATGCAAATTTAATAGTATCCTAAATCTAATGTTGGAAAAATATCGAGCCAAAAAAAAACTATAGATTGCATAACAAAATGAAACAATTTTTAAAAAGAAGTAAATGACAAACTTAATGAATGATGAAGATAACGCAAGAATATCTAAAATATCTAGTAAAATAAATAGGTATTTTTTTCTTCAGGTTATACTTGTTACTGGAGTGATTGAAACATGTAAGAATTGAGAACTAACTCATAAGCGTATCAATGATTTAGGATTCCTCATAAAAATTACCATATACCAAATACCAATATACAGTTACTAAACAGTTATCCATTTCTGTGATCATAATAATTATACGAGGATAAATTAAACTAAGAATATAGCCTTTAAAACAAAGTTTATTTTTATTTTACCTGTTTCGAAACACTAAAACGAAAAATAAAAAATAAAAAAGTGAAACATATATCTAAAGTACAATAAAAAGTTGAAAATTATAATCACCATTCTAAAATTTATTTTGTTTTAACAGAAATTGCCATAAATGAAATCAGAAAAATAGTGTAATATTTACGGAAGAATATTCATTTTTTTTGTTTAGAAGACGTACAAATGAAACTGTTATTAAACGTCCATCACAAGTATAATAACATAACATAACTCCTCAGAAACTAGACAGCCCCCGATTCCAAAGCTGAAGCTCCACGGGCGAGGATTACATTTATGAAAAAAACGTGAACACATAACCATTCCCACCGACATTGCCGGTGCTGGTGGCGGAATTCATACCCGCTGGATGATGGAGAGATTATCTAGTCAAATTTGCCATCGCGTGCTCTACCCAACTACTCCACCGATCGGGTATAAAACGAACATATAAGTTAAAATTTTGAATAAAAGTTTAAATATCTGAGATTTATATGTATAATAAAAAATAAAGGTCCCAAGATAGAGCCTTGCGGTACCTCAAAGAGTATATTTAAATTTGACGAGAAGGCATTATTGAGAAAAATGTGTTGAAACATGTCAACTCAAATAAGAAAAAACCAGTAATAATGAGGTAATATTAAAGCCAAAATAACTGAGCCTAGCACATAAAAGTAAATGACTTGGAGAAATCGAAAAATACCAACACACTAACTAACTACTTTCATATTTCGCAGTAATAATGTCGTCTAGGGTTTATACAAGAACCAACTTAAGAAAAAGCGGATTTCAAGTTCCAATATTTTTACCAAAGAAAAAATATATAATTAAAAGCAGAAAAAAATTTTTTCATTTTAATTATAATATTTAT
Source organism: Rhamnusium bicolor (assembly GCA_029963845.1). Lineage (NCBI taxonomy): Eukaryota > Metazoa > Arthropoda > Insecta > Coleoptera > Cerambycidae > Rhamnusium > Rhamnusium bicolor. The sequence continues at coordinate 122,204 of JANEYF010002950.1, forward strand.
GAAACTACAAAAATGCAACAAAATAGAATCTACTCTACCTATACAAAACCAAATAAATAAAAGAAATAATAAAATTACTAAAATCCTCACAAATCCATACAGTTTTTCAGTTTATTTAATATTTATTCACGAGATAAGGAAAAATGTAGTGTAACGTCACCCCTAAATTTAGCTAGTGTAAAAATATAACTTTTTTGTCTTTTGTCATATGTTTACCGTTAAAACTAGTGTACGTATTAACATGTTAAAATGAAACATAATTCACTTTATCATGTATAAATTTCTGCTTTTCTGTTTAGGATTCAGTAGGTGGTTAATATATAATATTATGTCTGCATAAAAGCCGTCACTGGAACCGATACCTCCATCCAAGCTCTAAGCATAATAGAATGCATAATATGCTTGTACCCGAGGCGATTCTAAGTCAAAATGTAAACGTTTTTAGTTAAATACTTATTAACTCATTTTTACATATTAATTCTAGTATCCAAATTTTACAAATTTATCCAAGAAAAAAAACGATTTCTTAACCCGGTCTTCAAAAACCGACAATCCCTAATGTCATCCATTACAGCGGTTGCTGTTCCATAACCTTTCTAAAACCACACTAGCTGAATTCTTTTTTTTTTCTCTCATAAAGTATACATAAATATGGTAGAATAATATATTCTCAAACATTTTAGAAATAGTAGGTGGTTTACTAATAATTTCAAGTTCAGAAAATGATTAAGGCTAGGGTTTTTTAGAAAGAAGTTTTCTAATGCAATTTTCCAAGTTTTTGGAAAATATTTATTTTTAATGCAACGATTAATGAGTTATAAATTTAGAATTATTATCTTCTTTTAAATTATTATTGAAGAAACTTATTTTATCACCACATTGATCCGAAACATTTTGAACAAATGAAGAGAAATATGTATTAATTAAATTTCGATTACAAAGGTCACACGGTATATTTATTGTAATAGTTTTATTTATGTTAACGTGTTTTAATGTAGACCAAGTTTTATGCGGATTATTTTCAGCACATACTGAATTTACATAAGCTATTTTTTATATCTAACCATAACCAACGTATAATTGCGTATCCTATACCTAAGCAAATCGTCATCATGACTATAGTATTTTGACAATGCCCGGTCCCTCTTCTTTATTAAAAATTTTAAATTAGGAGTAAAGAGCTTTTGTTTTAATAACTAGGGCTGTCAAAAATGTTCCGTGGGACAGTGGTGTACGCGAAATTAACTAATACGAGAAACAATAAACTGTTACAATAAATAACAATGTATGTAAAACTTACCCTCTTAGCTAGCTTGGTTATCACAAACTGGAGAAGATGTGTAGCTATTTTGCAGCATCAAGTATGTTTCTATGGTTGTCTCCATGAGTGATGTTCGCTTTGGTGAAAATATATTATTATATTTTGAAAACGACCGTTCGACATCTACTGATGTAATACACGCATACGTAAAATAGTCTTTGAACGCACTTAATGGATCTAGAGCTGCGAGCGTGTAGCAGTAGATTTACCTCGTCCACTATTTGCAGTGACTCCGCTAACCACAACGCACTGTTTTCTAATTTTTTATGCTTTCATGTAATGGTTTATAGTTCTTCGCAATATTTTTTAAAGCTATTTCAACGGAAATATCTTCGAATTTTTTCTGGCTTTCCTTAATAGCTGCAGCCTCATCTGGATTGAATTGTAGTATCACAGATTTTATTTGTTGGGAATATTTAGTATAATAAAAAGCTGCCTGCAACCATGTTCCCCAATGTGTAAGAATCAGCTGTGGTGGTTCAGAAATACCGGGACACGTGCTATGAAATGACGGAGACGTTTAGGAAAGTTAAGAAACACTTTTTTGTAATTGCTATTAATGCATCCACCTCTGGAAAACATTTTCGAATAGTTTCTGCCACAAGCATGCACTTTACACCTAACATGTATAAACGTACTATCTTGTTCTTGCAAAGAACAGCCTACCGAACGCATTGTCACGGCGCCATCAGGCACAAACATCAACACTTGACTTTTTGACTGTTCAAATTTTCTAACGTCTCCAGCACCACCCTGGTAATTGTTTCGCTAGTACACTGACTTAGTCTTTTGCTAGCTAGTAACAATGGAACTGTCGGTTAAAGAGGATCCAGTAGTAGTACTATAACATTTAAAATACAATTTTTTTACAATCTGTTGTCTCATCAACAGATAGCCACAGCCGTGTATTTTTTAATTCACGTTTCATCTTATTTACCATGTCTACGTATACAGTTGGTAAATAGTTACATAACGTTGTGCGACTTGGTAACTTCACCTGGGCATTGTATTTATTCCAGAACTCTCGAAATCGTTGTTTATCGAGTATGTGCAGCGGAACATCACAAGGCAATCAGCATTAATAGTAAATCAAACATAAACTGTGTTGTCGAAGGCACGCCATTTTTTTTGTTTTTATGGTGTACACTATTTACGTTAAGTCCACAATCACGCTTATCCCAGCACATCAAATCTTTCTCGCACACTTTACAAATTATTTTAGCACCATCATAGAATAAGTCCGGGAATTCACCTATGAATTTATTCACTTTGTCAGCAAATGGCCGTTTTCTACCCCTACGTACGTCTGCCATGCTTTATTATTAAATTAATATCAACAATACAGTACACCAAATAAAATAAAAACACAAAAACAATATGCAATACGCCCAAGTGACTTAACGTGTACACAACTCGGAAGCTAATAATAGACTGGACTGGAGAAAGAGTTTCGCGGTCAAGGTGAATGCTGGCGACAGTGAGTACATCTGTACTCTACGACCATGATACACAGAAACAATTTGTAGCTTTATTAATAACTCTAGCTGTTTTTAAAGCTGCATGTTTGTTAAAGGTTTTTAATAGATGAGAATAAAATAAATCAATTTTTTGCCAATATTATTCTCTTAAATAATTTCAGACCAAGGCATTGAAATTAAACCGTAATCAAAATTTTTAAATCATTTAGGTGTTACTAATTTTGGTTTCATTTTTTTGTTATTAATTTTCAAGTCAGAAATTTATAATCTGAACAAGGTGTGGTAAATGGTTAACAATATTCAATGTTTGAAATGAAAATGGGAACAATTAATGTGCTAAAATGGCCCGATGGGCTCAAGTATTTGAGTTAAATTGTAAGCTTGAAAACATGATAAACAAATTGGTACCTACTAATAATAGTTTTCTGACCTTTGGTTAGATTATTGTCTGATAGATACAAATCAAAAATATTGCAAAGTTTTAGAAGTAAAATGTTTGTTAAAGTTTATAATGGTAAGAAACATTAGGCTATGTTTGTGGTTCACCTAAGAGTAGAAATATTAATATTGTATTTACCGAGCTAGTTTACTGCCTATCGACTCCCGGGTTCAAATCCCGGTTTCGATTCTGGCAAAGTCGAAGGGATTGGTTGTGTGTGTCTGCGTTTTTTTCAACTGTGGAACCCCTGTCCTTGCAGTTTCGGCTTTGGTTTGGGGGTTGTCTAATTTATGTGGTGTATTTTATGTGTCTTATTTTCAAAGGTATGTACTCCTAAAAAATATCTAATACATGAATTTTTTCAAGAAGATTATATTCAGTAGCATGTTACGTAATTTTCACTCATAACAATCATAATAACAATCATAATATAAACCATAATAAGTTTCCTAGTATTTATATGTGGTCTGTATAACAATACAGTTTTGTGTTTATCTCTATTCGTATTTGAATTTTTTATAAGGATACTCATTTTTAAAATTAACACTATTTTATAATGGCCAACAGAGTTTTATAGATGTTTTAATATAAACTGTGGTGCAGTAAACAAATAAACAGACTGAGCAAAATTCAATTTTGGTATTTTATATTTAACAACACGCGGGAGGAAGACATGCAATCCCGGTAAAACACATACGTTTTTAAAACGTACTCTCAACGTGTCATTGGTTGATAATTCGTGTTACATTAAAAAAATCAACCGTTCATTTATTGTTTGAAAAATAACGGTTCATCGTAACGTTAAGAATACGTGATTTTTTCACGAAAAATGTTGACCGTCTTTTTGGCAGTTTTGATAACATTAAAATAACGTTATTTAAAGCTTTTATAAAACTGTTCTCTTAAATGTTCATAAAACGTCCATATCAACTGAATAATCTATTGAGGTCGAACAAAAAACGTTTTTAAAACGTTTTGCAGTTACGTACACTAGGAATACATTTTAAAATATCTGATATATTTGTTTCACATATAATAATATTAAACGTTTATAATTTCGTTATCTGAAACGTGTAAAACCGCGGCATTTTTAAGTTGTTTGTACGTAAAAACGAAACGTTTTTCAAATGGTGTTTGGACATTTTAAATGTCTTTCTAACGTATGTGTGTTTATTGGGATGCTAATAATTATAAGTACATAATAAGGATAGAAACTACCGCTCCCTCCACCAATGTAATTTGATTTCTTGACCATTTCTATCCTTATTTTATACTTGTAACTATTAACATTATAGTGTCTTCCTTGAACTCATTATTAAATATAAAATACCAAAATGAAAATGTGCTGTATAACTGATGATTGACTGGGCCAAATTCCGAGTAATTCAGGACAATAGATGCTTAAAGCTGACTAGTTACTAAAAACTATATTTCCACATTTAATACATGTAACACCCTACATTTGTTATCAGAGTATTAAAACCAACTGCTGAAATCATAATAATTAGGATTTGAATGATAAGCCAAATCGATTATTAAAATTAAATTAGATAACGCTGTTATAGTGTGGAATTAACAAATATCTTATGTAAATATAGTGAGTTGCAAGATCATAATTAACATTATATTATGGGTTTTATGATAATACCGCTAGTAAATGACTGGCCTTTTGACCAACGTAATCGGGAGAAACAGGATACACAGCTGATACCGGTTAGGAGTGAACCATTTTCTCTCTGACTGACTGACCGAAGCGGACGGGCTGGAAAATTTTGTGCGACATTAAAAATGAATTCGTTGCTTTAGTAATAAGACTCTCAATGGCACAAATGTATTTATTTTTATTGGTTTATCAATTTATAGTATATACATTGAGTATATACAATCATTATTAAGGTATTTTAAATTTTTACATTTAAAATTCTTTTAACTACCAAATCCGATAATACGAGCGGTATGAATTTCAATGGCTTTGGAATACTGGGTAAAACTATAATTGTCTAATAGCGAATTTTGATCTGTGACGTCATCCGTAAACCGCATGGAACAGCTGTATTTGCTCGAGATGTATCTATGATTATTTATGGAATCCTCATGACTTATGGCTAAATTGGGACGGTAACAGGACTGAAACTGGATATACTGTGGCGATTACAGCATATTTAACCCCAAAATTAAGTAATTTCCTACTATTTAAATGGTACTTTCAACAGAGACTACGCTTACTTAGCTATTCTTACTATTGAGTTTTACTTGAACAGGATTGATTAGATTATGCTTACTTTTGTTAACGTATTTAATTCAGACTAAATTTATTATAGAATTTATCGCAGCTTATGATAAACACCTCATGTTTAGATTTTGCTTTACTTTGCTCATATATTATAGTTGTTTAGATTTTAAATACATACCGTATTCCTTTGGGTAACTGTTTTAAGAGCCGAGGTACCTGGGTTTTGGTATAGTAGTGTAAAAACTCCCAATAATTTTACAAGTCTTTATTACCTTATTTTCTTAATACTAATATCATTATATTAGTTCCATTTATTTGGATTTATTTAGAATTTGATAATAGATAAGAGAGTGTAGTTAGTAGTTGAACTACGAGCTCACACTTTTCGCTAATCTTGAAATATGCATCTTTTCTCTCAAAAATTAGTTACATAATTGTAATAGTGATTTAAGCCTTGCCGTTTAAAGTTTTTCCGAAAAATTTAAAGTGACAATATCGTATATTCTTCGTGGAGTGTTCCGTTTACTTATTTTGTCGATATACGTGGTACGATACCATTTTTGAGTATCTTATATTTGGAGTGTTTCGTTTACCTATTACTGATATAGTATGTTATCTCTTATAGGTTTCGTTATCTTCAGTTATTAAGTCAGAAAGAAAGTGTATATAGATGTATATTTACCATTCGTGTTTAGTTTAGGATTTGCTATAGTTCTTGTGCTCACCTAGTAAATCATATTTTTCACTTATTTTTGTATTAAGTACAAACTATACCTCTACATGTTAAAGCTTCACCTTATCAAGTTAATGTTATTTGCCAAGTCTTATTTATTTCTAAATATTCTTGTTATTTCATTGCTCAATTTCGTGTAGAAATTATTTATACGATACTTCGTGTACCTAAAATCTAACAAATTGCACCAACGCGTAGTTTTGTGATATTGATATTTTGCTATAGAAAGTTGTGAACTTGTCATAACATTTCGCTATAATAATTTAAATTTTTATTGCCATTTGTAAGACTTTTGTTGTAAGTTATAATATAGTACAAGTTTTACTAAGTACTCCTAAAGTCTTTTATCTTCTCGTGTGATATAGTATTTACTAAAAATTTCCGTTGCTTACCTATTATGTTTATCATTATCTTTACTAACTGCTGTAAATTCTAACCCTACCGTATAGTTGTAAATATATTTCTTCAAGTGTACTAACCACTGTAATATAGTGAGTGTTTGCTCTATTTTGTGATATATTTGTGATTTAATAATAAGTTGTAATATAGTGTATATAGTCTACTCTATTTTTTTTTTCATTTCACTGATCTACTAACTGGTCATAGCGCCCACAATCTCTTGACCCACGACCCCTATCTACTCTCCGATTTTAACTGAATCTAGCCGCCATCTCGGAAACTCTTTTTGCCTTTATCTCAGGGCGTATATAGTGATACCTCTATAGTAGAAGTTTTGCCGATATTTACGGTGTTTATATTATAGTATTTTGCTTTAAAGTTTACCTCTGGGATCCTTACCTAAGGTAAAGAGTCTCCGCAGAGAAAGTTAACGTTCAGAGCTTCGCAGTATACAAACTGCATTACAAACTTTGATAAATGTCCCCGGTATGAGGGTTAGTAATTCAGGGTATGCAAAATTATGTAATATTAATCGGCGTCTTAGTGAGAAACATCTTTCAGTTGATAATTTACAAATTTTCTTTAAATTTACAAATATCTTGTAAACTTGCAAATATCACGATTATATTCACTGCCTAATATTTTGAATCACCTTTGGGGTAATCGACAGGATTTAATTCGGCTTCTTTCTTTTAAGGCTTCAATGGAATTTGGTCTATTAAAGTAGACCCTACTCTTAAGATAACCCCACAAAAAAAACTAAAGGCGTAAGTTTAGGTAACCACACCAACCATTCAATTGCTCCTCGCCTCCCAATGCAGCACCCAGAAATAATGTCGCTTAAGTAATCACGAAGAGTGACGCGGTAATGAGGGGGTGCTCCATCTTGCTGAAACCACAAGACGTTATTAGGAACATGGGGATCTTTGTGATGTAGGTACAGCACGGCTAGAGCAGGAACTGGGTGGTCTCTAAATAGTTTCAAATACTTTTTACCTTTTAGTATTTCTTCAATGAAATAAGGTCCTAAAATTCTATTCCCAATAATGCCAGCTGAAACATTAAACTTTTCTAGCTATTGGCTACGGCCTCTATCATCCAGTGCAGATTCTGGGGAGGCCAATAGCGACAGTTTGTTTCATTAATTTTTCCGCTAAGATGAAATATAGCTTTACCAGAAAAGATAATACAGTTAGCAAAATCAGCATCAGCATTGCACCTCTCCATCATGTTCTCACAAAATTTAATCCAGCGATCAGGATCGTCTTCGTTCAACTCATAAGCCAAAGGCACTTTGTACGGATGCCATTTATGTTTTTTCAAGTAATTCATAACAAAAGATTTACTGATTTCATTATTAACAGCTAACGCTCTGCTCTGCTGTGCAGATTTTCTTGCAATTCAGCAACATATTTAATTCTACTTCTTCAGACATATTTCGGTGGTGCCCTATATCGCTCCTAGTATGCCCCTTTCAGAAAAACTTCTTTAAATATTGCTTATTGTGGAGCGCACTATAGGATCCCGATCAAGATATTTAATATTTAATAAAACACAGATCATATATACTGTTACGCCACTGGACTGTGTAGACTGGTTAGATGAGACTGGAATTATACGCGAACGGCTGGGAATATTCTGGAATGCTCTAGACCGTGTGAATTGATGTATAAATAAGACGCACGGTGGGCCGAGACTCAGTCTTAAGTTCGTGAACGAGTAAAGAAGAAATATGAAAGAGACTTATGTGTTCAAGTGTGATTATAGTTAAGACAGTAATTAATCTATTGTTGTTCATTGTTAATTAGTAAATAAAATAGTGAGTAAGTGTTACCTGGACTTTCAATCAACGAATCTACGAGTATAGGTGTTTGTGTGGATAGCAAACACGTAACAATACATTACTTGTTCTCATGTCTCCTCAATCAAAATTTCAGTTCTTTGTTTTTCTGTTAAGTAACCAACTATTTTTCACTAGATGATCGACAGCTACTAATAACCATTGAGCATACTGTCAACTTATTCATTTGTTCAAATAATTTGATTAAATTTCACAGCTATCTTGATTTTTTGAATTCAGTTTTTCATAAATCGGTTTTTTCATAAATAAAACTAATGCCGCTAACTAATAAACTGAACACCACGCAATCGCATATTGCTGTATGCAGAATTTCAAAGAGAATTAAAATCTATAAAAAGTGACGTCATCGCCATTTTTTTTTAAATGGTAACCCCCATAGAAAAATGGTGATGATGTCATTGCGGAACGGGATGAGGGTAAATAAATGACAACTATCAGACAATATACGGGTTTAAAAAATAAGGTAGACCTGTCCGAGGATTTTGGCCACAGAAATTTTTTATTTGAAGTGTTCCACAGCCAACGTTCGCACTGTATGTTGACCGTTTTAATTTAAACATTTAATAATAATAAAGTTTAAATCCCTAACCACTTCTTGATAAGAATCCACTCCACAAAAATTAAAAGAAAACAGTAAATGCATTGCTAGTCACAAGGAATATTATTTTTAATTTATAATGGCTCGTCTGCATCATGTACGCAAGCAGAGAAAGGAAAACCCTATGGGTAATATATTTCTTTTCAACAATGCACCCTTATAAGTACTTGCCATTCTTCACAACTGAAGAGAAAGATAAATAAATTCGAAAATGTATTTTTAATTTAATAAGGTGTCAGCAGTGGAATATGGCAGATGTTTTCGAAAGGTTTTATTATTCCGTCGTCCCTTATATCTTTTTTTATTGAATGTAATCCGAACAATTTGTGTTGTAGTGAGGAGACAGACCAATATTATAATTGTAAAACCGTGCGTCATATCTAATATAGAATCCGGCTGTTTGAATGAATAACGACGATTTGAGCTTAATCAGTCTTTTCTGATATACAATACTCTTGTGATGAACATTATTTGCGGATGACATAAAAATAGCTTTGAAACTCTTTGCCTGCTGACTATATATTATATCTAATATATTTATTGAAATGGGTGGTCGTAAACTTATATACACAATACATGCATCTGCCCTACTTATCGATTCTCATTTTTTCATCAAAGTATTGATATTTTAAATAAATACCGAAATTTTTAAATTGCTTGTAACTTTGTTATATCGATTCCAATGAACCTGAAACCAATTGACAGACAGGACTATAAGATTGTTAGTCATTATACAATACTTTAATTTTTATCGCTGCCAACAAGGCGGAATATACTGAAATAAATTGAAAGTCCATTCACTATCTGTAGTCCTAACTAAAGATATATTTTCGGGTTGTTAAGTTGGCAATAATTTTTTAAGTTAAATAATGGCATTCATTAACGGCGTGATAAAAAACAGGACCGGATTTAAATACATTTTTGAGTTTAAGTGTAATCAAAATAATTTTTATCATCATATTTTTTTTTATAAAATCACAAAAAGAGGTACTACTACCGTAATTTATTTACAAATAAAATTATTAAAAATACTGAAAAGAGAAAATATGAAAAATCTAATGCGTATTTTTTGGCAAAGTACGAAGTGGGCAGCAATTGGTCTGTCTTGGAAATTAAAGGGGTTGAGCTGGATTTATGTCGTAGAGCAAGCTGATAATGGTATCTAAGTTATACAAACACTATACCTATTGGAGAATATCTTAAAACTCGTAATAATTTTTACTCCAAAAAAAGGAATAACATTATTTAAGGTTAAATGTTTTAGCAGTCTATGAAACAAAAAGCCCGAAAAGAATATAGCGCTTTGGAATTTGAAAAGTAATGCGCCAAAATCTTGCCTTAGCCCCCTTCCTCAATCATCATTAATTCATCAGAATTAAATTCTGACTCTGATTCTGAACTATCAGCACCAGAATCAGATTTTTCTAAAGAAGTTATGAGGGGGGAATATTTTCAAAGTAATCATCCCTCGTCAATGTTTTCCTTTTCTCGCGTATCAAATATGCACAATATTTAATTGGGTTAGTCCACATATCTGTTGTAAAAGTAGACAAAGCCCTCCCCCAAAAATTTGAAGCTCTGTCTTTGGATGTGGGCTTCTGATTTAAGTGTTTGTTGTAATAATTGGTCTTAGTTACTCCCAGACCATTCCAATAAGGTTATATTGGCAATAGTATGAGGCAAGCTTAACAACTTTATAGCCACGTCTGCCTAAAATTTCGCCTATCGTATACTTTCGCCCAATGCATTCCTAAATGGTTTAATTAAGTCACACAAGTCCTTTTGTTTAAGTTCGTCATCGATAGATATATTCTTTTTTGGCAGAAACTCTTGCACTGTTTTTATTAGACGAAAAACTTGATGGTGGATAAGCATTGAATGATGTCTGCACCTATGCTCTCTTCATAATGTAAATAATAATTAGAGCTCGTATGCAGGTATCGGTTCCCATTGACGACTTTTATGCAGACAATATACTAAAATGGTTTCAAACAACAGAAAAACAGAATTTTACACAACATGATAAAGTAAATTTTATTTCATTTTTAGAGGTTAATTTAATAGGTACACTAGTTTTATCGTACTTTATTAAATTATAACGTCGTAGATTGTTTTACAATCTATCTATCTATCTATATTCAACTTGTATGGCTGTAGCGGCGTGGCCATTCGCACAACACCAATGTGTGGTAATAGTAGAATAAGAAATTGAAAATTCATTATATTACGTATTTACATATTACGAAAAAAATATATGTATTTACTCATTCGATTTAAATATTATATCAACACTATACCAAGAAGGCCACTTACAGTTATCAATAATGATAGCTTAGATTTCTTGTTTTAGAACCTATAGGTTCAGTAAGTAAGTACCTAAATGATTTTAACCTGTTTTTTTTTGTGTGAAAACACTTGTTTTTTGTCTTATGTACCTAGAAACCTAGAACATTTCAATATTTGTTTTGTCATTATTTAACTTTTTTTTATTTTTAGGGATTATAAAAAAGGAACATATGTTTGCCAAGGAGTCCATCATTACTTTCAACATCACAATACTGGACCTCGGAAAGAGAAAGTATTACATAAGGATGAAATAGAAGAGACTTACACTAAAGTTACATAACTATATGCTTATTTCCTACTAACTAAATTGTAATGTTAGTTAGTTCTCTATGTTACTTGTTCTTAATATACTAACTAAATTACAGGGTTGTATTAAATGTTTGCCTTTATTTTTTTTTATAAACTGCTGCACCTGTTCCTCTCTTATATTACAATTTAAGATCATATGCTCGGCATCGCCCTTATCACCACATTCGCAATTTTCATCCTGGGCAAGATTCATTTTATATTTATGAATGGGAAATAATCCATGATTTGTGTGCAGTCTAGCAAGTGTACTTAAAAATTTTTTTGTTGGCAGGTATATCTGAAAACAGAGGTTTCTTGTTTTGATTGGGGCTGATATATTTGTAATAACTTTATATATTCTGTCGTCCAATTCATTAGCTGATGATTTTTTATTGTGAACATCAATCTTCAGGTGTAATTAGGTAATCTATAATTTCTTCATTACTTAGTGCTTCTTTTGCTGCAATGTCTACCACTTCATTATTTTTTATCCCTCAATGGCTTTTCACCCAGACAAAAGAAACGAGCTTTCCTTCTTCATATAATATGTGCATTAACTTTATAATTTTCATTGTTATGTAATTTACTTTCGTATTTCCATTTTACTGAATGTTTTACTGACTTTTACTGACGGTAACAATTGCATATCTTATGTGATTAAGGCCTTGTGCATGTTTTAAGGCTTCCAGAACAGTTATAATTTCAGCATTATATATACAAAATTCTGGTGGAAGTTTTATGAGTTTTTTTACGTTTTGCTGAGCATCAAAAATTGCACTAGCAATTCCTACTGCGGTTTTAGAACCATCGAAAATATTACAATTGCACTGCACTGCGGCAATTCTGGGAATGTACGATACCTGCACTCTGTAGGTCAGTTGAGAATAATGTAAGTAGATTGCATAACGTCGGTCTTTTTAAAATATTTCATTTTAAACCTTCACAGGTTACAGTAAATTTGTGGAATCGCAATATCACGGAATTACAATTTGACGGTTGCAGTGGCTGTGACTAAGCACTTTCTTTGGCATGTAACACAAATATTAATAAATACATCGTGACAGGCAACGTAATTTTAACCTAGATTTAGTGGTCGTGATGGTTGGATGTAACATACTGTGGTCGAAACTAGATATCCACTTTTTCGACAATTTTTGCACTAGTATATTAGTGACCAGTATAACAATGTTTAGGTGTCATCAGAGTCGACACTAAGAAAAAAATATTTGCAGCGAAGTGTGAGAATATTAGACCGAAAATATAAAAGATAAATAAATAAATATAAAATATAAATGAATTTTTAAAAAAAGGTGCCGAAGTTTAGCTCCATAATATTCAGAACAGATATTAGTAAGTTGTAGGTAACTGGTAGTGAAAAATACTTTTGTGTGTATGTTAGTTTACTGTTATATCCCCCAATACCTCCAGTCATCTTCGAGTGAGTGTTTACAATAAATTTATTTTATCCAATTTGATTATTACGGAATTCCCAAAAAAATTATAAGTTAAGATATATTGTATCATATATACATGAATATAAATTCCAAGTTCCGATCTTGAAATAATAAACACCACAAAAATTAGACAACTCCCGATTCCAAAGCTGAAGCTATCTAGAAGCGAGTTACACTTAGAAAAACGTGGACAACGACCACTATTCCCACAGATTCGAACCCACAGCTACGATAGACAGATTTCTAAGCATGCTTGCCATTGCGCGCTCTAGTCAACTATGCCACCGGGCCGGTCAAAATAAAATATATTTATAAAATTCAATAATCGCAGCTTCAAATTTTGATTGAAACTAGCAGCAGTTTGTAATTAAAGGGAAATTTTTTTATCAACTTAACAATGTGAAAATCTACCTTTAGTTACCGACTACAGAAAGTGAATAGTATATTTTTCTCAAGCCTGAACATTTTCTTTAAAATCATATTTCCTTAAGATCATTGTAAGACCTTGTTTACCTAGATTTGTGTAATACTTTTGGAAGTATTCACAAAAAAAACACACCACATAGAACACACCACATAAATTAGACAACCCCCAAACCAAAGCCGAAGCTGCTTGGACCGAGGTTACACAGTTGAAGAAAATGCGGACACACACAACCAAACCCTTCGACTTTGTCAGAATCGAAACCAGGATTTGAACTCGGGAGTCGATAGGCAGTAAACCAGCTACGTTTGTCACTTAACGCTCTATCCCACTGCGCTACCGACCTTAAATATATTTTTCATCATAATAATTAAATCATCGTTAATTTCATCTTAAAATAAATTTTCGTCTTTCGACCGACTTTAAAAATTTTTGAATCAAATATCAAATTATTCAAACGTTAGTAGAAACTACAGTAAAATAAGTTCATTTCACAATTTGCGGACACATTGGAAATGATTTTTGCACACGTACATTTAGGGGAAAATTAAAAATGTAAATCCGAGTTTGTAGATAAGATCTTTAAGAATTAATAAATAAGAATACTGTTTTAAATCTCAAGAATATTTTAAGGTTAGGGCTTGGCTCAGTAAGTAGAAGTAGGCATTAATGTTTAGTTTCTGATAAAATTATAACAAAAATTCACTATTAAATTTTAAAAAATTCGTCGAAATTCGTCTTATTTGCAGATGATGCCACCATCATCCAATCGCATAAAGATCCTGATATCTTAGGTACTAACATAAATGAGACACAGTCAAAAACCCAGGATTGGTTTGTTGCAAACCAACTTAGCTTAAATAATTCAAAAACTGAGACAATGATGTTCAGTCTAAAAAACTTAACTGGAATAATACCTAAATATAGTGTCAAATTTCGGGGTATATATCTCGATTGCAAACTATTGTGTGAAAACCACATACACTTTCTCTGCAAAAAAAAAATCTAAAAATATATATCTGCTTAGAAACCTTGTTAATAATGTGTCGCAGAAAGTACTCATCATAGCATACCATGGTCTTATTCGTTCCTCTCTATCTTATGCTATCTTGGTTTGGGGACACTTCAGCCACAGATCCAATGTCTTTGCCCTCCAAAGAAGATCATTACGAATTATTCCTGGTCTAAAATATAGAGAAGATTGTAGACAGGGTTTTAAAATGTTACACATATTGGCTTTACCAAGGCTCATAAGAGCAATATTTTCTATTCAATGACATTAAAATGTCATTGAATAGAAAATATTGCTCTTATGAGACAACATTTTGCTTTATTTTACTCCGGATCTCTACTTTTTATTATTATTTATTTTAAGTAATTTTAATTATAGAAAGAATAAATGTGAAAGAAGAAAGAGAGAAGAGAGAAGAAAATTCCCAGCCCTGCTTCTACAGCTGCTAGCAAAATAAAAAACACGAAACAGCACATAAAATGGACAACCCAAAATTCTTAAGCAGAAGCTGTCTACGAGGGTATTTTACTGAAAAAAAAGGTCCACACATAATCAGTCCCTCCGACACTGATATCTGCCTGAGCCTGAGATTCGAACTCAGGAGTAGATAGACAGCCAACTTCGCTACCGTGTTCGGAGAAAAAAACCAAATTTTTTAAATTCCATTTCCTAAGGGGAAACGTTTAATTGTTGTAAATGTAGCCGTTATTGCAAAATGTAAATTCCCTTTGTGACCCCCTCGTATTTTCACTAATACAGCGACCCTCCCATATCATGTTCAAACTGATTTTTTGTATGATATTTTTTAATTCTTCAGTATTACTACATTATTCCATTTTCGTTTGTTAAAAATGTGTTCATATGAAATAATCACAGGGATTTAAATCAGGGCTATCTACTGACCTTTTCTTAGGTTCAGTAGAAAATTTGAGATATTTGCAAACGTTTAAACTTATCTAAAATTGAAGCCATTTAAACTCAAATTTCTATGATAAAAAATAAAATTTATAAAACCAGGCCCCGAACTGGGCAAGAGCTTTGTGAAAGAATCAGGCAATCTGGTCAAGAAATTAACGTTCAAGAACTACGACAAGTAGCAAGGAATAATGAAAAACGCATTGAGAAATGTATTGCTATTGGTGGTGGTTTAGTTGAAAAAGGCTACATTTAAGTACTTAAATACTGTGTCAATATTGTTGCATTTATGGTTATGATTTAGAATTCTTACACAAAAAAACTGATTTTTCAGTACTTTTTGTTTCCGTTTCCACGGCAATCTTTGCTTAAGTCTAATACTTAAATTTATATTAAATTTCTGAATAATTGCAAAATTTATGAAAAGTATCAAAATACGCATATTTTAATGAAACTCAGTATCTAAGGGTATTTTTTGATTCTGAACAACTTTTCTTAATAATTTTTTACTGTATCTCTAACGCTAAGTAAAATATAGAAAAACCACATTTTTGAGTGTGACAATTAATGATATATTGAAAATCATAAAAAGGATGCGTCTTGAAGAGAAAACAGAGAAAAATTTGAAATCGATCTGTCGAATAATAACCAAAATATCAAGGTGTGTCCACTTTAGACGAGACACACTGTATTTAGGTAACCTTTAATACAAAAACTAATATACTGCACATACATATACTGTATGTACATACATTTTGGAGTGATAGAGGATCCCTTGACTGTTCAGAAACGGCTATAGAAATTTCTGTTCCACTTAATTACTCAGATGCACGGTGATACCCTTATAATCAGACATGTAATTATTCCAAAAAGGAAAATTAAAAAAATTTGAATGGTTAATTAATTAAAGCTTTTAAAGCAAATAAATAAATAAATATTTATATTGTCTATTGCACTGTGATAACACTGATAACTCAGTTAATATTTGATATTTCCGAAATCTTTTTCTGAAAATCTCTACATTTTATGTTGAAAAATAAGCGAATAAGCTGTATTTTATTGATACCTAAAATGATCAGCAAGATATGATGATTCGCATATTATTATATTATCACTGTATTATTTCACATGAATCTAAATAATCTATATTCAGGTCATTCGTCTGCGTCAAACTGGATTGACGCTAAAAAACTTGTTTGAAAAATATTGTTTAAAGATTAGAAATTATAACTAGCTAATTGTTACAATTGTTACACAATTTTGATGATTAAAACTTAAATTAAACAAACTAAATATAATTAGAAAAGGATGTACCTACAATACACATTATGTAGATATAATTAACCTATTCATAAACAAATTTGTTGAAGAATAGGATAACGCCCAACCCAATCTGTCAAAAACACCTGACGATATTTCCAAAGAACTATCCCCTGCAACAAGTCACTTGTGACATCACAATATGGCAGAGGGTTGTACATATTACCCTTATACTTAAAATTTGTTTTTGTTGTGCCGCCAAACATATGCTTAATATAAACATTGTTCTGCCACATTTTACTTTTATATTGGTTGATATATTCGACAGATTTCCTTATTTTTATGCATTTTTAAACATTTAATTAATTCATACGAAAAAGATAATAGTTCCACACATCCATGTACTGGTATGTTAAATATATTTGAAATATTAAGCAAGATTTTCTACATCAACTTTGCACATGAAATTTTTATACGTTATTCCAAAAGTCAAGAAACTGTCGGAATTAACAGATCCTCCGAAAAATTACTGACAAATTGTGGAAGTCCAATATTCATGGTGAATTGATGAGTAGGGGAAAATAATTACATACAGTATTCCTGGAATTACATCAATCTATAATATATGTTCATAACTGCTTCCTTGAATATTTACTACATGTTACTGGTATAGAGAAAACCATACCTACTGGAATCTTGGATTTTATTTTGATTTGAATTTTGTTACGTATTTGCAAATATGCAATTATGAAATTTACGAGTATTAGCTTAAATAAAACCCCCAACTAAATTGAGTTGTGGTGAATAACTATAGTATAATGTGAAAATCTTATCGCTAATGGTATAAAAAAACGTTAATGACAACAGTATGAATATTCTTTTAGAACAAAATTATAACTAAAATGGTTATTTAATACCTATTATAACCTAATCCATATTAATATTGTATAGGTAATACGAACTTTTTCGTCTATGTATTATTATTGAATAAATGATTTTCTTTTGCTTTAGGACTTTATAATTTTGTAATAATGTAATAATTAAGTGTATGAATATGTGTATCTGCGATTATGAATACATGCACGTATTGTGACTTGACTAATCTGCATGTAAATTTGTACAATATGTCAAATTTGACTTTTTACTTAATATTTTTTTCTCACTGTCTGAATACACTTTTCACCATGCATTCAATTAACTCTGGAAACTCTTAAACTTCAGAAGTAAGTTCAATTTTGTTAAATTTTAATATTATAAATCTTGATTTTCATTATTTGAATGTTTAATTTATTAATTATCTAACTGTAATCATCTGACAGCCATAAATTTTAATTCAATTATAAATAAATTTAGTAGTCAGATAATGAATGTTTTGTATTTTAACAGAATCAATCAAATTTAAATTCTTGCCTTTTTCCTTTTATATCTACTTGCTTGTCTGGAACTTGATCTGTTTTACTATAATATCCTTTCCATTAACAATTTTGTTTCTTCTATGCTGAAAAATATGCTATTATTTTCATTTAAGCCTTTTGCGTCTTTTGTGCTTCTTGTAAGTTATTTACATTCAATATGAATTTCTATGATTTATTATAAATTTCCAATTTTTTTAGGAGCTGAATTTGAACGTGTGTCTACTTTCAAATCAGAAAATGGAACTCTCCACCCAGATTTGTTTACTTTTTTCCCGGACAACTCTTCCCAGGTATCCAAATTTTTATAGTAATGTCAACGTAATCTTTATAAACTTTGAATCTATTTTTTTTCTTTCTATGGCATGGGCCTCTTTTTCTTCTTTCAAATTCTCTTCTCTGTACTTTAACCTACACATCCATATACCCTTCATCCTATTTCATTACGATATGAACTTAGTTCGTCCTTTTCACCTTTGATTTACTTTTCACTATATAAACTTAAGTCTAATTACAATATTTCATTTACGTGTTCAATATAACGATTAAGCTTCCTGTAGCTTCATTATATTAAACACGTCTACTATTTAAACAAATTCAAAATCACTTCATTATCTTTCACTTTATCTAAATTTCTTTCTTTTTCAGATAAGAAAACAACTCAAACTACCCTCAAACATTCTGCAACATTTAACTTCATGTACATGATGTATCCATGCATCCACGACATAAAGAAAAAAACTACATATTTTAAATTCAATACAAATTGTAACTAACGACCGATAAGTATGATAAATGCTCCTTTGTATACGATAATTTATACCAAACTGAGGTTTTATTGCTTGTCAAATAACGAAAACAGCAAGAAAATGTACAAAAAAAACATTACAGTAAAAGACTTGTTAAATACTATTAACTCATTTCAATGGAAATGGTCCCACTAAATGGCCTCATTTCAAAATTGCATAAAGACGTATGTCAATGAAAATGGGCAACACGTCGAACACCTATTATAAATTTTTCTAATGAATTATTTGAGGGAACCTCTTTTTTTTAAATTTATTCTTGAATTTGACACTTATTTATTTATAAAACGAAAATGGTTGCAATTAGCCATAGGGAAGTACTTACAAAAAATGTTCATTTTTCATTTCTACAACATATCGTCGAAAAATATATAGGGTGTTTCATTTGAAAAAATTGAGAAAACTCTATTTAAAAAGTTCTTAATTGAAAAATAAACACTTATTTATTTATAAAACGAAAATGGTTGCAATTAGCCATAGGGAAGTACTTACAGAAAATGCTCGTTTTTCATTTTTACATCACATCGTTGAAAAATATACAGGGTGTTCCATTTGAAAAAATTGAGAAAATTCAATTAAAAAAGTTCTTAATTGAATACTAATTTTTGGCCACCCTGTACATTTATAGGAAATGAAAATTATTCAAAAACATTAATTAGATGTGTCGTAACTGGTATTCACATAAGTTTTTCTTAAAATCCATAACTGTGACTGTGGTGATTTTTTTTAATATCCATCTGCAGATGGCATTATTTCAACAAAAAAATTCATTACATCAAAATGGTTGGGAGATAGCCAATAATAATATAGAAATAAATAGAGCCTAGAAAGAGGCCTCAAAAAATGTACATAGCATTCCATTTAAAAAAAAGGCACTTGGTCCTGTAATTTCGTCTTGGCTCGCCCTGTATGTCCGAAAATAATTTCCAGTCATAGACTTTTTTATCTAGTTTACTTGCAATCTTTTAAAAAATGATATTGACGTGTATAAAAGTCGAAAAATTGAACTTTTGTTTATAACTCGAAAACAAATGACAATGGCAAATTTTCTTTTGCCAGTGAATTTGTCTCAAAAAAAGAGATTGGGAATGTGTATTCTATTTTTTGTATCTCTTACAATTACCGAGTTACACTATACAAACATCGAAATTGGACCACATGTACAACATTACATAACGTATGTATCCACAATATACATTTGGACACAACAGAGCTATTGTACATTTTAAGAACATCGTACAAATATCCACAATAGTATGTTAGTTATGTAAGCTGTATGTATATTGTATACGTACATGCCAAATATAGAACGTTATTTTCATTTCATGTATCTCATTTGAATATACACAGGATATTAAATTCTATGTGGGAAACGAAATGTTATCAAGATAAAATGACCGCACTGCTGTACAGGGCATATTTCGAAGTTTGTATAAGGTAACTCGGTAACTTAATCTTGTCGAATAAACTGACTTCTTGCCCCACAAATTCCTCAATAATTTTCTGGTTTAAGATTACGTACGTAGTACTATTGGCCATTAAAATTTTCTTGATATATGTGATATGTTAAAACACGATTGCCACGTAGAGAACACCAAACACTAAAACCAAAGCGTCCCTGAGAATGCACGTCAACGGTACGGTGAGGGTTCATATTAGACCAATAGTGCTCATTTTGCCTGTTGAAAATGTCTGCACTTCTAATGTAGGCCTCATCTGCGCAAACTACATTTCTAGAGAATAATGGATCTTGTTGACATTTTTGATGATACCACTTACAAAACTCCAATCGTTGCTGAGGATCAGTTGGTTGCAGATGATATTGTTTCCTTATTTTATAGAGTCTGAATTTGTGTCTGCAAAATACCCAAAGCTCGACGTCCTGAAATCTCAAAATCAGCTTCAATTTGACGACTTGAAATTGAAGGATTTGCAACCGCCATTCTAATTACAGTTATAGAAGTATCTTCAGCATCTTCAATATTGTAATTCTTTGGTCTTGGCTTGGTGAAGGACCCACAGTTAGTGAGATTTTCTTTTAACCTCTTAAGAATAGCTTTTTAGGTTTTCTTGTTTCTGGAAATATACTTCGGATGCAATATCACAATTATTATTACTTTGAATAAAGCATTCTAGCATATCATATTTCTCATAATTTTCATAAGACGTCTTCATTTTTATAATTAAATGGGGTGTAATTATGACGGAAACAAAATTATTAACATGCAGTTTACTGACAAACGGATAAACACTGTCATAGATGACACACACCTACTTGGCATAAATATAAATAAATATAGTTTAAAAACACTAAAAAACACGCTTTTAAAACACATCAAACTAAAAAGTGAAAAATAATTATTGATATAAACTGAAAACAATAATGAACGAAAAATACTAGTATTATTGTGAAAAAAGCGTGGGTTGCTCGATATACGAAAAATATGGCGCAAAGCGTCCCACGCTTTTTTCACAATAATACTAGTATTTTTCGTTCATTATTGTTTTCAGTTTATATTAATAATTATTTTTCACTTTTTTAGTTTGATGTGCTTTAAAAGCGTGTTTTTTTAGTTTTTTTAAACTATATTTATATTGCTTATTGATGCTGATATTATAACATATTACGATCCAACAGATACTTCTGAAAAATATATATTTTTTTTTCAGCCATAGACGGGATTTGAACTCACCCGAGCAGTCCGTCGTTTCGCGTCGACTAAGACTTGCGCCTTAGCCCGCTCGGCCAACGAACGAACTGAGAATCACGGAACGTACTAACAGTAATAAGCCACTTGCTCTCACGCAGAGGATACGTGAGGAAAGGACTGGCGATCCTGATCAGGATAATGATATAAACTTATCAAATTATTGTATTGTTACCGGTTCTTCGTAAGTGTACAAAGTTTCAATTAAATCTGTCCGTTTAAAGTGGGTCAAAATCGAGCCCAAAGAGTCGGTTACAAACAAACAAACTCACAAACATACAGGTGAAGCTAATAAAAGCGTGTTATAAAACGATAAAAGTAATCTACTAAAAGACTACTTTCGCTATTAAATACTTACACATCAAAAGCGACCCTACATATGATAAATAGTTTGAAAGAGAAAAAACTTTTTTAACTAAACCACAGCCAACTATGATTCCCATTTAAAAAAATACAACTTTATGTCATAACTCGAAATTGCACCTTTTCTCGACGCCACTGTATTACACAGAAAAAAAGTGCCTCAAGAATTTAAAAGTTGTTTTTTCATAACTTTACAAACAACCAAGATATTAACATGTGTCTAAAGCTTTTGTTTATAACTCGAAAACAAAAGACAATAGCAAATTTTTGTTTTCGCAGTGAATTAGTGTCAAAAAAAGAGATCGAGAATATCTTCTATTTTTTTGTATCTCTTACAGTTACCGAGTTACCCTATACAGACGTCGAAATTTGCCCACCCTGTACATAGAAATGCGATAATGACGATATTTATATTTTTGGATTTGAATTCAAAACATTTATCTCAGTTTATTAATATTAACTTTATCCATAGTTCACATTTTTAACACGCTTTTATTAGCTTCACTTGTATGTTTGCTTGTTTGTTTGTTTGTTTGTAACCGACTCATTGGACTCGATTTTGACCTACTTGAAACGGACAGATTTAATTGAAACTTTGTACACTTACGAAGAACCGGTAACAATACAATAATTTGATAAGTTTATATCATTATCCTGATCAGGATCGCCAGTCCTTTCCTCACATATCCTCTGCGTGAGAGCAAGAGGCTTAATATTGTAAGTATATTCCGTGATTCTCAGTTTGGTCGTTGGCCGAGCGGGCAAGTCTTAGTCGACGCGAAACGGCGGACTCCTCAGGGCGTGGGAGTTCAAATGTTACAATACTGAAATAACAAAAATATTTTTTTTCAGAAATATCTAAAAAGTGAAAAATAATTATTAATATAAACTGAAAACAATAATGAACGAATAATACTAGTATTTTTTCGTTCATTATTGTTTTCAGTTTATATTAATAATTATTTTTCACTTTTTAGTTTGATGTGCTTTAAAAGCGTGTTTTTTAGTTTTTTTTAAACTATATTTATTCTTTCAACGGTTCACCCAAAACATACCTACATGATGTCTACTAATTCATGACTTCATGAGTGCTAAATCGTTGACTTGTCATTTCATACTATTTAAAAGCGAAATATAAGCAATTATTACATTATTCAAAGTATTTTTTGCTTATCTATTATTGTGCTTCAAGCCACCTTATAATTTGAAAAAAAAGATGGTTTCGTTATAGTTATTCATAACTTGTAAACGTATATATTAGTATTTGGGATATTGTAATTAATTTTATATTTATAATTTGCTATACATTTATAATGGAGTTCGAGCTAGTCCCTAGAGATGATTTCATTAAAAATTATTTTATAATAAGCGTTGCTCGAACCTCGAACTGCCGGACGGTGGGTACGATAAGACGTTAACTACTGTTTGTTTTCGTTGTTATTAATCTTCTGGGTTATAGTTCTGTATAAAACTTCCTGTTTTCCAGTAAAATATGAGCAACGTTGTTTTTTATTAACTATACTTTAAAAGTAGGTAGTAGCAATTTTCTTGTAGGAAATAAAAAATGCATTGAAAGCGATTAAAAAAAATAAATAAATGGTATTACATTTTCAGAAATAATTAAATTAAACGAAGAAATACAGTTCTAAAAAACCTTTAGAAAAGAAATTCGTTAAAATAGACTTAATTTTCATTTTGATTTACATTACAAGCTAAAAAATACTATGTTCTCTGAGGCATTAATAATTCCTGAAATTGTGCTTAACTGTTTTTGTGTACTAAACTTCATTTTTAATTTCAAATGTTATTTTCCCAACAGGCACCAACGTCCCAATACATTTACAATTCCAACGAGCTTAGCAAAGTTATAATGAACAAAACAAACTTATGGCATAAAATGTAGCAGCCAAAAACGATTTTCTCCCTGTAGTAGAGCATGGGCGTCGCAGTAAGGTCATTACTGAAATTTATTTAATGTTCTTGTTTTTGTTTCCATCTAATATTGTTTTAATATTCACCGTGAAGTACAGCCAGCCAAAAGTAAAATGAATACATTTACTAATTGTAAAAGTCGACAAATTCTTTACATTACAGGGTAAAAATTCTTGGTTATAAATTCCAAATCATCTTGAATAAATTCTTTAATATGAAATATTGGTTTTGCGTGGCAGGGACGTATTTAGGAGTGTTAGTGTATATTTTGCATCATTCTAATTAAGTATAGGGTAATCATTTTAACTGCCTCACACGATTTCATTCCTTGAATTTCCACCTAGGAAAAAAATTCCAAAAGTATACATATGTATTTTTTTCCAGTGGCAGACCGTGCTTTTTCAGAGCCCTAGGTTACCAGATATTTGACCTAAAAGGCAATACAAAATTTGTTGTAGAATTGTTAATACAGTTATTAGGTGTTTTTAAAGACGTGATAATTACGTATTGTTATAATTGATATTTTATTGTTGTTATTGTGTTTTATGATTTAAATTTCTACAGAAACTGCCGAGATTAAGTTTACGCATGAATTGCTCATGTAAACTAGGCGCAAGTGAACAACGTATGTATTTGTTTTGATGTGGTCTCAGACCTCTGTGAATATACTATAGTTAAGTGCTCTGTGACTATAGTCTAATCTAGTGGAGTGACTGCAGGTTGCACTCTGCCTTGAAATGACTGTCGACTGCCTAACCGCGCTACTCGAGATTCTCCAAACACCAAAAATAAAGACAGCGTTCTGTGTTGTCAATGCTGGTCAGAATTGGAACTAGTGAAAGAAAAAAGAACCACACATAACTCAACGCTAATGGGCCGTATTTATAAAAAAGAAGCTACCTTCTGCTTGCAATAAATAAAGTAATTCCTTCAAGGTATATGCATAAAAAAAGTGAAGGAAAAGGTTTTGCTTCTAGGAGTTTGCTTTAAAGTAAAAGGTTTTACGTGTGTTGTATTTATAAAAAGAAGCATTTGCTCAAAAACTAAAGAATTTGCTTCTAAAAAAAGGAATCTAGGTTCACAACAACTTTTCTCACTCTTTTCAGTAGTTGCCCAGCCATCACACAGCTTCTAACGTAAAATTTGTGTATTTTTAGGAGTGTTTTCATGTGTTACAAATCTGGAAGGGCTTGTATAAGTGATCTTTGATTGTGTGGTCCCAGTGTTGTGTTTGTTATGGCTAATATGGTGCATTTACATAAAAGAAAGTACTACAAACCAAGACGTACGTCACGTGAATCAGATTTCAAAACGTTATTTAGATTTGAGGAGGAGAATGTGGTGTGGTTGGCGGACCACTTTCTTGGCGCAGATCCCAAAACTCGTGGAGCAGCCCTGACACCTGTGCAGAAAATGAAATTATTTCTGCGTTATTATGCGAACTCTGAATTCCAGAGCGGAATTGCTGAAGAATTGGGATGTACGCAGCCCACAGTGTTCATAATATTTCATGAGGTGCTTGAGCGGATTGTACAACAGGCCGGCGAATGGATCCGGTTCCCAAACACAGAAAATAAAATCATGCAGGCCAAAGAGAAGTGGCTGACCAGGTTCCATTTCCCAACAGCTATTAGGGTTGTTGACTGCACGCACATTCGTATTGAAAAGCCATCCCAATTTGTAGACGAATATGTAAATAGAAAAGGTTTTAGCAGTATTAATGTGCAGGCCACATGCGACGGGAATTGTGTTATAACTAGTATAGATGCAAGTTGGCCTGGATCAGTTCATGATTCTCGTATATGGAAGAATACGGCAGTGCGTGAAGTCATGAAAAGGACAAGAACACTATCCTACTAGGGGACAGTGGGTATGGTATAATGCCGTGTCTCAGGACTCCCTACCCCAACCCCCATGAGGAATATCAGAGAGTCCTCAACAGGCTGCTTACATCAGAGCGAGTTGTGATTGAGCATACATTTGGGCAACTGACACGGCGATTTCCTATTCTAAAGTATGGATGCAGAGTGAAATTTACCAGTATTCTAAAAGTTATAATTGCATGTGCTGTGTTACACAACATAGCTAAGCAACTAGGAGATGAAGATTTTCAAGAAGATGAAGACGAGGAAGAACAGGACTTGCGACATATAGAGGACGAAAATGTAGATGCTATTCGCGCACAAGGACAAGAACGGCGAGAAGAATTGGCTCATCTTATTACCAATAACAATGTAGGTCTATAATTATGTTTAAAAACTTTTATTTGATGATATGTAAATATTGTTTACTAAGAACCCACAAAGATATAGTTGCTTAAAATAAAAATAAACTTACACGTTTGATTTCGAAAGAAATCGTTTATTTTGTATTCTCTGAAATAAATTTTGTATACATATATTACAGGTTATGGTAAGTTCGATCTCCCTCGACATCATACCCTTTCGAAGGTTCTTTGTTGGATGTCTCGTCCAATTTCTGTAGCTTGGCGGAGAAATATTGTTGTTGGAGATGAGCAACTTTAAGTTGCTCAACTAAAACTAATCGTTGAAGCTGGGTTGTCGTTAACTGCCTCGTTTCATCAGACTCTTCTGGTTTTCCACAAACAAATGTAGGCTTCGGAGGTAATTTTTTTTGGAGCAACCTCTTCAACTGATATGTACGATCGCTTTTTGTTAGCTACCACTCCAGACACAGTCATCTAATGGGCAACACTTTCCGTCATGTCATCTCTTGAAGTAGGTAAGGAAGGTTGAGTTGGCACACCAATTGCAAGAGCCCCTAATAAATATATACATAGTAAGTACGTACTAATGGTGGACATGAATGTATATTTCACCTGGGACCCGACTTAGTACAGGATTTATGTCTGCAACCATGGCCTGCAACATTACTTTCTCCCAGGCCAGAAGGCGAATGGGCTTGTTCCCTGTTTCATTTTTATCTGTTTTATTTTTCAATCCTGTTTTTATGTTGTTCACTTTCTTCATGAAAGCTTTAATGTCCATGTCTTTACCAGACAGAGTCACATATTCCTTAACGACTTCAGTTAATGAAGCAGTTTTCTTCTTTTTCATCGCTGGAACTTGAGATTTCTCGAGAATCTCCGGAAATGTTTGGAATCTTTCAGCAATAAACATCATCTCAGTAGTAACATCTTCGCTACCTTTCTGTTCACTATCTGTGTCATACATTTTAAATTTGTTAATTTTCAACACTGCACAAATAAATCAGAAGGATCAACTACACCTCAATTCACTTGCGACCAGTTTTTAAGTATGAAACAAATAAAATAAACCGCTGTTGCAGAATACGCACGCGTTGATTGCACACTGCAAGTTTCAACTGGTTTGTTTGTCGAAATCGCCACTCTCTGTACCTTTTACTTTATTTATCCGAAGCATTTCCTGGCAAGGAAAAGGCAGAGATTATGAATACGAATTATAGCAAAACCTTT
Source organism: Rhamnusium bicolor (assembly GCA_029963845.1). Classification (NCBI taxonomy): domain Eukaryota; kingdom Metazoa; phylum Arthropoda; class Insecta; order Coleoptera; family Cerambycidae; genus Rhamnusium; species Rhamnusium bicolor. Next base: position 149,643 of record JANEYF010002950.1, read on the forward strand.
TACTTGAAAGTAAATGCTTCATTTTTATAAATATCTATTATTGTCGATTGCGATATTTATTTGTTATTGTACTTTATTTATAACGTGTTTAAAATTCGTTCTACAATAATTTCAGGCTAGCAGTATTTGAAACCTATGTCTAATGACAAATATTGGTGTTTAGGTCAAGTCAAACAACACAAGAAAAAAAATCATTGAATCGGATCTCTTTCCGTGGCCTATGATTTATGGTGACGGGGCCCCCTTAAATGCAGGGCCTTAGGCCTATATTGTCTACTAGACAATCCGCCGCTGTTTTTTCTAGGAATTCCAAATTTGAAGATAAAATAACTGAACGTCAAATAGAATAGTTATGGCCTAAAAACTAAAAAATATAAAAATTGACATCCTCTTTATTAATGTGGAAATGAGCACGGTAATTCAAAATTTAAACCTTAATATCTTGTGAAAAATGAAAAATGATAATGTATTATGTAGGATCTCACTACCGAGTTTACGATTGATTTATCCATCATGCGTCATTACGACTAATAACCATCACTTTACTATTTATCTTTTGTATTATGTGTGAGTTTTTATTGGTAGGCTGGGATACGATTTAGGGACAGTTTCATTCTGAATTCCTATCGTTAATTAAATGTTGTGTAAAGTACAGTCGTATACTAATAATACTAACAGTATGCTGGGCACACTTAATATATATGTTGCTGAATTCAGAAAGAAATTGTCCTTAAACTGAGCTGAATATACGAGATGTATCACATAAAATAAAAAAGCTGATGTAATTTCCGGTTAAATAGAAAGTGAAAATATGTACGCGATATGAATGAATGTCACATGTCTATTTCCTCATTACAGACAGGGTGGCACTTTTTGTATTTTTCAGTTTTTCGGCCATAACTTTTATTTGCGGTCAATTGTTTTTTTTTTATCCAATTCGGATTCCTCAGAAGAAAATACATAAGTTTTAGCAGTTTATTCAGAGTGAAAAATCAAGCAACGAAATTGAGTCAGGTGCTTAAATTATCATCCTGTATTTGACTATATATAAGCTTACTTACAATGTTTTCTTTAATCTGATATTATATTATATAGTTTTATGCAGTTGAGAAAAAATTATTTAGGTACAGAGCAACAAAACTTCAATAAATATGCTAATTAGGAAACAAAATTGTTCAACACTTTAAAATAAAGCAGGTATACCATATACCCCAAAAAAAAGAGTGTTTTGACATTTTTTTTCCCTCTTCAGATGTAGTGTAGAAATTTGATCTTGTAGCAAAATCTGGATCTAGAACAAAAAATTAATACAGATTTATTTACAACACGCCGACATAAAAACAAGTTATGGTTACAAATTTATTTAAACCCACTTATTAAAAAATGTTTTTTTAAACATCTGTAGGCGTAGAAATTTTAAAAAGGGTTGTGTATTTCCTCTATCTGCGCCAGTAGTCATATTTCTAACACATATTGTTCGTCATTTTTTCAGATTTGACCAAATGTGGAAAAGATGTATTAAATAAATCCAAAAGTTATGCAACAAAAACATGTATCAAATAAAAATTTCAACGCTCTGTATATCAGAAACTAAACGCTTATGAAAAAAAGTTTATAACACAAAAAAAATAGATTTTCAAAAGTCTATCGATTACTAAATTTTCTATAATTAAAACGATTACAGCCCTCTGTTAGTTCTTATATGTATGTCCCTGCGTCAGTAGAATTTCATAGAATTATATAAAGTCGCATTCAGAGCCCTTAAAGCACGTTCCATGAAGTCCATCCAGCCATACAATATTACTACGGATACTTCGACCCTCTCACTTCAGCCATCAAAAATTTTCAATTGGGATTTAGGGTGTCCATCCAGGAGCAAAGAGATAAATAATTCCATCATTGAAATGTAGTTTATTGAAGTGGTCTGAATGGGCTGTTGGAGGAAATAACATGTGCCGTCATCAGCTGACGTACTAAATGAAGAGGGTTTTTGATAATTAATTTTTATTCGAGTTGAATGCTGAAGGATCAAAGACAGATATCCGATTTAAAACTTTTCTGGTTAGAATGCAATTTATCTTCCTTTGATCGAAAACGAATAATGTAGAGTTTTTTAATTGTCAGTAGAATAACAAGCATTTTTTTAGAAGACGAGAAGGAGACGTAAAATGAAAGTCTACCCCGGGTAAAAACATAAACGATTTTAATAAAATGCACTACATCACATTGAGGAAGGTAGACATTCAGCTTAATATTAAATTTGTGTAAGTCGTAACACATATCTTTTCTGGGGTTGCAAGGTATCTAATACTGAAAATTTATTTTCAGTTACACAAAATGAAAAGTTAATATAATTATTTATTTGAAAAAATAAACACAAATTTTAATGACTTTTTCAGGTATTGGACAGGACTCTCGTTTAACTGAGTTATTATTACTATTTTTTTTTTACCTAAGGTCATAGGTACGTATCTAAAACTCAAATTTTTATCGTCATATAACTAACTTCAATCAAGACGTAATAAGAGCTGGCTCCTTTCGAATTAAAAAAAATAATTAATCAGAGAATATTCATCCTTGGTTTATGGACATTTTTTCTGTAATCATTGAAAATTATTGAAAAGTTTGCATAACTGAAAAATTTTCAATTCTTCTTAGTTTTGGTATACTTGTGTACTTGATTTTCAATATTAATATAGCAATTCTTGAAGAATACCATCAATTAAATAATAATAAATTGGTATTGCTATGATCATATACTGAGTTCTAAATTGTCAATAATCTTGATTCAGTATTGATTGGGTTGACTATGGGACTAAGTAAGATTTTTAATCAAAAGTTTGTTAAAATTTCCTTAAATTTTTCTTGTGGAATGGCTGGAATTAACTGATTTTAATTATTGGAACTATATTTGATGATGACTGTTGAGGAAGCGTAATCTGGCTTTAATTAGTAACTTACTTTAATTAGCCCTTTGGCATAAGATGTATGGCAAATTGAGGAATCAGTGGATTTGTAAGTAATATTTTAAAAATTTAACTAAAAGGAGGACTGTACTATAACCCTGTCACAGCAAGAAAAATTATAAATTCATATGCAATTTTTCACAATTTTCAGTTAAGGCATAAAGTTTTCAGATAAATTTTGTGACTGAAATGGTTATCCGCTGGAGCTAAATATTGGTGCTCATAGAAACCAAAATTAAGGTAGAAATAAGAAATAGAATAATTAGGCAATATTTCTAATTAATATGTTTTTACTATTCAGATTAATGAACATAATCAATATTGTTAGTATAATGGCATAGCCAGTCTTAAGTCGATTTCGATTTTGAAAATGTTCAATATACACAAGAATTATCAAAAATGATATGACATCAGCTTATCGCTTATAAGCTGATGTAACAAAAAATGAGATGAAAGTTTAGAATTCATACTACTTTTTAACTTTTTAATAGGTTTGACATCGAATCTATGATGAAAATGGATGTATTTAATATTCTGCCAAATTCTAATAATTGATTAGACCTGTTTTGAATTGAATTCATTCCTTTTGATCATAAATCTAGTTTATTCTTTTAGAATCTTCGCCCCTTTTAATTCCAAAATATGCAACGGAATACTCAAAAAGTAACACTTTCATTTCAGAAATGAAAGAAATTGCCAAAGTCAATGTATAATCCTCTTTCAGTTACAAATATATATATATATATATATATATATATATATATATATATATATATATATATATATATATATATATATATATATATATATATATATATATATATATATATATATATATATATATATATATATATATATATATATATATATATATATATATATATATATATATATATATATATATATATATATATATTGTCATATATTTTAGTTTACTGAAATAATTATTATAAAATAATACTATGCCTGTAGAAATTGATGCAATTTGAAGGCCTGGAGACATATAAATTTAAAAAAAAAATTATCTCTTGGATAAAACATCATAGTTAGACATATTACCATACTTTCAGGATAGATATGGGCTGAATTCAACGAATAGGTATTCTTCTATTAAAAAAAATAAATAAATAAATAAATAAATTGTGTATATGTAAAAATTTGTGTATGTTTTAAAAAAATGTGTAAACATTGTTTGGTGTCGGACAAAAGCTAAATTAAAAATAAAATGAACCGAATGGAATCAAACCAACACCAAAAGCAGAATAAAATTTAAGAAAGACATAATTAAAAAAAGATAAAGAATGGTAAAAGGTTTAGAGCCAATATAATTATAATAAATACATATGAAATTTGAAGATAAAAAAATAGGATGCGTGGAGTGACAGAAAAAAAACTGACAATTAAAAATTTCTCAATTTTGAACGAAGTGAGATGTAACAGAAAAAATTACTCAGAGATTCTTGAGAACGGTTTTAATTCTTTCCTGTCCTGAAACAGAGAAGAAAATTGTTAATAAAAAATAAAAATTGAGGAAATATAATTTTGAGAGATGATAGAAGATCTGTTGTAAATAGAAAATGGAGATTAATTTAATTTGAAAGTAATAAAAGTATAACAGGAGTAAGAATATACAAATGATATATTTACAAAAATAATAAAAGAAAAGGAAGATAAATAAGGAGTATTGGTAGAAGGTGGAAAGATAAAGGAAGACACGAATAGTACTGACATTTAAGAAATTGATAAGATTATTTATCAACGAGGTAAAAGTTCTAACTAACCTTATAAGGAAAAATAAATAAACATTTATTTAAAATTACTAAAAAAAAAAACATTGATAATTAAATGTAATATTGAACATTGAGTAGATATAAATAATAGGTATTTGTTGTTTTAAGTTAGGTAGGACAGTTTAGGATAATTTAATTGAATAACTATTGTTGTTTAGCAAATTAAACTGTTCAGTTGAATTTGGTCTATCATTTGCCTGGAAGTATGTATTATAATTTACATCTATAAAGCACCTCATGTTGACTACGGAACCTAACTACAAACCCTGTTAAGAGAGTTTTCTTGTTCGAGCGAGTTTTAAAAAGAAAAATCAAAAACGTAAGTTAATATTAAAATAATAAACGCGACAATTTATATATACATATATATATATATATATATATATATATATATATATATATATATATATATATATATATATATATATATATATATGCTTATTCAAAGTTTTTGTATATTCTATTTGTATTTTTGTTTTTGTTGCATACTGATGCATTATAAGGACCAAATATATTATGCATGCAATAACCCCTCTGTAATTATTACCAGATCCACATCTGATTACTAGTGAGTACATGAATTACCCCTATACTAACGCCCATATTAATCATTCGATCGGGGCTTCGGTCGGTGAACATTCTCAACGAGGCTGTTGAACCAGCAGCCTGTCAATTCTAAATCGCGTAATGCTTACAGTCGACTAGAACAAAAACTAAGGCTTGGTTAGTGATCAAAAATGGTCGATAAATCTTCATAATGGCTTTGGATGAACTCCATTGCCGCTGTGGATTCGTTACGATACAATATACAATACTAACGATTATCGCAACTTATTTATGAAACCACTGTAGATCCGATGAAAACTCATGTTCTTGTTCTAATTACTTATAACTAATGGCGAAGTGTAGGATAAATCAAAAACGACTTTGATAGACTTCTTGTTCATAGAACAACTAAAAAAATAATACGTTTTTGTGAATGTTAAAAATCATTTAAAATGAATATACAGTGCGAACGTTGGCTATTTAACGCTCCAAATGAAAAATTCCTCGGTCATATTCGGCCAAAGTCCTTGGACAGGTTAACCTTTTTTTTGTTTTCTGATAGTTATCAGTTTATTTAACCCCAACCCTTTCCGCAATATTCTCATCGCCATTTAAACTGGCAACTAATTTATGAAAAACTGAAAACAGGAAATTGAGATAGCAGCGGAATTTTATCAATTTATTGGAAACAAATGAATAACAAATTCACAGTTTTTTGAAAAATCAAATTGTTATTTATTGCCACCGATCTAGCGAAAAATGATTCGTTACTTAACAGAAAAGACAATAATTTTAATTTTGATTGCCAGGCATACCCAAGAAGTCTGTGTTTCATTTATTATTAAATATTCTATTCAGGATCTCATAGTGCACTTCACAGTAAGCAAAATTCAAAGAAATTTTTCTGAAAAGGGATATACTAGGATCGTGTAACGAAGTGATTCGTCCGGAAATAATTTTCTGTTGTAACCAGACCGAATTGGGTTTTTCATTCACTTTAGTACACCCTATATACGATAACTTGTGTTAATATTTCTTTTAAAACCATTTTGAACCAAAATTAAATTTATTTTGCAAGTCCAGTATTTGAAATAACAATTATTTCTCTAATATAATTATTTCAAACGGTTTCTTTTCAGGTAGTAGTAAGAATAATTTTGACCGTTTTACTGTCTTTACTTGTATTTCCGTTATTTTACCGTTTGTGCCCGGATTTACAGTTGTATTATTTTGTCCAAAGTGTCTATTTTCCGAATAAGTCAAAGATATTTGGGAAATTTCGCGATTCATTAATAAAGTTGGGTTGTCCATTCAACGACGAGCATTGGAATTATTCGGTTGTCATTTTATTTAGTATTAACACGTAAAGATAGGAATTTTAATCCTCGATCTGTGGAAAGAGTTCCATCTCAGTCGTAGTTGCAATAAAGTACCAGTGAAATCTTTAATCCTCGATTTGTGGAAAGGATTTCATTAGATGCACACAAAGTGGCACAAGTGAGGTTTTTAATCCTCGATCTGTGGATAGAATGTGACTAGGTGCTCCGAGAAGTAATGCATAAACTGTTCCGTCCGATACTCGTAGTCAAGAAGTCTTAAAAAGAGACATTAGCAGCGCGTCTAAAGATACAGCACGCTCGCGATTAGCCAATCAAATATACCGCCTGTCCCTGGACTGACCTCCTGTACTTGTGTCTTACTTGCATTCTGTAATCGCTTACCACGAAAATACCTACTGCACCGACTGCCTGCCGTAATACCGCCTTAAGCATTAGTGACTAGAGTGATTAATCGCCTGCTGTAAATACCAGTGTAGTAGTAGCTGTCTTTACTGTGCTTTATTTCGAATTACCGCTTGCTTGCTTTTGTAGATGCTGATAATAAACATTTGATAGTAATACTGTAGTAGTAGTTTCCATAACTTAACTGTACTTGATATAACTAATCACCGTTTTTGCATTACATAACCTCTTACTTGATTTTCTTTGGTTGCTTACTTGTAATATAGGTTAATATTTACGTTGCATTATAACAACTGTTGCGTATATATTTATATATTTTTTTATTCTTTTGTGAAGCAGTCTTTAATAAATAGTGTAAGTGAAATGAAACTTCTGCCTTTTATTTAAAGCAAAGATATAATTAAATAAGTCTGTTTGTACATCGAGAATCACTTTCGACAGGTAAGGTGAAGTTCTTCTAGCTTCTATCACACCGCTGATAGAATAAAGTGGTGTTTCTACACTTTAAAACAGAAACTGGCGATCGAGACCATTACCATAATTAAAGTTCACCGAAATATGCCTGAAGAAATACAATTAAATATGCTGATAATGTAGTCAGTCAATCTTCTGGTGTGAAATACTTGAAAAACCGTAAATGGCATCCATTCAAAGCAACTTTAGTGCATGAGTTGAACGAAAACAATCCTAATCGTAGAATTGCATTTTCTAATGATATGACCTTTTTCTTCTTTAACTCATTCTCGTTCACTACTGGACTCTTGCATATTTCTCCATGGCTATCTGTCCTGACTACTCAAGATCCAGTTTCTGTCAGATTGCGTCTGGACGTCTCCTTTCCAACTTGTTTGAGGACGCCCGACGGTCCCCCTAGATTCTCTAGGCCGCCACTGCATTATAGTCTTCGTCCACTTGATGTTATTTCTAGCAACGTGCCCTGCCCAACGTCATATTTTGGTGGCGATGTGCTCTATGACATCAACGACTCTTGTTCTTTCCAGCGGCGGCGGCTTGTGAAATTTAGGCTATGTCATATCTCAGTATTGGAGCATGGGACCCAATCAGGTGGAAAATATAAGTTCACATTTCAAATTTCATCGAAAAATATTGGTTTTCTATAAAGTTACACCGTTTTGAAATTTTATTTTAGATTCATTTTTCACTTTGCAAATTTCAAAACGGTGTAACTTTATTGAAAACCAATATTATTCGATGAAATTTGAAATGTGAACTTATAATTTCCACCTGATTCTGAAAAAAAATGTTTCACAAATATTTTACAAATCGTTTAAAAAATAACCTGGGGGTCATTAATTTTTCCAACTTTTTTTCGCAAATTTCAAGCGCAATTTTTTTTCTGCAAAACTTCTTTATTTAGTCTTGATAGTTACGCCTTTAAGTATCGCTTGGGTCACATGTTCCAATACTGAGATATGACAGCCTAAATTTCACCAGCCGCCGCTAGTTCTTTCCCTGATGAACTCGTTTCTGGATCAGTCCTTCAAGCTTATCCCCAGCATCGCACGTTTGCCCGTTGACATAACCGGAGAAGGTGCACCCTGTTTTGTGTTAAGGATACAGTATCGAGGACGTAGGTCATGACGGGTAATATGCAGGTGTCAAAGAAATTCCGGTTCAGGTTAATGGGGATTTCCGGTTGCCTGAGGATGCGACCAAGTTTTCCAAATTCGTCCACACCAGGCCAATTTGCCTGGTAATTTCTGCGTTCTGGTTGTCCTTGTCAAGCTTAATATTATGGTCAAGGTACACGTACTCTCCAACCACTTCAATTGTGTGGTTGTCGAGTGTGACTTGGATGTTGTCTCAACTCAAGACCTTGATCTTCAGGAGGTTCATCGTCAGGCTCACGACCTCCAAAGCATCCTTTAGTTCTCCCAGCATGACTCCAAGCTCGTTGGCGTAGATGCTCATCAGGATAATGTCGTCAGTGAGCGCAGGTGACTCAGGAATTTTCCACCGATATTGCCGCCTTTTCACTCCAACGTCAGGTTTCTAAAAACGTCTTACAGCACCAGGGTGAACAGCTTCGGAGAGATAGTGTTCATTGTCTGACTCCTCTCTTGTAGGGGATCCTCCCGGTGACAAAGCCTTCCTTGAATTTGAGGTGGAGAGTGACGTGTTTATAGATGTTTTTTGATGAAATTAGAGTATCTCGAGTCGATCCTCGCAGCTCCCTTCGCATGCAGAACTATCCAAATTTCCACAGAGTTGAATGCCTTCTAGTAACCGACAAACGGCAGGTGGAGGGGGATTTTGTTTTCAGTGCATATTACTAGGAGCGTGCGTACTGTTTAGATATGGTCGGTTGTGCTGTATCCGTTCCTGAATCTAGCCTGCTCTACAAGTTGATAGAAGTTTAACTTGTTGGTGAGACAGCTGGTGATTATTTTGGTAAGGAACTTGTATAATACAGAGAGGAGGCTGCCGGTAACTTTAGATGTCCGTAGAGTCGCCCTTCTTGAGGAAAATAGTGACCTCAGTATTCCTCCATGCGTCAGGAATCCTTCCTCATTCTAGACATTTGTTGAGAAGAGTAATAAATGCCTTGTCTAGGGTTTCTCTTCTAGTCTTCAAGATCTCACTCGTCATTTGATTTTATCCCGGTGTCTTATGGTTTCTCATCTGTTTTAGTGGTGCTCTCAGCTCCATCCCATCAGTTTCAGGAATCTCTTCGAAACCGATATTCTGGACCGTTGGGTCTCTATACTCAGGGTTAGGTTCTGGTACCGACTGGCTGTAGAATCCCCAGTAGGAGTTCTTGATGACAACTACGATTTCGCCTTTCTCTGTCACAACTACGCCCCGTTCGTACCTCATCTTATGGAAAAACAGTTTTCCAGTAGCCGTTCTGGACCCTTATGTTTATATTGTCCTCAATAGCTTCGTGGATACTTCCGACGTTTTTCCGCGTCAGCCCATTTAACTCCAAGTGCTTGTTCTTGATCTGCTTCTTTTTCTCCAATCGAATGTAGACACATATTCTGGTTATCACCAGTCTATCGTCGCTTCCCATGCTGAAGCGATTTAGGACTGACACGTCAGTGCACATGCACTTGTCAATGACTAGCACAACTGTCTACTAGTCAGTCTCATTCTTGCCTGTTCGCTGGGGCTTCTCCAAGTCCACTTCCTTTGCGGAAGCTTTTGATAGAAGGTGTTATGCAACACATCCCTTTCCTGCGCAAGAAACTCAGCATTGTTTGCCTTCTGTCGTTCCATGTGCCCAGTGCGAAGTGGCCGATATTTGGAAGATCCGCTGTGGTCTTTCTTCCAATTTTATCATCGAAATCTCCGGTGCGTACCTTGAACTTTATCCTTTTTGCATTCTTTGCCATTGAAAGAACTGGACTATTTCTTCATCAGGTGAAACGGCGTGTGAGGCAAAGCCCTGGATAACCTGAATGTGATGACTTATTTTTCAATTTCAGCATGAGGTAGATGATTCAAGCTGATATGGCACTGCATTTAAGAGCGCTCCGGAATCACCAAGCAATGCACCATACACATAACCCAATTTTTGCCCATAAATCTTTTAAATATAAAGGATATGGGTTATGTCGGAGTTTCGCTAGAACAGCAAGTGTCGGATGTTAGGACCGTTATGGTCTCGTCTTTCATTCTGGTCTCGATTCCCAAAACGTCCCACTTGATGTTTTAAAGTTTGTTTTCCAAGGCGAGCTTGAGATCGTCCAATTTCATCGTGGCGATGTTGTAAGCAGCTACTAGAATAGTCTTACCATATTTTTTATTGCGGGATAATATCGAAATTTTGCCTCCCCAGAATCCTTGAGGGTGTCTGACGAATTAATGTGAGATTCTGAGCTTCCCTCTTTACTCACCTGGGGCATATTTGTTTTAAATGTCGACATTTCATGGTGAGGTGTTCGTGTTACAATGCTACGCTTGCCCTGCGTGTAGGAAATTGATATGATGGAGAGGTGCACAATACTGTGTGTGTGTCTTTGCGCACGCGCGCGCGTGTGCGTGTGCTTGTGTCTGTCTATCTGTCCCTAATGTTCCCAATAAACCTTTGTGGTCACAGCAAGATGGAGCAACACTCATTACCGCGTTGCTGTTCGAGAATACTTAAACGACATATTTCTTGGGCGCTGGATTGGGAGGCGAGGGAAAATTAAATTGCCGGCAGAGTCACCTGACCTTACGCCTTTAAGTTATTTTGTGGCGTTATCTTAAGAGCAAAGTCTTTTTAATAGACTAAATTCCATTGAAATGTTAAAAGATAGAATCTGAAATGAAATGTTGACAATTACCACAGAGATGCTTCAAAATATTAGTCAGGAATTCATCCATCGATTTGGCTTCTATCAAGAAGTTAATGGGACACAACTTGAACACTTGATTTGATAGTTTAATGTTTTTGAATTAATGTAATAATATTTATTTGGTGTTCAGTCAATTTGTTGTTATTCATTTGTTTCAAATTAATTGATTATGTAGTAAATATCGATTCTTTGTTCGCATATGCGGAATTTCAAGGAGAATCAAAATCCTTAAGAAAAGTGAGGAGTTATCATTTAAAAATATGACAATGAAGTCATTGTGAAAAGGGGTGAGGGTAAAAAATAAATAAAAACATAATTTCTCAAAATTTTAATATATTTTTTAGAAGTCACCAAAATGATATTCTGATATATTCTCTCTGAGGGATAAATAATATTCGATATGGATCTTATTTACCCATTGCTGTTATTATTGTTATATTTTTCAGTCATCTTAATATTTTTAAGAAGGAACATTGGTACACAGATTACCTGGATCCTAAATTTGTTAAAAAATTATCCCCTTAATGGTTTGCCTCAAAATAGTTTAGGTAAAGTTAACGAATGTGTAGTAAACAGAACTATAATATATTTATTATCGATCTCAATATGTTAATCATCTTGGTTAACATTTGTTTCAAAAATATTTGATGTTTTATGAATATATCCAGAATATTTGTATGCATGTTTGGGATACATATTACGTAATTCTAAAATTTTGTTATGACCCAAAAGACCGAAAATTACACAAGAAAAGTCTCGGGTCTTACATATCTTTCTATATGTGAAACAATACAACACAGATATAAAAGAGACAAATTTATTAAATATTAAAAATAAATCACAAGACAAACAAGTCTAGAGTGATATATAGTGTGTTACGAATTGTAAATTAAAAAAAAATAAAAATATACAAGAAGATTCAAGACAGGCTATAATGAAAAATGTGATTACGATAACTAATTGATACTAACTACAAAGTGCAAAGGTAATTGCTACAACACAGAAATACGCTTAACTTTTGTTACACTGTCAAGGGGTAACATTAAACACCTGCTGCGTTAATCTGGCCAGACAACTATGTGATGGCATACGGATAGACAACTTAGAAACTCAAATATGCCACTAATACGCGACCACATAACAGAACTCTCACAAAAATTCTTACATCCAACATCACGTTTCCAACCTAATAAGACATATAGCAGACATACGTGGATACTATAACTACATTTATACACACAGACTGGTACATGAAAACCTGCCACTCTATCACCAAGTTGACTAAAACTAACAAAACACACAACGACGGACACGCACGTACGCACCCATGGACCCACGCAGCCACGTACACACCCACGTACGCACCCACGCACGTATGCATGATCGCACCCACCCACGCACCCACGCGCACACACACACTCACACACACACGCACACACACACACACATCCGCACACACACACACACTCGCACACGCACATCCACACGCACACGCACACGCACACGCTCACGCACACTCACACGCACATGCACACGCACACCACATTTACAAACCCAACTCATAATCCTAACTAAATATCCTAAACCACTCCTACATCCCCTCACAATACATGGACACGCCTTATCTACTCCTATAAGCAATTTACACATACTCTGATTTTCAATTTTCTGAAACAGGTTTTTTCATAGCCTTTCCTGTGTAACATACTATAACCTTTAATTAAAAAAGTTTAATTTCATTCAATTTGTAAGTCTTACATGAATATCTAACTAAAATGCACTATATTTTTTAGGAAGGTGCCACCACAGCATAATCTCAAAGAAGCTAGCACGAAACAAGAGCCAAATCACCGGCTGCCAGGATGACCTGTCCGCACCTTTGGCGGGAATTGTCGCCCTGGAGGTTCATCCTTTGTATGATTATATTTTATTTTTTATATAAGGAATGTAAAACATATACCCATGTTTCTATATTATTTATTTTATTTTATAAATGAAGTAAATGACATATCTAGCTTTAAGTAGAATTGTAAATAATAGTAAATAAAGAATTTTAATTTGGAAATTTGGAAAGAAGAACTTACCAAAACTTAAAAATGATCACAACACATAATCTTCAACGAGAAGTACATTCAAAAGCACTATTTTGGTTTCATGACGAAAAAATTATTGGAGTAATATGCCATTTCTATTATCATATGTATCATTGAATACAATATCTTATTTCCAGTATCCTATATATGTATAATTATGACAATTTGTTTTTTTCTGTAAATATAGACGAAAAGTAATATCCGTGAGTGAGACCAAAAGCAAACCAACTAAGGAAACGACACCAAAAAAAAGATGAAGATATTCACGTTTCTTCTAACCCAATACCATTCCTAGTGATGAAATATCACACTACTTATCATACCATACATAACATTGTATATTCTTGCTGATACCTTTTTTTACCTTACTTGTAGTAATATCATTATTATTACTGTCTATACACTGTTACTATACCGGTTTAAATTTTGTTTTGTGAAATTATTGTTTAATAAATTTAATAATTCATCAAGTGTTATGTTGAAATACGCATTTTTCGTGAGTGATTATTATTCAAAGAATAGTTTTAGATTTTAACCAATAAAGACAATTTCGACTAGTCACTGTATAGCGGACTCTTTGGGTGCTCTAAGTATGAAGCTGGTTCCGAGCACGAGTGCCCACGAGAAAATGGTTCATAATTTTAAAATAAATGGTCTCAATTGATTGATTTGGATTCGATTTCCAGCTCCGGCAGATTACAAAGGGAATTGATGTGTGTTAACGTTTTTTTCAACGTATAACATCCTGCTCAGCTTCTGCTCTGCATTTGGGAGTATTTGGTGAATTTGATGTTATATCTGTGTTTATGTTATAGCTGGTTCAATGAGGGCTACCGCGCTTGAATTCACCACGAGTGGCATTAGTGTAGGGTACTGTCTGTTACTGAATATTAATGTTTACTATGGCTTTTTAACGCTAGCTTTTAGTAATTTTTATAAAAATTAGCTGAAAAACATTTAACACAATGATGGCAGAAGGGGAAAGTAGTAATTTACTTGCTCAGTAGGGAAATTATTGTACTTATCAGAAGTGTCTTATGTCATTAAAGTTAGGTTATATCAAGAATGAGCATGATGAAAACAACGAATGTCCATGATTATTACTCATGATTTTCTGTAGTGGGCTCCTTTGGTAACGTATTATCGTCAGGATTAAAATATTTCTCACATACACACGAATGTTTCGAAGGAGTAAAGTTATCCCTCCGAATCGCTATCTACCACTGTTTTAGGCGAATTTTATCTCTCGCCTTTTATCCGCCTTTTGTATAAACTTAACAAAATGGAACTGCACAACACTGAGGCACAATTAACAAGGTTTATTATTTGCTGGTGTACGAAATAATTATAATAAAACCCTATAAACTTTTTACGCACCTAACAATAACTTTTGACACGACCTTACTCGACCAGTGGCGACAACTAGTGAGCCTGAAAACGTTAGCCCTCATTGTGTCTACATAATCTAATTTTTTAATTTTATTACCCAACTCACATACCTATTTATCTAGGTTCGTGCGTAATATACATAGTCACTAAATAGATAGTTTTTGTTTTTCATTTCATATTCATTATTAAAGTTAAGTTAAGAAGTTAAAAAAACAAAGTTAAATGGTTGTTATTTTGTCCAGCGTTTGCTCTATCCCTAAAAGAATGTTTCTTCATAACCAAAAAAATAAAGTGTGAATATAGTTACTTTCATAAGTTCTGAATTATTAATAATAACTACAGGACTTACTATCATTCATTCTGTAATGATTATTATTAAGAGGCATTCATATTAAGGTGCATCTACATAAACCGCACCGCGCTGCGCATTTGCAAACGTGGCTTTAACACTCGTGAATGCTTTGTGCGTCGTTGTTGGCTTTCTCCACGCGCCGCGTTGTAACGTGCATTGTTCGCGAGTCTTTCAGTTTCTAATTAGCGCGGCTTAGTTGCAAAATTTTATCGTGGCTCCATTCATTATCACACATTGTTACACTTGCTCGATCTGCAGCGTCGAAACTGAACGCGCACCAATCGCTAATTTCATTTGACGTACCGACAAGAGACGTAACATGAGTGAACACGCACAGAGCAGCACAGTTCATGCGCAACCCTCCGTTCAAACTGCATGATACTGCAACATGTGCTAATCCGCAGCGCGCTTGATTTGGAAGTTTCTTTAGTAGTAATTACGTTATAAACATTTAAAATAATATTTGATTATTTCCCGCACTACGTGTGTAAAACTTTTACTTCCCGCACTTCATGCGGAAAGTGGTGACTTCCGAGCCTCTTTTGCGTTTGGAAAAGCCTACTTTCAAACGTCAGTAGAAGAGAATTATTTTTATATTTCTAAGTTATCGAAAATGTGAGTATTACCACAAAATCATATACTTTAAATTTGTGGTATTACTCAGGAAATCCTTATAAAGAACATACAGGTATAAAGAGATTTTATGAAGTAAGGCTTCTGAAGTTTAATAAAAGTTCACCTGAATTCTTAATAAAGTCAATGTTCGGTAAAGTTTTTAAAGTTCAATAAAAAAGATAGTTCGTCTTTGAGGTTGTTATTTAATTAAAGAATAGATAGAATCGTGGCTAAAATGTTTCGAACAGACCATAAAAGAGATTTTGGGAGAAGTATATTTCTAAGAAAATCTAATATTTTGTTAGGTCTTTTGTCAGTTATACTACAGTTATATCTTACTATTGCAGAGAATATTTTTTTAAGAACAAGCCATGGACAACAAGAAACTGGAGTAGTACGACATAATACATTAACAGAGAGATTAAAATTTTAATATACAGGGTGATTCTCTGATAATTGGTTGATTAACCGAAGGGAGAAAACTTATTTTCGCATGTCTCCTGTCATGTGACGTATGTGATAGACCCCTCCCCCATGTGACATTTTGCGATGCTTTGACCGCATCACGCGTTTTATGGCCCGAATCTTATTATTCGACAAGCCATAACAGCTAAACCGTTACAGATATTAATATGAAATTTTGAATATCAGTACTATATTATGTAGTGACCTAGACCGTACTCTTGCTGTGTTAACGTCACTTCCAGTTTAAGCCGATATGAGGACACCTTACAAATTGTAAATAAAACACACAATTTATAAAATGCGTGATGATGTTAAGGGGAAGGAGGTTCAACAAAGCGTCACAAAATGTCACATGGGAGGGAAGGGATCGATCTCATACGTTATGCTCGGTGGCCTGTGTTGTGTTGTTATGTTATGTTATGACAGGAAACAGGCGAAAAGCAGTTTTTCTTTATTTTTTTCCGTAAATTAATATAGATTTTAAAAATAACATTAAATTAATAATAAAAAATTATTAACATTGCCGTTCCTAAGTTTTTTTAGGGGGGTCCACTATCTGGCATCTCATGTGTCGTCCAGGGGGTTTACGAAACGATATGACCTCTCACAGACGTATGAGAGAAGCGTTCAAAATAACCGAATATAACGTCACTCCTTTTATGGGTGGCCTCCAAGTATTTTATTATATTATTGGAAATAAACGTTAAATTTTGATTAAATTAATGGTGGATATTTTGGTTGGTTGATGTTATACACAGAATTATAATTTAAGCAATATATGTGTTATCGTAAAAGCCCAAAAACCAGTAAAGCCTAGGATTTACGTGTTAAACCGACCATTTACCAATTTTATGAGGTAAATCTATGAAAAATTGTATTTTCAATATAATTTCGGCTTTTTACTAAGTCATAACGGTTAATCTTACGATTTTTCAGTTGTTGTTGATAAATCGACTAGCGTTTAGAACCAGATCGGTCACATTATGTCCTGCCTATGTTATTTACAACATGTATTTTACTGACTTCACTGTGTTCCTTGCCCGACAATAACTAATCAAATTTATGCAATTTTCCTTTATTATTTTTCCTTGCCCCAAAATCTCCTTTTTTTAATTTTCATAACCTTCAAAATTTTAAAAAAGGACATTTTAGGTCAAGGAAAATTTACTACTTCAAATTGGTAAATCCTCGGTTTAGTGCGTCAATCCTGGGATTAACACATTTTGAAGCTTTTACGTTAACACAATATATATCCGAAATATCACAGTTCTCGAAATATAGAGGCTACTGAACTTAGTCATATTTTTCAAAATATATTACGAACTGTTTGAGATATCGTCTCCTGTTTGATTATACGAGTACGATGTTAGGAATTTCAATTACATGGCCAACAGAAATTTGATCAACATTGACATACCGGATAATTCATTTCCATATATCAATGACCATCGTGAGTATGCCAAAAAGAAAAGTCATCTTAGTTACAAAATTTTATTGCTCTTAAGTTTTTTGATCTTTGACTGTCAACAACAAACATACAAACTTTTCAGATATTCTCTCTTGTTGTTAGTTATGAATGATTTTCAAATAATAATAAGAATAAATCATTATATTATACAGGGTGGGGCAATAGTTCCTCCGACTTCGATATCTCGAGTTCTATGATAGCTAGAAACTTGATTTAAAAACATAAGTAAACTAAACAAAGAGTCTATAACCGGAAATAATTTTCGAATATACATGGTAAGCCAAGACGATTCTACAGGGCCAACTAACATTTTTTTAAAAGAAATGCCATGTATACCTGAATATTTTTTGAAACCTCTTTATGGCCTCCTTTCACTCCTGTATTATTATGGACTTTCTTCCAAACACTTGGTAATGATTTTCTTTTGTTGACATTATCCCATTTACATGTGTATATTAAAAATATCACTACAATCGCAACTACCGATTTTAAAAAAAATATATGTTAGTACCAATTATGAGACATCTGTGTGATGACACTCAGCCATTTCCACTTCCTAAAAGTATACAGCGTGGCCAAAAAAGAATTTTTAAATTTACAACTTCTTGAACTGAATTTTCTCAATTTTTCAAATGGAATACCCTATATATTTTTGGTCGATGTGATGTAAGGTTGAAAAACGAATATTTTTGTACGTACATTCCTATGGCTATTTGTGACCATTTTTAATTTATTAAACAATAACTGCAAAATTCAGCAATAAAAAATTTAAATGAGGGTTTTTTCAAATAATTCTAGAGAAGATATTATAATAAGTATGTAACATGTTACCCATAAAAACATCACACCAACAGCAATCCAAAATTTGAAGGAAAGGATAATAAATGCTTTTAGGAATATCACTCCGGTAATTTTATGAACAGTAGGAACTTCATTCCATTAACTCATAGAAATGTGTGTCGAGCAAAATGAACCACATGTGGAGCACATTTTAAAATATCTTCTCTTGAATTACAAAAAAAAAAAAAGAATTGTTTTTATTTTTTATTGCTGAATTTTGCACAGTTATTGTTCAATAAATCGAAAATGGTTACAAATAGCCATAGGGATCTAAGTACAAAAAAATGTTCGTTTTTCAATCCTTCATCACATAGTCCAAAAATATACAGTGTGTTTCAGTTGAAAAAAATTCAGTTCAAATAGTTGTAAATTTTTAAAATTATTTTTGGTCACCCTGTATACTTTTAGGAAGTGAAAATGGCTGAGTGTCATCACACAGATGTCTCATAACTAGTACTAACATATATTTTTTTAATCGATAATTGGTAATAGTGATTTTTTTAATATATACGTGTAAATGGCATAATTTCAAAAAAAAAAATCATTGCATCCGAATGGTTAGGAATTAAAATATAGGAATGGAAGGACGCCACAAAGTAGCTTCAAAAAATGTTCTTATGTACATGGCATTCCACGAAATGTTAGTTGACCCTGTAGAATCGTCTTGGCTCACCCTGTATAATCGATAATTAAGTGCAGAATTTTTTCAAAATATTAGATTCTCTTGTTTAAAACATGTAAGAATGTGTCTCCAGTGGAATGAATTTTGAACATTTGCTGAATTAATATGTATGAATTTTATTCATGATATTTGTTGTAATTTTTTTACTAAATAATGTTAACATGATTTGAACATAGATATGCAACAAGATACCATTACATATGATGACAGTTTGAGGAATTTAACCAAAACGCAAACTAATGTATCCTCTTTTAACCTATATCAAAATCCTAAATTACAATATTGTGAGTTGGTCCCTTGGTGCATATCTCTGTCGATTTGTTTTACCTAATTCGCACTTTATTCCTTACCGGCACATTCTATCATTTAAAAATTAAAATGAAAATTAAAGTTCAAGTCTTAAGAGTATCATTTTAATTTTCAATGTTAAACTTTCACAGATACAAATTCTTGTAAAAATCCTATTAAATCAACACTACGTTTGACACTCTGAAAGGATATTTATGTAACATAAAATTTTTTAAAATGATAAAAACGGTAGCATTTTAAAGATTGACGTATAATGTAGATTGTATAGACGCGCATATAAGCAGAAAGGATAAATTTAACTGAATATGTCTAGAACCATATATATAAATTCGCTATAGATGCAGTTGAAAAGTCGGTATTTCAAGATACACAACTCTTTGTCGAGATACCAAAAGCCATACTAGAAATGCATATCAATACGATGCTTAAAAGCAGTACGTAGAGCATAAATAAATTGGTTCATGGCATTAAAGTATTCCTTATGCAAATTTTATCTTGTTTAAGAATTAATACGAATGCCCTACGTAAACTTCTCCCCTTGCTAATAACTAATAACTATCCGAACAGAGATATATAGCATTAAGAGAGGAGTTGAGCCCTAAGAACTTCAAAGCTCCAAAGGATAATTAATCGAGATGATTAATTCGTAGCAGCTCGCCTTGGCTCGAAGTGTAAGTAGCCAGAGGGAAAGAGGAAGGAAACCTTGTGAAAGCCAAATCACTCCGTGGCATCTGCGATCTGAAGACGCCGCCAGAGTTTGAGCCGTATATTGTGCTGGCAAGTGATATGAATGGTTTTCTGATGACCTAACAATGCGCCAACCCTCGTCCGTGACGTCAGAGAATGCTATTGTTCTTCTCGCTTGGAAAACTCATGCCGAGCTATGTCTATATAGCCCTTTATGTATTGTGTATACAGACCAGAAACTATCTTCTTACTTACAAAGAAAAAACATTGACATTAGTATTTCGATTTATCGAAATATGTTTGGAACTCTTATTGGAAAATTTTTTATATTTTTTATAATAATATACAATAATATAATATATAATAATATATATAATAATATATATAATAATACATATAATAATATCTAATCTCCACCGACTATGTCATCAATAGGTAACTTAAACAACTCTAGATAAACATAAAAATTAATAAGAGTAATATTGCATTTTGAGTAGTATATAGAGCACCATCTATACATATTTCTTGTCTCCAGGAGTTGGAAACGGTTCTATCAAATATTTACGTTGAGTCTGAAGATATTACCCTCATGAGAGATATGAATGTTGATTTCCTAAACCGTAATTCTCACACCAATATTTTAAATTTTCTACTGAACTCGTTTAACTTAAAACAAATAATTGTTGACCAGCCAACTAGAACTACTGACAGTTCGTCAACGTCAACTTTTATAGACATAATTTGTAAGAGCTGTAACATGGAAATTATTAAATGTGACACATTAGACCTGTTAAATATGACTGATCACAGAATGGTATTTTCCGAAGTAGATCTTGCCATGGGCATATCATTACCAAAGATAATTACTTATAGAAACTTTAAACATTTCGATTTCAACAAATTTTCTGAAGATGCAGCGCTCATAAACTGGAATGCAATTGTAGATATCCCTGACATAACAAATAAAGTAAATTAACTGAATCAGGCAGTTATTGCCCTCTTTGATATTCATACCCCAATTTGTATTAGAAAGGTAAGAAAGTGTATGCCTCCATTTATTACCGACATCATTAAATATATGATTAAATTAAAAAATAAGGCATAGTATATACCAGGTAACAAATAGTAGCATGGATCATGCATATTACAAAGATTTAAAAAATTATGTAACATTAGCCATAAAAAATAAAAAAATAGCATATTTCAAATATCGACTTAATGTCGACGGGAAAAATCCTAAGAAACTTTGGTAGCTATTTGAGAATAATAATGTTCATGTTAAAAGTAGAAATGAAATATCCCCAGATCTGGTCGATGCTGATAATATAAACAATTTCTTTCTGCAGTCAATAAACTATCCCAAGGTTACCCAAGATAAAATCCAACATTTTCTTACCAACAAGTATCCACAACTTGACTATGATTTAAACTTACACACTGTAACATCCGAGGAGGTGGAAATGATTGTTTATACACTAAAATCCGAAGTAACCGGTGTAGATGGGATAAACCTTAAAATGTTAAAATATGATTTACCATTTTGCTTGAGCATGTTTACTCATATCTTAAATATTTCTGTGCAGACCAGTCAAATACCAGATTTATGGAACATTTTTTTAATCATACCTTTACCCAAAGTTCCCAAAGCTGTGACTTTGTCGTAGCTTCGACTAATTTGTATAAATACTTCCAACTATGTTTAAGGTGCTTGAATTGATCATTTATTCACAACTTTCTGAACACACGAGAATATCAGTCATCTTACCACAGATTCAATCAGGATTTCGACCAAAACATAGCACTACCACAGCTCTAATGAAAATAAGTAACGATGTTGACCGAAATATTGATAACTCTAAAGTAACCTATCATCTTGTATTGCTCCATTACAGCAAAGCGTTTGACGTCATTAATACAGAATTACTTATGGCCAAATTTAATTATTATCGTTCTGCCACTAATGCACTGAACTGGTTCAATAGTTACCCAAATGGTAGAAAACAGCAAGTAAAAATCAATGGCATGATTTCTAATCAATTACCTATAACACATGGGTGCCCCAAGGTAGTATACTAGGACCGCTACTATTTTCAATATTCACTGCAGATTTACCAATTATATTAACAGCAGACTGCTCTATACACATGTATACAGACGACTCCCAACTCCACATGTGCAGTTCTACATCATCAGTCGATTCCACCATTAGTGAACTAAATATAAACCTTACTTTAGTTAGCCAGTGCATGTGAAAATGATTTGATTCTAAATCCAAATAAAAGTATAGCACTGTGTATCGGTACTAGTTCTGCTTGTGCAAAAGCAGGTTCTTCTATTGCTATCTAATTAAAACTGGGTGACTATGAATAGAATGACTGAAGATGCGAAAAACCTTGGACTTCATATTGACAATAGACTTTCCTTTGAAAAACATATAAATAAAATATCCAGTATTTGTTATTTTAAATTGAAATCCCGTTATTAATTTAAATATGTCCTTCCATCTGACACAAAATAGAATCTTGTAAATAGTCTAGTTTAGAGTCATTTAGATTATTGTAGTCCCGTTTATTATAATTTTCCCACAGCTGCTCTTAAAAATAGACTGCAAATTATTCAAAATTCCTGTCTTAGATTTGCCTATAATAATATTTATTATAGAGATCATGTCACACCATTTTATAACAGTCTGGGTACTTTAAAAATGAACTGTCGAATTGAACTGCAATTTTCCCGTATGTTATGTAATGTAATTAAAAATAATACACTGTCTTACATTCATTGTTAATTGAAAGCTCTGAAGTACACGGTCTATCTCTTAGACATAACAACCTACTTACCATCCCTAAACACAATACTGTTAAATTTGAAGGTGCTTTTGAATATATGTCAAGCACAATCTATAATAAATGTCTCCTTGTTTATCACTTGTCAAAGTAAATGTATGTTTCAGTCAAAAATTAAAGATATATTACTACATAGTCAACGAGTATTGGTTTAAAATAATTTTGTGTTATGTTTGTGCATGTAGCCATATTTAAGCATGTAGCCAGGGTATAATTGAAAATCAGCTCTACTGAATTATACCCATTGAACGATAGTTTTATATATAATATATATTTCTATTATTTATATATTTTATTTTATATATGTTCACCACCTACTGTAATATTGTAATTTATCATTGAACAAACCTATTATATTCTATAATTAGTACTGTTGACGATTTACGTAGAGAGAAAGATACCATTTACTTTACTTAAATATACAGTGTGGAAACTTATAATGGAATAAATTCTTTACCTCGATAACAGTCGAGTTTTGTTTTCAAAACGCCATTTTTGCCATGAAAATGTCTTAACCTCGCCCCTACAAATCAGCCCCTTCGAAAGTTTTAAATGGCACAAGGGTTGAAATACATATTGCTTAAAATGTATTTTGTTTCTCTGTACACTGATTCTAAATTATTTGAATTTGGTTAATCCTCATCCGAGATAGAACGTTTTAAAGATGTAAAATCAAATATGATTTCGTAAATTCAACTTTCGTAAATTGCGTTTGCAACAAGAAAGTGTCAGGAGCTACTATACATATACGGATGAGACGATTTTATATACAGGGTGTTTCAAAAACATCTACATTTTAAAACGTGATTTTTTGGCGAAAAATAAGTCGAAAAGTTAATAAGTGTATTATGTCCTAAACGGCTTCGTTTATAAGGTACAGGACTTGCAAAAAAATGCTTAGAACTGAAAAATCCCAAAAATTAAAAATAAAAAATTACGTATTATTAAACATCATTTAATAATACGTAATTGACAGCGACAGCTTGTAAATTTTGTTTATTTCATAGCATAGTATAAATATTTTCTTGGCTACGTTTTTAATTTCATTGCAAATCTGGGTGAGGTCAGAAATTAAGCAATAAAATATTTCTTTAAATTTTTCTCCAAAACGATACCTCGTATGAAAAAAACTTAAGAAATACCTTTTATGTAGATTTAATGAGTAATATTTCAGGAGTGATAAAACTAAATAAAAAACCACTGCCATATCATATTTTTCTACAAAAATATTATTAATGTTGATCATACGCACGCCATTGGTGGAATTATAAAAAATCTGATTAAACATAAAAACTCCTACTTATACGATACTAACATTTGCCAAAATACAATATTCTAAATTAATCATTCTTGAGATTTTTTTTGACACACTGTATCTTATGAACAAAGCCATTTAGAACATAAGTGTATTGTTTTCAACTTATTTTTTGGCGGATGCTTTTTGAAACACCCTGTATAGTATGCGGCAAGTGTATGGACAGGCCCTTGTGAAACCCAAAGTAAACTGTTAGAAAATTAAATTTGGAGAGTATAAATGAAGTATATTTTCGCATATTATGACATCATTTTGAAATTTGTAACATTGTTATCTGCAGAAGATTTGGTGTCAGAGTATTTATTTTTTAAATGCAATATGGATAGTTTTGGGTATTTTCTGAAAGGGATAATTTTTTTCGCAATATTTAATTAGGTAGTAAAACATGATTTTACATCTTTAAAACGTTCTCGGATAAGGATTAACCAAATTCAAATAATTTAGAACCAGTGTACAGAGAAATAAAATACATTTTAAGCAATATATATCTCAACCCTTATGCCATTTAAAATTTTCGAAGGGGTTGACCTGTAGGGGCGAGGCTAAGACATTTTCATTGCAAAAATGACGTTTTGAAAACAAAACTCGACTGTTATCGAGGTAAAGAATTTATTCCATTAAGTTTCCACACTGTATATTTAAGTAAAGTAAATGGTATCTTTCTCTCTACGTAAATCATCAACAGTACTAATTATAGAATAGAATAGGT
Organism: Rhamnusium bicolor; assembly: GCA_029963845.1. Classification (NCBI taxonomy): domain Eukaryota; kingdom Metazoa; phylum Arthropoda; class Insecta; order Coleoptera; family Cerambycidae; genus Rhamnusium; species Rhamnusium bicolor. Next base: position 174,761 of record JANEYF010002950.1, read on the forward strand.
GTATTGAATGATGAATTACAATATTACAGTAGTGAACATATATAAAATAAAATAAATAAATAATAGAAATATACATTATATATAAAAATATCGTTCAATAGGTATAATTCAGCTGAGCCGATTTTCAATTATACCCTGGCTACATACTTAAATATGGCTACATGCACAAACATTACACAAAATTATTTTAATCCAGTACTCATTGACTATGCAGTAATCTATCTTTAATTTTTGACTGAAACGTACATTTACTTTGACAAGTGATAAACAAGGAGACATATTTATTATAGATTGTGCTTGACATATATTCAAAAGCACCTTCAAATTTAACAGTATTGTGTTTAGGGATGATAAGTGGTTGTTATGTCTAAGAGATAGACCGTGCACTTCAGCGCGTTCAATTAACAATGAATGTAAGTAAGACGGTGTATTATTTTTAATTACGTTATATAACATAAGGGAAAATTGCAGTTCAAATTGACAGTTCATTTTTAATATACCCAGACTGTTATAAAATGGTGTGACAAGATCTCTATAATAAATATTTTTATAGGAAAATCTAAGACAGGAATTTTGAATAATTTGCAGGCTATTTTTAAGAGCAGCTGTGGGAAAATTATAATAAACGGGACTAAATGACTCAAAACTAGACTATTTACAAGTATCCATTTTGTGTCAGATGGAAAGACATATTTAAATTAATAAAGGGATTTCAATTTAAAATAACAAATACTGGATTTTTTATTTATATGTTTTTCAAAGGAAAGTCTATTGTCAATATGAAGTCCAAGGTTTTTCGCATCTTCAGTCATATTAATTATAGTCACCCAGTTTTAATTCGACAGCAATAGAAGAACCTGCTTTTGCACAAGCAGAACTAGTACCGATACACAGTGCTATACTTTTATTTGGATTTAGAATCAAACCATTTTCACAGGATCACTGGCTAACTAAAGTAAGGTTTATATTTAGTTCACTAATGGTGGATTCGACTGATGATGTAGAACTGCATATGTAGAGTTGGGTGTCGTCTGCATACATGTGGATAGAGCAGTCTGCTGTTAATATAGTTGGTAAATCTGCAGTGAACATTGAAAACAGGAGCGGTCGTAGTATGTTACCTTGAGGCACCCCATGTGTTATAGATAATTGATTAGAAATCATGCCATTGATTTTTACTTGCTGTTTTCTACCATTTAGGTAACTATTAAACGAGTTCAGTGCATTAGTGTCACAACCATAATAGTTTAATTTGGCCATAAGTAATTCTGTATTAATGACATCAAACGCTTTGCTGCAGTCGAGCAATACCAGATAGGTTACTTTAGAGTTTTCAATATTTCGGGCAACATCGTTACTTATTTTCATTAGAGCCGTGATAGTGCTGTGTTTTGGTCGAAATCCTGATTGAATCTACCAGATCTGGGGATATTTCATTTCTACTTTTAACATGAACATTATTATTTTCAAATAGCTGCCAAAGTTTCTTAGGATTTTTCCTGTCAAGATTAAGTCTATTTTTATATTTTAAAAATCTAATGTTACAAAATTTTTTAAATCTTTGTAATATGCATGATCCACGCTACTATTTGTTACCTGGTATATACTATGCCTTATTTTTTAATTTAATCATATATTTAATGTTATCGGTAATAAATGGAGGCGTACACTTTTTTACTTTTCTAATACTAATTGGGGTATGAATATCAAAAAGAGCAATAATTGCCTGATTCAGTTTTACAAAATTGTAAAATTTCAAAACAGTAAGCAGCATCTTACATTTAAATGATTGTTTAAAATGGTGCTTAGAATATATTCAGGCTTTTTGCTGTATACTCTTGGATGTTGGCTATTTCTAGTTTATTGAATAATAATCAATAATAGACAACACAAAATCAAATGTGGTATCGTGGTGATATATAGTTATTTTCAATAACAGATCATTGTTTGGATCACTAGAAATTAACAGATAACTGAAATATAACAAATATTCCCTATTGTGGTGACCTAAAACTTTTCAATAATAGATATTGAATACTGAAAATTTTAAGATAAGCTTTTTCTAGTCTGAACTATAATTGATTGATATTTTAACCTCTTTCTTGAAATAAAAATGAATATTAACTTTGTATTATTATAATCCATGCTATAGAAAATGTGGTGTAAATGTAGAAATAATTATTTGTAATCTCGTTTATAATTGAAAATTACATGTGGAATTATTTATAATACGTATGGACAGGTAAGATTTCGTAGATGTTGTAGAGGAAAGATATATGAGCATGTTGATACTGATAGTGATATGCAACCAATCAAGAATGGCACAATATGGAAAACAGGAGTAATAAAAATAAACACAGAGTAATTAATAATTACCAAATTATTTTTAATATTTCGTTATTCTTGAGATTTTTAAAGTCTTAACATTTAGGTACATAATTTAAATTGTTTCATTTATTCACCTGAACTGACTAATAAGTATCTTGGTAAATACAGGGTGTTCCGTCTAAGAATTAACTGACACAGAGAAGGTGCATGTAGGAGGACCCTAAAATATGATTTAATTACCACACCCCTGAGGTGTTATGGGGGGCCCAATGTTACCCCAAAAATTCAAAAAATAAAAAATCTTAGAAAACGTTCGACCCTATACAAGCACCACATAAAGTATGCTCATTATGGGCCTTAATTGATGATAAATCAAAATTAATCAAAGCTCTGCAACGGGTTGATGAAGGGTGACTCACTAATTAAATTAATCAGAACCGGATAATCTAAAAAAAAATTAATGTAATATCATAAATTTGATATATCTAATTTTAACAGTTTTCTTACTATTGTTAATTTTTGAAAAATTTTATGGTTTTCAAGAAAAAAAGCAATTAACTGAATAATGATAGAGGTTACTTCTGAATTTTTATAAAACTGCCCGCAGAAGAAAAAGTTCTGTTAAATGTGAGGGGTGAGTCGCCTTCGTTCAACCCCTTACAAAACTTTGATTAATTTTGATTTACTGTCAATTATAACCCATAATGAGTTTGGTGCTTGTAGATGAAACGTTTTCCGAGATGTTAATTTATTTCTTTTTTGTTTAATTTTTGGTGCAACTTTGAGCCCCCATAACTCCTCAAAGTTGCAACTTGATATAGAGAGGAATTGAATTAAATCAACATATTTTAAGGTCCTCTACACCCACCTGCTCTGTGGCGGTTGTTGGACGGAACACCTTGTACAGTAAATAAATGCGTGCATGAGAAATTTTAATTTATAAAAACACTTACAAAATAATTGTGTTCCATTTAAAACTGATAATCTAATCAAGACTTTTTGAACACTTATTTTTGATACTAAATTTTGGAGGGACTAACACTTCTTTTTGTTACTAGTAGCACATTACCTAGTAGGTATCTCAAAAAGACTTTTCTTTCAGTTTAAGTTTTCCTATAATTTTTAGATAGATATTTTAATTTATTTCAGAATCAATCGAGACTAAAACATAGATTTAATATTGATAAATCAATGAACTAAAATGTTTGCTAACCCAATCTAACTCAAAACAATCTTTGTCAAAATGCAAAACTCAAGACGCAAAAGTCAAATAAAAATCAAGTTTTCCTAGAGTTCCTATAAGTTGGTAATTCTGATGCATACAGCTTCATTGCATTCAAAATTAGATATCTAATAGACTTTCAATATCTTTTTCTAGATTTCAATCCATGCACCAATATGAGAAACTTTTTATTATTGATATTCATCAATAACCAATGTTGGATAATTTATCAATATTGAGAAATTACCAAGGGTGTACCATGATAACCCTGATTATGCCAGTAGAAATAAAAACATATGCAAACGATCTCTACTTAGAAGCTACTGAATATTATATGTTCTTAACTTGTTTTAACTTTCCTTGCTATCAAATCGTTTAAAATAAAATTTCATTTGCTAATGAAAACTATTCGTCTCCCTTCTTGATTTGTGAACTTACTACTCGCCCGCATAAAATGTCCAAATTCCAAAGATCTAGTAATTTTAACGTTAGTGAATTCATACTAGTAACATTTACGACGTCAGTCATCTGTCATTTTTTTGTTAATATTTTTGGCTTTAAATTGCCAGTGAATTTCGAAAACCTTCCTTTTTTTATCAATAAATTAATAAAGAGTACTTAATATTACCGAAATATAGACTTTTTATAAAAGCATGTTTTTATTTAGGATAAAAGTGTCTTACACTTTATTCTGTTAATTAATACAGCAGCATTAATTGCATTCGATTTGTAATGGAGGGTTTATAAACCATTAAACATTATGAAGTAACAATTAAGCATTATCGTGTACCCAAAAAGTAGACTACCAGGATTTATATACCAATTAGCATTATGACATGTCGTTTTTGCGCATGCTCATTACTCACTTCAGAAATTGTTCTGTGTACTAGTTTAGTTTTTCGAAGAGATAGGTTATATTCATATTTTCAAGTTACTAAATTTTTTTATACGTTTCATTATTTAAGGATCAATTTAAAGTTTTTTGTCATGGAAACTTCAAATGCCAAACCGAAACTAGCATGGCGCGTATCACGCTCAGTCGTACTTGAATTTACACTAAGCGTTATGAAAAAAAAGATAAAAATTGCCCGACTTTGGAAAAAAAATCGAAGATCAGAATTTGTAATGTTTAATGATTAGTGGATAATGCATAATGACCTTTATAAACCTCCTTATCAGAAAACGTATAGTTTATTTGAAACTTACTTGCAACATAAAATACGTCGGCTTCTTTGACGGTGGTAAAATTATCAATGAAGCCGACGTTTTTATGTTGCAAATAAAATTGACATAAACTTTATCTTTAGTTTCAAATAGCTAATGTTTAGAGGTTAGTGCTTTATAAATCCACCATAAATAGGACTTATTGGCAGAATAAACGTCCTCATTTATTGTAATCTGTAACTTACCTTTTCTTCTGTTAATAATTTGGCGACTTAATAGTATTTGGTTTTGGAGTATACTGTACTACCTACCTGTAGTTACCAACCTAAATAAGCCAGCCCAAACAGATACTTTGGATCCTGGGGCTATCTACGCTTCTTGTATTACTGATAAAAATTTCTTTTAAAAAACCATTTGCTGTTTTGTATTTTGAAGTTTATTACTACTTAACATGTTTTCATTTCAGCTACCATAGTGGTTCTATATTTTTGATTAGGTCTTGATATTTGTACCTAATTTTTTATCATTTTAATGTTTATTCACTGACATCCGGTACATTTTCAAATTTGTTACTAATTTAATAATTATTATGTAATTTTAAAACTCTAGATAACTCTGGTTAATCATATTTTATATATACGAGTAAATTTGGTTTATTGTTATTTATTTTATCAAACTAATATCAGATTAATAAATTGTGCTCTATTTAAGTCTTAGCTATTTATTTATTACCCACACATCAAGAAGAATTATAATACATTTGGGTCCCCTTTAGACTATAAATTCATATCCTGCAGTTTCAGATTGTAATAAAACCCATAATAATCCTGTCAATTGTCGTTTAACATAATGGCGGATGCGCCCGTAACAATTAAATATAAATTAGCAAGACCATATAATTAACTAAATCAAGTTACCCATATAATACTAGTCCGTCGAATAAGAAACATAATTCGACAATTTTTATGGTTGCCATGGTAAAGATTGTGGTTATTATCTAATTCAGATTGACTATATAGCACTGAAGTCGTTTTCACCAAAACAATCAATACTCTAATCGACGTGAGTTTTTCCAACCAAATTGGCATCATCGAGAGACGATTTAAACTGTACACTAAAAATGCTGTTTTTTGTTTGTATATTCATATATTCGTTTCGATTCGACGAACCCAAACCAACCAGTCGTTGTGATGTTAGCATGACATGTTGTGCATAGGCATCTATTTTTGCATATTTAAGGTGATCCATATGTTCTTTAAACCTAGTCTACATAGATCATTTCGTTCACCCGATATACATACTTTTGTTTACAGTCGTTTTGACTAATTTCGTAGATCCCCGACTTTCACTTATTTCAATTTTGTCTTTGGCACTGTCATACCATGGTAATTATCCAAGAAATGTGCTATTCCTGTACCTGTTTTTTAAATAATTTTTCTAAAATTTTAATATATTATTGCTAATAAAGGGTGTTTCAATAAGAGGGCAGTATTTCAAGGTTCAATAAAACATGGTTTTCTGTAGCAAAGTATTGAAATATTTATTGAGTTATAATGTAGACATTTGGGAGTTATGTATGGAACAACACATCTGGTAAATAGTCACCACGGCTTTGCTGGCACATGCGTACTCTTTTGGCGAAATTTTGAATAACTGCATTGCATATATGTGTCAGTATTTCGTTGATATAGCGTCTAATTTCGGCCTTTAATGCATCGGTGGTCGCGGGCTTGTTGGCATAAACCTTCAGATTACCCCACAGCCAAAAATCCAAAGGTGTTAAATCGCAAGGTGTGGTGGCCAAATTTGGTCACCAAACTGAGAAATGACACGACCAGAGAAAGACTCATGCAAGACCGTCAATGTTTCACGGGTGGTATGGCAAGTGGCACCGTCCTGCTGAAACCACATGTCGTTGAGAGCAATATCTTCCAATTGAGACACAAAAAACTGGATTATCGTAGCAAGATAACGCTCACTATTCACCGTTACTGCATTACTTGCCTCGTCTTAGAAGAAAAACGACCCAATGATTCCTCCAGACCACAATGCACACCAAACAGCGGCACGTTTGAGATGCATTGCTTTCTCATGAATCATTCCTGGATTTTCTAAGCCCCAAATGTGGAAATTTTGCCTATTAACGAAGCCATTGAGGTGAAAATGAGCCTCATCACTGAAAATGATTTTGTACGCAAAATCGGCAATCACTTCTTGTTGTTCAAGGATCCAATTGGTGTGCATGGTCTGTTGGCAGAAGTTATTGAGTTAATTGGACTTTGTAGACATGGAGATGCAAGTCTTTAGTGAGAAGTACGCTGAATAGTGGCTGTTGTAACGTCCAATTCTTGTGCACGATTATGAATCGACGTCCCTGGACTCTCGGTCACGCTCTCGCGAACTGCCGTGATGTTTTCTTCTTAACGACCTCTACGAGCTCGTGTCGTATGTTTTACATCACTAACCGAACCAATACTTTCGAATTTTTCGATTATTTTTTTCACAGTAGATGAATGAGGAACATTATTTTGACCGAAAATTGGACGCACTACGAATCGTGGAAACTAACTTTCACCATTTTGATAATAATGTTTAACAAGCAGTGCGCGTTGTTCTATCGTGTAATGCTCCATGTTTACTAACTCCCATCTGTCTTTTGTCGACCTGGCATGTCATAATCTTTTGACATCATGACAGCCAAACTGGCGCGTAATTCAAATCTTGCGTTCTTATTGAAATACCTTTTAGAACATAACTCTTGGAGAATTACCCACCAATGTCCTTAAAAATTCACGGGTTAACCGTGTTTTTTTAAATCACTTTTATTTCCGCTACTAAGGCCAATCTCCGACCCCAGAAGATAAGCTCATCAGTAGTTGTGTAAACACTGGCACTTTTGCAGATTCATATCGTAAATACACGGAGCCCACAGTTTTACATTCCCTTCGAAAGATGGTGACGCATGACTCGAGCAAGTTAGCTACTATACCTCATCGATTTGGTCCAGTCCGGTTTTGAACCCAGGCGATTTGAGTGGAAGTAAGCGCCATTGTCCTTCATACCCCCGAGTAATGGCTAGGCATAGTTCACAAAATAATTATGAAAATAATTAAGATGCCTCGAAATTCTTCGACCTTTCAAAATCAACGAGAAAATTTTAAATTTTTATCGATTCCATACGAACCATAGTTTATATCGGCTCGGTGTACCGATCCGATATAAACACTTAATTGATCTTTACTCTCTCAACGATACACAGCAAATGACAATTATATACAACATTTGCTGTGTATCGTTGAAAGAGTAAAGACAATTTATGGATTTTATGTTGTATTTAGTTCAACCTGAGTCTTGTACCAGTTTTGTTTTGTTTAATTGATTAACCGATTATGAACATGAGTAACTCAATGTAATTAATCTTGATGATGCTAATAAATAATATATCGAAATATCTAAATTAAAAAAGTAGTTTTTATGTTTTAATTAAACTTGTCCTACTAAGTAGTAATAGTAGTAGTTAATTGTCTTAACGTAGATTAAGAGCCTTACAAGAAATAAATCGCCAAGTCATCTCCACATAATTTGTGTAAATTATGTGAAGATGACTTAATGACTTATTTCTTGTATATTGCTATTTTTAGAGTTTGGCATTTGGATGTCATACGTAAATAACAGAATTTGAGTACAGAATAGGGGCAGATAGTACGGTAAACAGTAGTTATGTTATAAACTTCTTTACATAACAGTTCCTCCCTGTTTCGCCTTTGTTTCTCTCCGAAAATTAACGTTTGGTGTTTTTTCAACGACATATATTTCATCATAGAGGATTTACTAATAATTATAATTGTGGTGAATTTACGTATAACAGTCCAACACTTTACATAACAGTATCACTTTCTGAAGATGCGGACTCTTTCTCCATTTTCTTAAATCCTCTATCGCACTATGCTTAAGAGAATATACCAAATTAATAAAAAATTTCTGTATACTCGGCGTACCGTACACACAACAGATTGCTAGCCAGAATATTTTCGAACTGAGCAAATTATAAACTGCATCGTAGAGCAAGTATGTGAACTAAATAGAAGATCATAAGCAGGTAGTCGCCTAAAGACGCAAACGATATTCACCCTTCGACACTACAAATATAAGTTATGTAATTCTCGGCCGCTCATTGATGCCAATATGATTCTCCACCATTGACAACTGCTTATTGGTGCCAGTATTACATGCAAAAGATTAATTAATGTATAAATATACTATCAAAAATTACGATTTAATTTACTACCCACTATTATATCACGCGTTTTTTAGAATAAAGTAGTAGGTTTTAAAATCCGTCTCTGAGATGACATCCAAACTCCCTAATTTTGTTATTTTGTTGTCCTGACCTGACAATTATTCCTATACAAATTTATTATCTACGAGAAAATTAACTCTTATAGTACTTATAATGCTATGCAGAGATAATTCGGTTCTATTCACAAATTGACGAGAATGAGGGACATGACACCTGCAGGTTCCGACTTATTTGTCAGAACGCGTGCGTGCGTGCGTGTGTGCGTGAGTTATGTATAAGATTCTCCTTAATCTTAAGAAATATGATATTATCACATCCCACTACGTGGAGATAACAATATGAAATTTATACCTTTATTATGCATATTGTATTCACTTATTACTTGTCTTTCATCTAATAAAGTCCTCTGTTTTACTATTATACTTTAATTCTTTTATTGTAAAGTTTGGAAATAGTTTTTAAAAACAGAGTTGTTACCGCGAAACGCGTAACTGGTGTCAGAAGTGGGATGCTAGAAGAGTTTTTTTTTCCAAAAATTGAAAGAAAACGCTGGTTTTAACCACTAACTTCGACGTATCCACCCTGAGAACGAAAAAGTATCCCCAAGTCAATTCCAGACGTTGGACAGGAGAAAAGTAGTTCCTAATTAAGGAAGAATCAAGAAACAATTTTTATCAAGAAACAATTTTTAATTTTTTTATGGAAATGAAGACATCTTTAATTTTTATTTTAATGTAAGTACGATTGATTTAAATCCTCAACTAAAACCTTACCCACCTTATCCTTTTTGCCCTGAAAACAATATTATTTTTTTAAGCTTTGCATTTCTATTCTTATGTTTTTCAAAGTTGTAATTGGCTGGATTGAGTAGGTTGAAAGCAACTTTGTGACATAAACACTAACACGCTTTCTAGTCATAAGATTTAAAATAAAAACTTAAAATCTACAGTCCCGCTGACGATTTTTGTATATTGTTGCAATAGAGCATTACTTGATTGAGTTCAAGACCAATCCCTCGTTGCAATTAAACATACAAACTGAGTCACACTTAATACAAAAAACTAAACTGAAAATTTTTTTTAAAATTCTACAGTCCCGCTGACAATTTTTGTATATTGTTGCGATAGAGCATTACTTGATTAAGTTCAAGACCAATCCCTCGTTACAATTAAACATACAAATTGCGTCACATTATAAAAAAAACCATCTACGATTCTAAACCAAAGTGATATACTAATAACTACTGTAATAAATTTTAATATTTAAATATACGTATTATACTGGATGTCCCAACTACAAGATATTGACGACTTAGTAGGTCAATTTGGAAATATACCAACAGAGAGAAGAATCGAATTAACAAGTCCACCACAAATAAAAATGGCTCAACCCTCTATCAGAGACTATTTGGACACCATTCCACCATTTAATGGAGACCCAGTACTCATCTCAAATTTCATAATTGCCTGTGAAAACATACTCGATTCGTTAGGAAGACCCACTGACAATGTATTTAACTCTTTCCTTATGGCGCATATAAGAAATAAGCTTACAGGAAGAGCAGCACAACTAATATCTGTACGAAATTTAAGAACATGGCCCGAGCTAAAAGAAGCTATAATATTTACCTTTGGCGACCAACGTGACGAAGACGCTCTAATGAGAGACCTGGTAGCACTAAAACAGGAAAATAACGAAACAGCCCTACGATTTGGAGAAAAATGCCAAGATACACTTAGCCTGTTATTATCAAAAGTAAATTCTATTGATATGAGTGTAATTTTAAGAGCTGAAAAGATCAGAATATACAGTAACTTAGCTGTAAAAACGTTTGTAAAAGGAGTAAAAGAACCATACAGTCTTATAGTAAGATGCAGAAACCCTAGTACACTGGAAGAAGCTATAAACATTGTTTCCGAGGAAAATAATCTATATTATATCAGAAAATTGACAAATAATTACAACAATCAACCGGCATTCCACAAAAATATACAAGCAAGCCATCAACTTCCAAGAAGACAGCCTATGCCTATGTATAACGCAAGACAACCCTTTACACCAAACAGACCAAATTTTACGCAACAAAATCGACCTTATCAATGGCCCAGCAGATCAAATCATTGGCAATCTCACACACCTAATCAACCGATGTTAAGAATGCAACAACCATTTAGACCACAAAATAATTTTCAAAACTCAAGTATGCAAAGGCGAACACAAAATTATCCTACCCCTATGGATACATCATCAGGAAACACTAATTTACCGAGACCTAGTGTCCAGAGACCAAATAATTCTCAGAAACCAAATTTCACTTGGGAAGAACTTCACTACACCGACATAAATCAGGACAATAATTATTATCAAAATGATCAATACCAGTCCGAAGATCAATATGAGCCAACTGCCTCATGTTCACACGATTATTATGATGCATATTAATCACATATGGATAATTTCGATCAATACGTGGAACAAGAAATATTCCCAATACACGAACAGCAACATGCAAGTCCTATTGAACCCGAAAATCAGGATTTTCCGAGGGACCTGCCGACAGAAATACCGAGTGCTCTAATAAAAGTAGAAAACAATCATATTATAACAACTGTAACTAACAATAGCGAATTACCCCAAATGCTACAAATAGAAAACCCATTAAAAGTACAAGAACTTCCAGAAGAATTTCTGTATAACACCGAAATAACACAACAAAATATACCAATGGATCAAGACTGCATTGATGAAATATTAATTAATAATCTGCAAAATAACTTAAGAACATCTCACCTAAACATCGAAGAAAATGCGAAAATTCAAACATTATGCTATAAATATAAGGATATATTTTACCACGAAGACTTACCTCTAACATATACGAGCCAAATAAAGCATAAAATTCGAACTACAGATGAACACCCTGTTTATACAAAAAATTACCGCTATCCACACATATATAAAAATGAAGTTCAAACTCAAATGGACAAAATGTTGAAAACTAATATAATTCAAGAATCAATATCACCCTATAATTCACCAATATGGATAGTGCCGAAGAAGGCAGATGCCAGTGGCAAACAAAAATTTAGGATCGTCATCGACTACAGAAGACTAAATGAGAAAACTATAGAAAACAAATACCCAATACCAAATATCGAAGATTTATTAAGCAAACTTGGTAACTGCATATATTTCACTACTCTAGATCTCGCTAGTGGATTTTACCAAATTGAAATGGACGAACAGGATGCTGAAAAAACCGCCTTTACCGTCGATAATGGACATTATGAGTTCAAAAGAATGCCCTTTGGCCTCCGTAATGCTCCAGCCACTTTTCAGTCAGTTATGGATCATGTATTACATCATGGGTTACAAAACAATATCTGTCTTGTATATCTTGACGATATTATAATATTTTCTACATCATTAGACGAGCACTTAGAAAGACTACAAAAAGTATTCGATAGACTAAGAAGTTCCAACCTTAAAATACAGCTGGATAAGTCAGAATTTTTAAGGAAAGAAGCCGAATACCTTGGACATGTAATTACACCAAATGGAGTAAAACCGAACCCTAATAAGATCTCAGCGATACAAAAGTTCCCGATACCTACCACTACTAGAGAAATCAAACAATTTCTAGGATTAGTTGGATATTATAGGAAATTTATACAAAACTTTGCTCATCTTACTAAACCACTAACTAAAAGTTTAAAGAAAAATACCAAGATTGTACACGACGAAGACTTTATAAATGCATTTGAAAAATGTAAAGAAATTTTAATAAATCCACCCATACTACAATATCCAAATTTCGAGAAGCCTTTTATAATAACTACTGATGCGTCGGATGTGGCCCTTGGATCTATACTCTCGCAGGGAAAATTGGGAGAAGATTTACCTATATGTTATGCCTCGAGAACACTCAATGAAACTGAGAGAAAGTATAGCACAACTGAGAAAGAATTATTATCAATAATATTTTCATTAAAATACCACAAACCGTTCATTTTTGGCAGAAAAATAACTATAGTCACTGACCATAAGCCATTATTATGGTTAGCCAACTTAAAAGAATGTAATGCTAGACTAACCCGATGGAAACTCAAATTAGAAGAATATAATTACGAAATTGTGCACAGAAAAGGAAAAAGTAATGTTGCAGCTGACGCCTTATCTCGCATACAAATTTATCCAATCGATCACTCAATAATTGCACAAGCAGGAACATCAAGAGATTTTCTATCACCTACACCAAGCGAAATTGATAGATTATTAGAACCAGATGAAAATCAACCAGAAATAGAAGATATACAGCTTTTAGATGTACCACCTCCCCCAAGCAGTAACCAGACAGTACATTCACAGTTAGATAGTCAAGAATCGATTCCAATAACCGAAGATGCCATCGAAACAAAACCTAAACATTTATGGTTTACAGAAATACCAAATATAACCGAACCATCAACAAAAATATATTTATATGACAAGAAAAGAATTTATTTAATAAATATGCCCAAAGACAAAAACAAATTACAAGAATGGATGAAAGAATATTTAGCACCTAGAGAAAATTACTATATTACCTGTACAGATAAATTATATACAGTAATATGCGATGCCTATATAAATCTATTTCATACTAATAAACCCCGTTTATTTAGATGCCTTGGACATAAAACTTATGTCATGAATAAAGAAGAAAGAACTAAAATTGTTAAAGAAACACACGAAAAATATAATCATAGAGGAGTTTTACCAACTGCACTACATATTAAAAGAACATATTATTGGCCACTTATGGACAGAAATATATCAGATTTTATTAAAAGTTGTGAAACATGTAACTTAACGAAATACGATAGAACACCACATATCGCAAATATAAATTTAACACCAACCCCTGGAAAACCTGGACTTATTGCACCTAGACACTTTCGAAATCGATAAAATGAAGTTTATAACAATAATAGATGCCTTTACTAAATATGGAATGATATATGAGATAAAAACGAAAAATGCCATCGAAATTTGTGATGCACTGCATACGTTTGTAATGCATTACGGTGTACCGAAAAACATTACGACAGATGGAGGACCCGAATTCGACAATGGATTAGTTAAGGATTTTACCAGATTGTATGAAATTAATCATCATATAACAACTCCACAAAATCATAAATCAAATGGTTTAATTGAACGTCTACATTCAACAATTATAGAACATTATAGAGTAACAAAATTAACTACCCCTGATCTCAAGAATACAACAAGAATAAAACAATGTATCATAGCATATAATCATACAATTCACTCAGCTACAAAATTTACTCCACACGAGCTTTTATTAGGACAAACAAACGCCAATAACCCATTTTCTATGAATGTGCAATATAAACAATATGAGTACTACATAGATGAAATAAGGAAAACAGCCCAAGCTCAATATGAAATTGTAAAGAAAAACTTAATGACAGAAAAAGAACTTGTACACCAACAAAATTTAAAACGTTACGAAGAAACCATACAACAGTATAAAGTTGGAAACAAAGTATACGTAAAAAGTATACGAGGTAGATCAAAAGCTACTAACCCCTTTCTTGGACCGTACACAATTCAACAGATTAACCCAGATAAAACATGTGTTTTACTTAATAAGAAAAATAATCAAACACGCAAAGTACATATGGACAATCTAAAACATTCTTTTAATGTTTCAGATTCGGACTTAGAATCATCAGAGGATTAGAACTAGAAAATCTAAATGACAAACCAGGACTTTACCCCCAGCATTTAGGTATAACAAAAATCCAACGAAACAAATGGACTTTAATTAAGAGGATAAACTTAGATAAGTTATACAATAATTACATTAGTATAAGAAAATTAATTAATAAACTACATAACTCTTATAATAATACACAATATGGTCACACGTATAAAAAAAGAATATAAAACTTACTTAGCTATAGATGAAAATATTTTAACTACATTAGAATCCAAGCTTAATCAATTATTTATTAAACAAAGAACAAAAAGAGGACTCATAAATATATTAGGAAAATCATTCAAGTTTATCACTGGAAACTTGGACGCAGAAGATGGAGAATACTTTGAAGAAAAAATTAAAAAACTAGAAGAGAATCAACACAAAATATCCCATATAAACGAAAATCAAATATCGTTTATGCAAAAAGCTATACAAACATTTAACAAAACCATGAACACCCTAGAAGATAACGAACTGATACTAACAAGCAGAATTATACAAATTGAAACCTATATGAAAAAACAAGATATATATTCTACACAAAGTAGAGCTATTGAATTACTTCATAGCACACATAATCAGCTGATACTCGCTATGAATGAAATAATTCGATTACTCAATGAATTAGAAACCTCAGTTACATTTGCCAAAATTGGATATCTACACCCCAGCATAATTAACCCTGAGGATTTTCAACACGAGCTTCAACAAATAACTAATATTTTACAAGGACCAGATAAATTACCATATGATCCACAAAACATTTTATATTACGAACAGATTACTGAAATTAAGGCTTATCAAGTAAATAACGCCATAACTTTTATATTAGAAGTTCCTCTAGTATATAACGAAATTTATAACATTTTCCATTTATGGGCATTACCTACTTTAACCGAAAATAACCAATTCAATATTATAATCCCAAAATTCAAATTCCTTGTACTTTCCGATCAATCGTACAGCCTCTTCGACAAACCATGTATTTTACTTAGTGATAAGAATTATTTTTGTAAAAGTTCAGAAACACAGCATATTAATAATGAAATATGTGAAATTCAAATAATATTAAAAGCACATACTTTGAATTGCAGTAGAAATATAATAAATTTAAATGATATGAAAATTCAAGAAATTGAAAATAATCGCCATATAATAATTTCACCATATAAAGATATTGCAAAAATCAATTGTAATAATAATTTAAAAACGACACAAATTCATGGTACTTACACCACTGTGTTAGAACCAAACTGTATAATTTATATTAAAGATTATAAAATTCAGTTACATAAATCTGAAGTAAAAATCAATCAATTAAATAGCTACTTGCCTGAAATTGATAACAACTTTGCAAAGCTTAATAATGAGTTTAAACCACTAGAAATTTCTCACATAAATTTGGATGATATTAACAAACTAAATGATGAAATAAACAAAAATAAATATCAATTATTAAAAATAAATAATGTTAGTAAACATTTTAATTATTGGAATTTAATTATTTACTTTGTAATCATATTAATTATAATTTATATATTATTCCCTAGAATGAAACAATTATATTTGACAATGACCTCAAGAAAGAATAAAGAAGAGAAGGCCACCCAATTAAAAGAAATGCCATTTTGCATATCCTAAAGAGGCTATTGCTCCATCTCGGCCTGGAGGAGTTATGTATAAGATTCTCCTTAATCTTAAGAGATATGATATTATCACATCCCACTACGTGGAGATAACAATATGAAATTTATACCTTTATTATGCATATTGTATTCACTTATTACTTGTCTTTCATCTAATAAAGTCCTCTGTTTTACTATTATACTTTAATTCTTTTATTGTAAAGTTTGGAAATAGTTTTTAAAAACAGAGTTGTTACCGAGAAACGCGTAACTCGTGCATGAGTGCGTGCGTGCCTGCCTGCGTGCATGCGTGCGTGCGTTCGTGCGTGCGATCATGCGTGCGTGCGTGCGTGTGTGTGTCCGCGATAACTTAAAAAATACTAATGGGAGACTTCCCAAATTTGGCAGTTAAGATTGGCAACAACATTTTAAGTGACACATTAAATTTGGTGAATGCGGTACCACCAGAAGAGACCTAATGAATGAAAGAAAAAAAAATACAATTTTGAGAAAAAAATTTAAAAAAAAAATTTAAAAAAAAATTATTGCATTTCTGGACGAATCTCGACGAATTATGATGAAAAAACATAACTTAAGAAAAAATCTGTTCGCATGTATGCGATAGCAGCCACAGCTTTTGAGATAAAGCTTTCAAATTTGGTACACGTGTTCTAAAGGCCAAAAATTCGGTGATGAGCAAAATTGGCCAGCTGAATGGTATTGGACTTTACAAAAAAATATATTCTTGATGAAAGATTATAAATCATGTCTACTATATCAAGAGAAAAAAATATATTTTCCAAGTACTTAAATAAAACTGACGTAAACTGAAATATTTTACACATTTGGCCGTATAAAATGAGGTTAGGATAAATTTAACAGTTTGGTATTTGAAAGGTCTAATTTAGTTACAAAAACGTTAATGTCAATAACAAAAAAATATTAAAATATATGACATGAATTATTATTGACAGTATCGAATGACGCTGATAATTAATTATTAAAAAAATTTAATGAAACATTTCAAGGTACGCTATTAAAATTTAATTGAGGTCAGTGAGGAATTAAATAAAATGATTTTTTTTAGATCAGGATGATAACTACTAGTATAAAAAAGTTATGTGCTGGCCACATCAGATATTTTTCTTCTAATAATAGGAGCAGCAAGAATGTATAAATTTATTGATAACATTTATTTGTGTTAGGATTTTCGAACCAAATTTAAATGGGCAAAAATATTCTATATAGGTACTAAAAATTAAAAGTATCTACCATTCAAATAAAAACTCGAAGTTTGTAAGTCTTCTGAATGTCCTAAATTGGAAGATTTATAGGCCATAAAAACATCGGATGGAATATCAGATATAAAAGTTTGGATTTTATCTAAAGCGAATAAATTTTATCACAGAATAGAACACTTTCTGAAGCGTATCCGAACTGATTTAAAAAGTAGTGTAGTTCGGAGTTAGTCCTAATTTCTGTCACAATTCTTATTGCATTATATACAGAGGCGTACTCAATCAAATGTTGTGGAGGCCAAACAAATTATATGTTTAATTCCTTTGCTAATTTTACTTCTAACTCTTTTAGCAGTATGTTTATAAATGACAAATGCAATCCGTTGTATATTAATTGGTTAATTTTTATATAACTTTGTTTGTATAAATAAATTAAATTTAGTCAGATCTGCCTTTAGAGAAACTTGACGTAGACTTGGCTTAACGAATTGAAGTGTGCGAATCCTCCACCTGCTCTTTATCTCACTGATGCACAGTGGTATGAAATAAATAAAAAGTTGACAAAATTCAAATTTTATAAGTATATTATAGAGCTCTCATGTTCCAAGGGTATATTAAGGTATATCCCAGGCAATGTTTCCTAGAATATGAACTCCTTTGTTCGAGAAATCTACCTTCGGTGACCCCTCAAACATGAATAATTGTTAAACTACGATTCTACTTCACTTCGTTTTCAGATTTCAACGTGTGACTGTGCTTCAAATATTTGTGGTTTGTAATTTTTACAAGGAAAACTATAAGGCAAGTACATTATTTACATGTAAAATATTTCCACAAATTTTATTTTGAAACACCTGATTTTATTATTTTTTATAAACGTAATATCTTTGACATTTTGTAACTTCTATTAGACCTAAAAAGATTTTGCAATTAAAAGCCACGGAGATTTTCATTCTAAAATGTACCTAGGGATACCTAGAATCCCTCTATGCCGCGATAAAATGCATTTTTGCTCGAAGTTGTTCCATTAGAAAAAAATCGCGTTTTTTTTTTATTTCGATACAGAGCGCTCAAGTTAGTTTCAAACCAAAATAAGATAGTGTCGTTGCCGTCAGTAGTATAGCAAACGCCATACTATGCAGATTAAAAACTATGCACCTGTAGTACATATTGAAGCAATTGCGTAGCCCCACTCTAAGCTACCCTAGCTTAAGCAACCACCAAATTTTAATTTTTAATTTTAGAATGCCTACAAGAATAGAACTGTTTGTTGTTTTATTGGAAAAATCTGGTGAAATGCGTATAGCACAGAAGGCTCACGTTAAGCAATCATTCGCATAAGGAATGCTTCATTTGACTTTTGCAACAAAGTTTTTCAAGACTGGACAAATGCAATCGCAATCGAAAATGATTCCGTCAGAAGCATGGAAAGTGGCTTGACAGCAATTTTGATGTTGACGAAGAAGAAGAACCAGAGGAAACTGATGAAACTGTGTCAAGTGCTGAACCAAGAACGTCATCAGGTCGTGGTCAATCCATTTGAGGAAGTTAGTTCGAGGACCAAGAGGTGACGGGCCGTGAAATTGTCGACAGAGTTTGAAGCGGAGTAACTCAGTTACGCTGCGAAAGTAGCTTTGAAATCTAAGGGAAAAGATTCAGAAGCCAAAATAATCACTGAAGCTATGTTTACGACACCAACTCGAAAATTCGGAAAGCCTGGCATGCTGCACAAAAATCAAAAGATTTAGTTCCTTTAATTCCAGATGAAGCGGTCTCTTTAATTCTCGAGCCAAATTAACGAAACGTCAGTACACTTTTATTAGACAGCAAGCGAAAGAAAAACATGCGGTTATCTACCCCTCCTCCCACAAAATTTTAGAGGCTAAGGTCCGATGTTATCCACCAATTGAGACACAGTAACAGAACAATCCGCGGAAGTTCAAGTACAAGCTCTTCTGGAACATACGGTTTCCCCAATCCTGGAAATGCAAGAACCCGTAATATTATCTCTTGCTCCTGAAACAGTAAAAAGTTTAGTACTGTTAGTAAAATGGGGTTGCGATGGTAGTAGCGGTCATTCTCAATATAAGCAACATTTTTCCGGGTCCACCTTAAGAGATAGCGATCTATTTTTAACGTCCATGGTTTCCTTGCAATTGTTTGTGCAATTGCCGAAAGATAAAAATAATTTTGTGGCAACATTCACGTCGATTTTGCAGGCCCCTTCGAACACAGTTCTTGAAAGAAACAAATGACATTTCACAGCACGAAATGATCTATATACAAAGTCAGATTGACAAGTTTTAACCAACGACATGGACTTCTCAAGAAGAAGAAATTAAAGTTTTTGTATCCCGTCCTTGCATTATGACCATGATAAACGCAAAAATATGTAATGCTATTACTGGCACTTCGTCTTCACAAACATGTTACATTTGCAAAGCCACCCCAAAAGAAATGATCAATATAGAGAAAGTTGCCGAAAATGAGAACGAGGAAGCTTTTAAATTTTACATGCCTGAAATAGATGCTTCGAATGTTTGCTTCACTATCCTATCCTTTAGATATTAAGAAGTGGCAAGCACGTGCTGAAGATAAAGGTAGTGTAACAGAAAAAGAGAAAAAAGTTAATACAAAATGAATTCAGGACTAGAATGGGTCTGCTAGTTGATCAACCTAAAAGTGGAGGTGGTGGCACAACAAATAATGGGATCACGGCGAGAAGATTTTTTAAGGATCCAGCTACATCGTCTTCAATCACTGGTATCGATGGAAATATTATTAAAAGATTTGTAGTTGTTTTGCAAACCATTTCATATGGATACTGATGCCTGCTACGAGTATGCCCTACAGACTGCAAGATTATTCATGTCCACGTATCCATGGTATTATATGCCGGCATCTGTACATAAAATTTTAGTTCACGGTTCCACACTTATTAAGTTCGCCTTATTGCCGATAGGTCAATTGTCCGAAGAGGCGCAAACATCCCAAAATAAATATCTTAAAAAATATAGAGGACATCATAGCAGAAAAATATCTCGATGCAACGAATCAAGACTTATTCAATAGATTATTGATTTCACCAGATCCACTAATCACTTCTCTCCGCAAACTTAAAAGAGCCCACAATTCCATCTTCTGAGGAAAATGTGACCAGATATCCCGATTACGAACGTGAATGTGGAAGTGACAGAAACTCGACTGATACCGATGAATAACTAACGTTCCTCTCATTTGTATTAATAAGAGAATACGCATATTTTGCGTTAAAAAAGTATATGCCTGCGTTAATTATTAGTATTATACTATATTTTTGCATTACTTTTCTGGTATTTTGTGAGTCATTTTGAATAAAATGCATACAAAAAAATATACAAATTTTCACTTTTTCAAAAAACTACCCCCTTAAAGTCCACCCTCAAGTTTAGTATTTTTTTTTATTACTTTTTTCATACTTCATAAGTCATTTTAAATAGGTTGCATGAAAAAACAAGTGTAAATAGCCACTGCCAAGTAACCACCCCTTAAATCTCATTTTTTTTAACTATATTTCTCCTGATATGTACGTTATTCTTGACTTATTAAGACAATAGTCAGATTTTTGTCAACTTCTTTCTGATTTTGGACCACTGTGTGACGTCTGTAAAATCAGATGTATTCCTTCTACCACCTCCATTCCAAAAACTTCTGCAGATACCTACCAGTTAGTTTTATTTGGCGTGAAGATTTTTCCAGAGCGACTTATTTCCCGGTTCGTAGGTCGATATACTTTCTTTTGAATCCAAGTTCTGTCTCTCTAACCTACTATTTTAGAGCCTGGAATATAAGTTCGCAAAAGCACACTTTTCTCTCCACTTTCGGTGTTGTTGCAGTCTGAATTTTGCAGCAACCCAATTCCTTTTGAGACAACTTTTTGAAGTCGGGTAACTGGGGCAACTCATTGATCCTTTCACAGAACCTCCTCCAAGTTATCCGTTTAGACTTTCTCTATGTTTTATTATACTCCGCCAATGCTTCTTTGTATTCACCCCAGTTTCCGTCTATGTTTTTTGCAGACAAATAATCAAATAGGTACTCACCTCATTTGTTGATATCTGTGCTTCCTGAAATGGTATGATATGCATTTGCATCACAGCCACTTGTGTGATGTTTGTTTCTTCGATTGTAGTAGTTGATTAATTTTACAACTTCATCAGGAGGTGGTTTTTTCGTATCTCCAGGGAAGTAGGCCGAGACAAATATTATCTCTTGTGTACCCCTTTCTGTTGACACCTCTGCAACTACTTCGACTGAGTTCCTTGAAGTGGACTCTGGAATAGAAACAAAGTTTATCTTATTACTAAGTAGTATTGCTGCTCTTGGATTGTCATGTTCGTTTGAATAAATTAACTTACTTATATTAGTTGGGAGTTCTTTTACTTGGCTGCCGTGCTTCCAAGGCTCTTGAATTGGCGCTAAATCGATTTTTTTCTTGATAGACCTTCTGCTAAACATGTTAGAGACATCTTTTGCATGGTGAAGGCTTCTTTGCATGCACCCTACGTGTGGCATCATTTTAAGGGTTTGCTCTTTTTGGAACCCTTATCCCCTTTAGTATTGGGCTAGTTTCGTAAGAAATCCTCTCGCTGTTATTGCTTTTTGGGCTTCCATAAGCCTTTATGTGAAGACTTTCCAGCTTTTTCTCCTGCTGTTTGTTTAGAGATGGCTTGTCTGTTGGTAGAGAAGTCTTAACTGTGTAAGTTATAGTTGAACTTCCTGAAGGTTTTGGGTTCTCTACTACTGGGGCCGCGTCATTCTTTTGTTCGTCTTTGGCTTCTTTTGATAAACTACCCCTTTTCCTTAGTTGAACTTTTTGTAGTTTACCTTGTGAACCTGTTTTTTTCAGACTCTCTATGGAGTCACTGAGAGTGTGAGTGTATTTGTGGTATTTTCAGTGCCCTTCTCAACACCTTCCAATCCGCTTCATTCAGATCCTCATTTTGGAAACCAATAAACTCGAAAATTATTTCGTTTGAGTCTTCTGAGCTGTTGGGAAAGTATCCGACGATGATTTGCGCTAGAGGAATTTCAGTTTCCTCTACCGCAGCTCCTTCCCAAAGTTGTAGTTCTCCCGTTCTGCTTTTTAGCCAGTTCGATGTGGCTTTCTCAGCACAGATAAGAACTAGAAAACCTGGCTTGAAAGTGGAACCAAGGATTTTGGCTTAACGGCACATTCCGTTTGTTCCACGATTTTGTTTAGGATTTCATCTTGTACGGCTTTTGGTTGATCCGTTTTCAAAATGGTTTCCGGAAAATTTGTAGCCAAGTTTCCCACTTTAACATTACCAGCAATCTGCTTGATTGTTTGAGTTGGGGAGGAGATCACTGAATTCCCCTGTGTATATTTAACTTTTTTTATTTCTTCATTTATTGGAGATAGTATCTTCCTATCGGTGCATTTTAGTGGGACCCTTTTCGGTTGATAGTTCCTTAACTGTATTTTTTTGCTAATATGCGGGCCTCTTCTGGCGTGTGCCCGTGCTGTACAAGCCATTTGAAGAATTTTCTTGCCGCTCCTCCTAGTTTAATCCTCCTGTCTTTTTTTAGACTGGTTCAATCTAGAGTTATCCTGATTGTCACTGGACAATAGGAGTTCGTTTTCGGTTTCGTCATGTATGGTAAGACTCTCTATCTGTTCCGATATTTGATGGGAGATCATTAGTAGCCACTTCCATTGTCAGTGCTATTTCAAGTGCACTAACCTGTCCTTTTTCATAAAGGTGCCATGAGTAACTAGGGAAATAGGGTACCTATGGCAAAGCCCTGCATGCCACAAGCAGGCGACTTTCTTTAAACTAAAGATCACCAGGTATCCGGACTTTGCAAACTTACTACTAAGTTTCCCTTTGAGCATGTAGTCTTTGGCGCTTGTTGTTCTACCTTGGCTTGGGTTGTATCCGACTTTGTCTGGCACCTCATCGGAGACCAATCCAGCATGAGTGACTCTAACAGTAGCATAACTACCGCCGGCATAACTCTCTGACTCCTTGATGCACTCAAGCCTTTCCACCCGCCCAAAAGGGCATCGTCAAGATGCGGATACGTCGGAAGGGATAATAATAAGTATATTGAAAACAATTAAGTTCAACTGTATCTATAAAACTTATAAATAATATCAAAAATTAAATTGGTAAATTATTAATAAAGAATAAAGAATGTAAGAATATTTATTTATATTAAAACTTATTCAGTATAAAATTTCTCTATATGCAGCGTGATTTATTACGAACGGGAAATCTCAAAACTGGAGATACTAGAAGCCAAAATATGATGATTGAGCCCAACATGCCTTATACAAATGTTGCTCGTTTAAGAGGGTGTTCAAAGAATTTTATTTTGAAATTTCTCAATAATTATTAAAGTTTTCATAGTATCAACTTGAAAATTGGTAGATTCACATTTTTTGGCATGACGAATAACTTTGTAACTAATTTTAATGTTGCTCATAGAGAACGCTAATTATATTCCACTGCTTTGATAAATCATTGAAATTTTTTTTTATAGAATTATAGGAAAAATGATTCAAAAATCTTCACATAAAAAAGTGCGGCTCGTGTTTAATTTCGATATCTCTATCCGTTTTCGAGATATTTGCTCTTAAAAGTTTCAATGCATTTCGCTTTTATGCAATTTATCAAAGTAGTAGACTATAACTAGCACCCTCTATGAGCAACGTTAAAATTAGTTGCAAATTCTTATTTGTCATGCCAAAAAACGTAGAGCTGCTAATTTTCAAGTTGATATTATGAAAACTCAAAATTATTGAGAAATTTCAAAATAAAATTCTAAATTTAAAATCCCTTTATCTCGTAAACCAGCAACATTTTGTTACGTGTCACTTTTTGCTCCACGTAACTGGTTTTAAATTTGAATAAAATGTTTAGAATTACTATAACTAAATCATACACTTTATAAATCTTTCTGGTGAATTTCATTTATTTTGCTAAATTAAATTGGTCATTGAATATAGCCTAGTAAATTCATAATAGTCAGTTGTAAATCTTGTCCTTGTGCTGGTAGATAAACCTGCAACGCTCTTTTTTCTTTGACTTTGGTTGGGAGGAGTAACCCTGGACAACCAAATGTGTCATTAACGGGTGCAAGTTAAAGTGCGCGCAAAGGCCGGCTCAGCTCAGCCTAGGTCGAGGTTCGGTTTATTTATAAGGCGCCACTAGCTTTGAAAGTAGCCAGCTAAAGCTAGAAATGCCGCCTGATGTTGAGGTAACCCGTTAATGCCAAAAGGGGGTTGATCCGGAGCTCAAACTCCAAAAGGGAATGACAGCTAGATTGATAGGAAAAGAAACACTGTGACTTCCTGGAACTCAGATTTCTCTATTTCAATCCTCTTTAAATGTACAGTTAAATTTACGTCAATCTAAAATATAATTTCCACAGTATTTACTATGGTACGTTTAACAATAATGATTCATCAGATGTACAGTTAAATTTACGTCAATCTAAAATATAATTTCCACAGTATTTACTATGGTACGTTTAACAATAATGATTCATAAGATGGACAGTTAAATTTACGTCAATCTAAAATATAATTTCCACAGTATTTACTATGTTCACATTTAATAATTATTTCCCCAAAATACTAATCACAAAAAAATAGGGTACCATTCGTGAATTCACGGAGGGCGTACAGTCACTATTATTACACTCTATTCATAGACAAGGATAAGTTTAAAGTATAATGGATTTCATATCCACCAAAAGAAATAGGGCTACCGTAACCCCTCTGATTACTATTTACCTGTACTAGTTATGAAACTATGAGTGGATGAATCAACCACAAATGACTAAAACAACCACGAGTGAATAAAACAACTACGATTTCTAACGTAACTGCGAATAAATAATGACAAGCCCACAGGCTTTATGAACACCCAGTAGGTATATACTGTGAATATTTGTCGTTTAAGTTGTATCAAAAATCCTATACACGTGTAGATTCGTAGCCTTTACCCACTCGAGGACTGTGATATCAAAAAAAAGGGACGCATTTAAAACTGTAAATTACCTATGTCAGTTGAGGACATGACATCTAAACTTACATGGGTGCCGTCAAGACACAGTGGATATTACCGAACACTGATACACTATAATAAAATATACGGGTACAAACAGACTTATCTGGAGTTTTCGTGTGAGATCCTAGAACGGAGCTGACTACTGGCTGTTTCCCATGCAAAATCCAGCCTCTACACCTGGACCACTAAGCCACACCATACATCGGTAAATGGAAACATAGTTTATACCAATGACCCCAATATTCAAGCTACGTCTCTCTCACAGGCCTCTGGAGGGGACAACTCGCACCAGGCACCAACGAAAGAGGGACAACTACCCCTAATACAATAGTACTCCAAAGAAAAGAATATTTTCATACGAGTACTTCCTGGCAAGGAATACCTCCAAGAAAAAAAACCCTAAAATAAAACGTAAAACCATGACTTCCATGTCTAACTTACTTACTAGTCAGTTACCTCTTCCTAACGAGGGTTCTCCAGTTACGAAACAATCCGTCCTGTATTCCATTCACAGATATTTATAGCAAATCCACCTGTTGACACCTAACCTATTTCCCAAAATTATCCTTTTGAAAGATCATCCATACCAATATACCATTTACCAAATCCTCTGCATCGAGTTACGGCAAACTAGCCCATTTAAAAACGAAATGGAATCCGGATGGCTTAGAAATAGATTAATATTTTATCTGACTGGAAGAACGAGGCCGGTAAACGAAAAAGTCTTCATAAAACCGTAGATAACTTCATACTCTAGAAATTGTTTCCGCCATCTAGCAGTGGGAAAACGAAATTATTTCCTCTAAACTGGACCCTACTGATAGGCAACCAACAATATCCTACAGAAATTAAAATACTTATATACGAAATAATTTGACGTGAAAACTGAACCGTAACAAACCGCTACCTCTGCTGCGAGAAATCGTACACTCCTTGTAGGCTCGAACACTTGGGGAGCTCTGGAAAACAATATTCGTAGGTTAGATTCGTTTGACCAGCTTATGGATAGTTTAATATGTCCAATTAAATGGTGAGGCCTAGTTGAGGCAATTTTATTAGTGACTATTTTTGGGAACGGTTATGAATAGTTGTAGCTAACCTTATTAGGAGTCCTGCATGGTCTGGGAGGATGATCTTCTACTGGGTAGTGGTCTCGAGGTACGTCCAAGTATGTAGGTTCGCGGGGTATCGTGGGAGCACTCACAGTGGTATATTTCACTCTGCAATGGAATCTGTGTTGGGGTCATTCGGGTTTAAAAACCTATGCCTAGTGAAAATCATCAGATAAGGTATAAATTAGTCGCTAATAAAGGTGGTACTCACTTTATTGAACTGTTTTCCAGTAGTTTTCCAATCACAACACTGGTAAGACTATTCATCTGTCGATTATCTAGGGTTAGGTTCGAGTTGACAGCTGATTACATTTGGCGTAGTCTGCCTGTGGTATGAGCAGTGGCGCCGCCGAAGTGGGTTTATATTTTCCGTTAGGAGAACAATGGTTTTGGAATTTTGCCTGTTGTTGCCGATTAGTTCTGGGGTCACGTGCATAACGCGATGGTTATAATCAGTGTAGGTTGTTAACATCACAGTTAGTAGCAGTTTCGAATTAAGCACAACGTTGAGAAATCGCGAGGGTGCCGCTACTGATTCTATGTCGTGAGAGCAGGATTTGTTGGAGTTTCGGTAGAATGGGAACGTGAACCGAAATTCTGTCAGTTTGGGATTGGTCACGTGGGTTTTTGGTGTCGAAAGGGGAAAGAAGATGATTGGATGTTGGTAGCCGGTCGTAAAACACATTTATATTTTTGGTAATCATCTTGATGGATTTTTGTGTTTTCGACTTTTGAAACGGATTTCCTATTTGGATGGACTCTGGTTCCAAGTTGTTAGTTGGTATTTTTCTGGAAACCTGTACCGAAAGGGAGTTAGTGGCTACAGCGTTCTTCATTTTTTTTCTGTGAGTAGCACGTTTTCTTTACAACAATCCTGCTGTAATGACATCGTTTTCTCTGTTATATAGACATAGCACAATCGAAAAGTAGATGTTCAACCACTGATTGCGGCCCAAATCTCTACTTCACAAGGGGAAAACCCTCTGACGAGAGGTGAGGTTACGTTTTATATTTTTTTTTTTGCGAGATCTGGCCATGAATTAGGGGTTAGTATTTGGTACTAATGTGAGTATTATTGTTTTAGGGTTTTTTTTTTGGGGTAAGATCTTTTACGACACGATTCCATTTTATTCTCCATGCACATCTGACATAGACAGATTCCATCACTTCTCACTACGTATTCTCAGCTCGCCTGGGAGTAAGGAGACTTCCACGGAGTATCCTGTTGCAAGGAAGCTGTGTCTGGGTGCCCTCGTTGTCAGGTCTTGCGAAAGGACACGCTGGAGTTGGTGGCCAGAAGGTGGGACACGATTTTTTTCCTCCTCGACACCTGCAGTGATATTTTAGGGCAGGTAACATTCGCCCGACAAGGTAGGGCATTCTCAATACCTACACCTACGCTAAGGTCCACATGTATGAGCTTTAGGCTATACACATGTGCATACACAATTAATTGGTAAATGTTTGTTTATACTTTTATGTTATGATTTACAGATATAAGGTTCACATATCCCTCTCAGTATAATTCTAGTTAGTATCGTCGTTCATACACCCATTTTATATTTTTGTAGTTTAATGTCATAATTTACATGGTACTTTTACATATACGTATTGTTGTTATACAAGTTCACCCCCAAGGTACACTGTCACAATTTAACATATTACGACCTCGTAATTTGCTGTAACCTCACAAACCTAACAGGTGCACCTACTGGGTTATTTTGTAAAAGAGGGGGAAACCTTGTATACTAGAGTTTACATTTTTATCTTGTATACGTTGAATTTACATTTTTATCTTGTATACCTTGAATTTACATTTTTATCTTGTATACCTTGAATTTACATTTTTGTACTTTACATTTAATTCTTGTACCATTAAAATTTGTACCAATTTACTGATTTAATTGTTCGTAGTTATTCTTAAGTAACCCACACCTACCCACTAGCTAGCCGAGTGTAATCTCCCACGCATCGTCCGGAGTGCACTATAAAAATAATTTTTTCTGTAACGTAGAAGGGGTGTGAACACCCAATACACTTCTTCGCTGGTGGCTCTTTGCATCAGCACCAAATTTTATTCAT
Organism: Rhamnusium bicolor; assembly: GCA_029963845.1. Taxonomy (NCBI): domain Eukaryota; kingdom Metazoa; phylum Arthropoda; class Insecta; order Coleoptera; family Cerambycidae; genus Rhamnusium; species Rhamnusium bicolor. Next base: position 203,680 of record JANEYF010002950.1, read on the forward strand.
TTTCCTCTGTCGTAAGCCCCAGCGTTACAAAATGGCGCCCAACAGGTATTAGTTCAGTATAGGGTGTGTGTTAATTAAGCGAATAATTTTGAGGGATATGTATTACTATTTTTTTGGTAGACGATTTTAGGACTTTATTTATTGATTTATATGTATGTACTTATGTAAGTTTACTATTAGTTAAGCGTGGAATAAATAGGTGGATATATACCGTTACACGTGGCATTGAAATTTTGGAAATTTATAGTTCCAAGATATACAAAATCTTTAAAAGTAGTGAGTGATATGTAGGCATCGAGGTTATCTTTTTTTATAGGCAATCTAACACTAATAGCAATCAACTTCTTGAACATAGACAAGTCCTATCAAAAAGTAACATACCTCTAAATAGTTAAGTCCTTAACGAATTTTCTCTTTACCACTTAGTATTTAATAGTGTAAAATCATTTGTGAGTTTCAAATTTTATTTTGAGGCATATACAGGGTGTGATATCTAAGTGAACCTTATGTTATTGATATTCTCAGAGTCGGTTTCTGGCACCACATAAGTAATACAGTTTATTAAGTCATTCTGACAAATAATATCGCCACTGTACATTTTTGATTATATTTGTCGTGTAATTAGTGTGACCTTAACTGCGTAGCATATAGAGTAGAGAAGCTAACCTTGGTAGTTTACTTTTCAACATTGTCGGTTGAATTTTAGTATCACTTGTGATATATTTATGTTAGGTATTGTTTGGTTATTTTGGGTAACTATTTTATAAGTACGTGTAGGTTCGTTATATTTTTGGGGTACTGTGACCTTGCACATTACAAATTATTGGAACATTTTTATGGTACTATTGGTAAGTTATAGTGCATTGGTATTTCACATTTGAGATATTGATACGGATTGCAATTAATTGCATATTTTTTTAGATTAATATACAGGGTGAGTAAGAGACTTTATGGTGTTGTATGTTTATATTTCCACTAATTTGTTTAAATATTTTAATTGTTATTAATAGTGCGTGTTCCTTCAGTAACAGGTTATAATTTATATATATACAGGGGTAGTTGAAAATTACTTGCATTTCCGAAGTAAGTCGACACTTGGTACTAAATTTGGTCCTTTTTTTTCTTTTTTGTTAAGTAAGGGGGGGGTGTTCCTTTCAGGAACTAAGTAACAGATACAGACCCATTTTAAAACATTTTTTTCTCAATACTTAGCAAAATTTTAGAAACATTTTACTATTTTATTAATCAATTGTGGAACTTAAGGAGTGATTATCGTGGTTTTACGGTTTGATATTTGAGGTTTAAGTTCGGCTAGTTTACATGATGGAGATTAATCGCTTATTATCCGACGAATTAGCGTACGAGTTACGTATTCGTGGTGCGTCAGAAGGAGGTACGGTGGAAGAAAAGCGTACTCGCTTACGTTCTAGGATACAGTTTGAAAGACTTGGTAGCTTTAATCAATCGTTTTCTTTAGAAATTGACGCGAACTCAGAATTGGAGGTTTGTAAAAATAAAATAGCTGAATTAACCGAAGCTTTGGACAATTTTAATGTCGAGAATGCAAAGAACGAACGGAGTAGAATTCTTTCTCGGGTAATCCATGTGGTTGGTCGATTGAATCATATCATGGAAGAAGAACATCGGGATGCTAAAGATAAGTTAATTGATCAATGTGCAGCACTTACTAGTCGGTTGGATGCTATAGTGGCAACCCTTGAACAACCTAACCCACCAATCGAGCCGCAAGAAATATCACCTGTTCAACCGCGGGAGGTCTTGGAACTTCCTGACATACCTCGAAGTATAGAAGGTATTTCGGGGAATGCTAGGCGCGTTTCATTCGGGAATAACATATCGAATATAGAAGGGGATAATATGGCTCCGCAAACCCAAGGTAGTGAAACTCAAATTCGTGCTCTAGGTTTGAATGAGGTAAGAACATCTCGGTCAAACGATGTAGGAGGTCGCCACCCAGTTGAAATTAACTCACGGGTTTTTACAACTATTGCTAACTGGGGGATATCCTTTAATGGCTCCTCTAGCCTCATTAACTTCATCACTCGAGTGGATGAATTGAGAAACGCGTGCGGCATTACCAAACCTCAACTGTTAAGAGCTGCGGTTGTTTTATTTAAAGATTGTGCATTATCATGGTTCCGTGCTTTTGGGGAAGCTGCTAATACTTGGGACGAGTTGGTAACGTTATTGAAAGACGCTTTTTTATCGGGGAGTTTTGAAGACGAGCTATGGAGAGATATTCGGTCGAGGACTCAACATCACTCGGAGAAGGCCATTATATACATTTCAGTAATGGAAAATTATTTCAACTTTTTACAACGGAAACCGGCAGAGGTACGTCGTGTGGAGATAATTCGGGGCAATATGTTACCTGTGATGCAAGACAGGATTTCTGTTACGGAAGCTAGGTTAGGACCAATCGTCACGGTGTCCGAACTCGTCCGTGTTTGTCAACATTTGGACGATGCTAGATTGCGTTCTCAGAGATACCGTCCGCCTCCTACTAATCCACGTCAGGTCTCTGAACCAGCGCTCATGTTCCATGAACAAGGGTACGGTAGGAATCTCGGTAAAAGTAGAAACGATTTACATGCACTGGAGTTTCTGGATTCATTTGATAATTTACTACCGACAGGGGAGTTCACTCCCGAGGCACAACCATTGAGAGTGTCCTCTCAGGTAAGGCAAGCTTTAAACAAGACTTCGTCGTATATTTCGCAAGGGCCAATCGTGCAATTGCCGCCCGATACCGATCAGCAGCAACCGGAACGAGTGTCTGCTGTTGCTTTACCTACCGACGCCGCGCCACAACGTATTCATAAGCCAATAACTTGTTTTAACTGCCGTCGTGCTGGACATGTTTTGTCTGAATGTCCAGATCCTCGCGTTAAGCGCTGTTATAGGTGTGGTACTTTAAATTATACCGTACGGACCTGTCCAAAGTGTTCGGGAAACGGTCAACTGTGACGTGTGATAGTCGAGGCACTGATCAGGCGTATCGTAACTCGACGGGTAATAAATTGTCAACTGATAATCACATACAGGTGGTCTTAGATTTTGTTTTAGCTAATGTTAAAAACGACGAGCGACCATATCTTAACGTCGACATTTTGGGTAGAACAGTGTTAGGTCTTTTGGATACAGGAGCGTCGCGAACGATCATTGGAAGAGAGGGTCTTAAGGTCTTAACAACTCTGGGATTGGAACTAAAATCGAGTCGAGTGACTTCTTGCAATGTTGCTGATGGCAAACAGTGTGATGTAATTGGGTGTTACGAAGTACCTTTTAGATTAAACGATCGCGTGGTAGTTTTAGAAGCTTTGGTGGTTCCGTCGGTACCGCATACTTTGATTCTCGGTGTTGATTTTTTCCGTAGAATGGGTGTAGTGCCAGACTTGCGTAACAATCATTGGACTTTTTCCGATTCACCGGTTCAACCACAGGTTGCTACGTTGACCGACAACTCGCGTCTCACCGTGAAACAATCTAAGCGTCTAGATGAGCTAGTGGCGCGTTATTTCGATGGTAGATCTGATAAGCTAGGATGTACCACGTTAGTCAAACACGACATTAAGACGACTTCTGAACCCATTAAACAACGCTTTTATCCCATATCACCGGCTTTGCAAAGTTATGTTAATAAAGAGCTTAATTCAATGTTAGAACAGGGAATTGTGGAACCTTCTTCGTCGCCATGGTCGTCACCTATTGTGATGGTCAAAAAGAAAGATGGCAGTTATCGGTTTTGTGTCGATTTTAGGAAGCTTAACAAGGTTACAGAACGGGACGCTTACCCGTTACCTTTTGTCACTCATACGTTAGATAAACTGCGAGGCGCGACATTCCTTACTTCGTTAGATATTAAAAGCGCGTATTGGCAAGTGCCTTTAACTGAGGAATCAAAGCCACTTACCGCATTTACTATACCTGGTAGGGGTTTGTATCAATTTTGTAGAATGCCTATGGGACTGCACAACTCTAGTGCCACTTGGCAGCGGTTGGTTGATAACGTTCTCGGGGCTGGACTGGAACCCTACGTATTCGTCTACTTGGACGATATCATAATTGTCACCCAGGATTTCGATAAACATATAGAGATACTTCAGCAAGTACTCGAGATATTGAAGGCCGCTAATCTCACGTTAGGTAAAGACAAGTGTAATTTCTGTCGCCGTGAATTAAAGTTTCTGGGGTATGTGATAGATGAAGGAGGACTCCATGTTGATCCGGAGAAAGTGTCAGCTATGTTGAACGTGCCTATTCCTAGAAATGTTAGGGAGGTTCGTCGAATATTGGGGATGACTGGTTGGTACCGCAGATTCATACCGAACTACGCTACGGTTGTAGCCCCGATCAACGGGTTGCTTCGCAAAAATTCAAAATTTAATTGGGATGAGTCCTGTACTATAGCCTTCAACAAACTGAAAGAACACTTGGTGTCGGCACCTATTATGAATTGTCCAGATTTTGATCGTCCGTTCTGCGTGCAGACCGATGCTAGCGACTACGGCCTAGGCGCCATGTTAACTCAGGAATATCCAGATGGGGAGCGTGTTATTAGTTATATTAGTCGCTCTTTAAATCGTAACGAGCGTAAATTCAGTTGTACGGAGAAAGAATGCCTGGCCTTACTCTGGGCCATCGAGAAGTTTAGGCCTTATATCGAGGCTACGCATTTCAAGGTCGTTACTGACCATTTCGCGTTGAAATGGCTAAATTCGTTGACTGATCCGAGTGGTCGCCTAGCGAGATGGAGCGTTAGATTGCAACAGTTTGATTTCGAGGTGATCCACAAGCGCGGGAGAGACAACGTTTTGCCTGACGCCCTCTCTCGAGCGGTTCCAATTGTCGAGAGCGTAGAGATAGTAGCCCCGGTAATCGAATTTCCCAATGCGACAGATCCATGGTACCTGAAAATGTGTGAATTAATTGTCGGAAATCCACTTAATTATCCTCTGTGGAGAGTAGAGAACGGTAGGCTCTATAAGAAAATTCGGAAGCCAGAGTTCGACGCGACTGTGGGTAAACTAGACTGGAAACTTGTTGTTCCCAAGTCATACCGCAAGGAGGTTATCATGACCAACCATGATATACCTACGGCCGGACATTGTGGCGTCTGGAAGACGTTCCACCGTGTTGCCCTTCGATACTACTGGCCGAAGATGAAAACTGATATAGCTCGCTATGTTCGAAACTGTTCTACGTGCATCCAACAGAAGCCTGAGCAAAAAGCACCGGCTGGTCTGTTGTCAGGTCGCCCTAATATCTCCAAACCATGGGAGATGATATCTGTTGATATTGTCGGCCCTCTGCCGAAAAGTTCCTCAGCTCATATGTATATTTTAAGCATACAAGATTATTTCAGTAAGTTTTGTCTATTTCTTCCAATGCGTAATCAGTCGTCTAAAAGTATTGTCAAACTTCTGGAGGAGAACGTTTTCCTTCTCTTCGGGGTCCCACGCGTTTTAGTAAGTGATAACGGTAGGAATTTTACCGGTAACGAATTTAAGAATTTGTTGAGGTCTTACGGAGTAAAGTTTGTCTGTACTCCATATTATCACCCGGAAAGTAATCCGTGCGAAAGGCAACATAGAACCGTCAAAACCATGCTAGCGTCGTACGTCCGTGACAACCATCGTGTATGGGATAAGTTGCTACCAAGGGTGGCATGCGCAATACGTACCGCGAAACATGATAGTACGGGCCAGTCTCCATATGCCGTTAATTTCGGACGAGAGATGATTTTACACGGTAATGAGTTTAAGATGCGTGATATGGCACCGGATTCTGACGTAGACGATCGGCCGCCAGACTTCGATAAATTATTCAAGGACGTTAGAGGCCGCCTGGATAAAGCGTTTCAACGTAGCCAACGAGTATACGACTTACGTAAACGTGATGTGCAATATCAAGTGGGAGACCGAGTGTGGCACAAAAATCACATACTGTCTAATGCGGCACAATATTTCACCGCGAAGTTAGCTCCGAAATTTGTTGGACCATTTGTTATATCTAAAAAAGTATCACCGTGGGCCTACGAGCTGATAGACCGCGAGGGGAAACCTTGTGGGTTATGGAACGTTAGGGACCTTAAGCCTGATACTACTGAGGAACCACGTGAATGATTCGAGCAGTAAGTAGCTTTCGTTTTATTGTATTTTGGGTCTTTTTGTACGACACCATAATGTAAGCTTACCACATGTATCGTCTTACTAATAGTTTTTAGGTGTTTCATAGGATTAGTTATTTGGGTCGTTGGATTAGTTCTCCCGATTTGCGGGGGTCTACCCGAATCGTTAGGCCTATATCTTTCAGTGTGGACGCTTGATGGAGGTTTATACCGATGATATTGGATTTTTGGGGCTAAGGATTCTGATTCTAGGTCTGTTTTGTTGTTAATAGTCTAGAAATGACGCCGAAGGCGGTTATTACTGGTGGAAATACTCCTCAACCTCGGGAGGAATAATGTTTGTTATTTTATTAGCGTGTAGTAGGTATTAATTAGGTTCTAATAAATTTAAAAGTTAGATGTCAGAATTACTGCGTAATTCTTTTTTTTGTGAAGTAAGGGGGGGATGTTATGTGTCACTTTTTGCTCCACGTAACTGGTTTTAAATTTGAATAAAATGTTTAGAATTACTATAACTAAATCATACACTTTATAAATCTTTCTGGTGAATTTCATTTATTTTGCTAAATTAAATTGGTCATTGAATATAGCCTAGTAAATTCATAATAGTCAGTTGTAAATCTTGTCCTTGTGCTGGTAGATAAACCGCTACCTCTGCTGCGAGAAATCGTACACTCCTTGTAGGCTCGAACACTTGGGGAGCTCTGGAAAACAATATTCGTAGGTTAGATTCGTTTGACCAGCTTATGGATAGTTTAATATGTCCAATTAAATGGTGAGGCCTAGTTGAGGCAATTTTATTAGTGACTATTTTTGGGAACGGTTATGAATAGTTGTAGCTAACCTTATTAGGAGTCCTGCATGGTCTGGGAGGATGATCTTCTACTGGGTAGTGGTCTCGAGGTACGTCGAAGTATGTAGGTTCGGCGAAAGGACACGCTGGAGTTGGTGGCCAGAAGGTGGGACACGATTTTTTTTCCTCCTCGACACCTACAGAGTGATATTTTAGGGCAGGTAACATTCGCCCGACAAGGTAGGGCATTCTCAATACCTACACCTACGCTAAGGTCCACATGTATGAGCTTTAGGCTATACACATGTGCATACACAATTAATTGGTAAATGTTTGTTTATACTTTTATGTTATGATTTACAGATATAAGGTTCACATATCCCTCTCAGTATAATTCTAGTTAGTATCGTCGTTCATACACCCATTTTATATTTTTGTAGTTTAATGTCATAATTTACATGGTACTTTTACATATACGTATTGTTGTTATACAAGTTCACCCCCCAAGGTACACTGTCACAATTTAACATATTACGACCTCGTAATTTGCTGTAACCTCACAAACCTAACAGGTGCACCTACTGGGTTATTTTGTAAAAGTGGGGGGAAACCTTGTATACTAGAGTTTACATTTTTATCTTGTATACCTTGAATTTACATTTTTATCTTGTATACCTTGAATTTACATTTTTATCTTTTATACCTTGAATTTACATTTTTGTACTTTACATTTAATTCTTGTACCATTAAAATTTGTACCGATTTACTGATTTAATTGTTCGTAGTTATTCTTAAGTAACCCACACCTACCCACTAGCTAGCCGAGTGTAATCTCCCACGCATCGTCCGGAGTGCACTATAAAAATAATTTTTCTGTAACGTAGAAAGGGTGTGAACACCCAATACACTTCTTCGCTGGGGGCTCTTTGCATCAGCACCAAATTTTATCCGTTTTCCTCTGTCGTAAGCCCCAGCGTTACAATTTGTATAAGGCACGTTGGGTTTAATCATCATATTTTGGTCTCTAGTACGTCCAATTTCGAGATTTCCCATTCTTAATGAATCACCCTGTATAAAAACTTCTAATGACATGTATTAAAATAAATCAAAAATAAGTTAGAATTTGTTTAATTAATTAATAAAAATAAATGAACACGTTTAAACATAATTATAAATTTGTTAAATTCAACACTTTTTGGTAATATTCAAACTATAATTATTATATAATTTAATGTAATAAGAAAAATATTCTAAAAAACTTAATGAAAACTCATTTTTATTTTTGGATTTAAAAGCCACGAACACTAACTTAGTATTTATTTATTACTCGATTTTTATTGTAGACGTTATAGTATTAATGTTATATATATTTATTTATTGTGCGTGTTAAAATAGGACTACAAATTTTTAAAGAAGTTACTAAGTAATTAATTAATCAGCTAGAACCATAAATGTCACTATCCACTATCTCACAATTAATTACACAACTAAACAATAATTAACTCTAAACGGTAATAACTTAATCTTATCAGTATCTATACAATCAGGAATAATTATTACATTCCTCCTGATTTACATGCATACTGAGTTTAACTTTGAAATTTTCGAATAATTCTCATTATATTAAGTAACAGGCCGTCTAGAATTTCAAGTTGTAAGGACGTGAATTCACAACATACTAGAACGAATGAGGCTCTGTTTGATGACAAGATGAAAAGGCAATTCCGAAGGGTATTCATATCCATAAAATATTTCTTAACTTCCCCAACGTGACAGCGACATAGCTAGCCCAAAAGCCATAATTTCTGGAAAGATAGACTGAAATGTAGATGCTATAGGATGTTTATAAATTGCCCCTGTGTAAGTTGTCTACAGCTATTGGTTATTTATTTCAGTAAATAATAACTGAAACTATATTTAGTGTATATGTGTGTTTTATCTACAGTCCATAATTTTTGACCCAATTCATAGCAAGGAATTGTACAAATGTATTATACTATTTCTTATAACTCTAACTTTATCGTTTTCAAAAATAAAATGAAGTTCTGAAAATGCTTTCCTCAGAATTCAATACTTATTTGAGTAGTATTTCTATATTTTAGGTGGAGACAAAAGCATTATAAGGCAGAGTTATTTTTTCCGTAAAAAATATAATATCAAAGTACAGTAATAAATAGTGTACATTTGGTTCTCAAAATAAATTAAATTTTGAAAATGTCTTAACAAAAACGTATAATTTGTTTTTATCAGAACGTCTGTTTATTTAACCTCTTCAATTTATTTCTGCTGTAAGATATACTAGAAAATTTTCGTCATAATAATATCAAAAATACTCTGATTGGTAACAATACTTAAAAGATCCTCATTTCTGTTTATGAACAACGTTGTCAATATTTACATACTATAGTAGTGTATTTAGCATGTCATACACGGCAAGCTAGGGTTCTTTAACTACGAGGACGTCATCGGACATATATTGTACAATTAACTAATGCCACCAAATATGTTACGAAGATGAATATACTATTGACACAGGGAAAGCTTGTTCTCGTTATACACACACAAACATAATTAGTTCACTGTCAATTATGGTTACAGCGGTAGTCAGTACGGATCACAGTAAATCACTTTCGAAACTATTAATTAATTTATTAAAGTACGCGAGTAAATAGTACATTCCAGATCCGCACCGGCTCAATGGAGTAATTGGCTAGAGCACGCGATGGCAAGTGTGACTACATAAATCTCTCCATCGTCCTGCGAATTCGAATCCCGCCACCGACACTGGCAATATCGATGGGAGTGGTTCTGTATCCGCTTTTTACCATAAGTTGTTACCGACGATGTTCGTTTAACAACATTACCAGAATTTTCTAGGCATAATGTAGTCGGTAACGAGATCTTGTCGTCTTTACGTAGGTATGCCCGGCAATAGAACCACGTAAAGACTAGCTCGATCTCACATAAACTCAAGGTCGTGATGGGGCGGTGTTTGGCCTGTACCCTAAGATAACAGAGGATAGTTGCCTTAAGGGTAGTCGAAGGCTAAAAATTGAGAGCTATGAGACTATCAATAAAAAAAGGTTTATAGCAATATTCCTCATTCAGTGCAATAAAACAAACTATTTAAAACACAATACCCTGTATATTAAATATTATAGTTACAAATTAAACCATTTACCACATGTGCAGTGCAAAACTACTACAAAATTGTACTCTTAATGGTACCTAGACAAAATGTAAACAAAAATAACCCCAAATGTAGCTAAAAATGGTTCACACAGGAACTAAAGATTCTTCGCAGAAGATGTAAGATTCCGCAGGAACTAAAGATGATGCGTGGGAAATAAAGATGATCCGGGGGGAGAAAAAATACCCTGTATAGAAAGATTATTATAACCCCTATACAAGTACATAAAAAAATATGCAGCAAAAATCATTGCGAGGCATAAGGAAGTATATTTTACCGACCACAGAGTATACGTATAATAAAATGTACCTTTTTACTAATGGTCTTTTTTCTATGAAATAAGACAGAACAGTCTTCTAGATGTGATGACTCGTAACCTCAAATGGTATCAACCAGGAAAATATACATACAAAGCAAAATATACATAAATGTGAATTACCAATGTCCTAAAACAATAATTACATGCTACAGAAAAAAAGTAGCAGAGAAAGGGTAGAATTACTGGCACGTTTTTCCTTACCTGTTGATTAAAATCCCACAAAGGGTAACTTTTCTTGCTATCCAAAACCAATATATAGTCAAAACAAAACACATAAAGCAGAAGAATTATTTATAAATAGGTGTCGTAAATATCTCTTACGGATGATTCCAAAAATCATAAAATTACTATAGCCAAATCAACGAGATGCTTCTTTCAGGAAAAATTCTTAACTCAAAAAGGCACGCTGTTTTTTATAAAGCCAGAATATCACAGAATCCTGTAGAAATGTCAGTACCGCACGCAATCTATCCGAACAATACCAACATAGACATAAGAGAGAAGAATAATCTGCGCGACTTCGTTAGCAAATTCAAATTCTTAAATAGCTGCTAGTCACCAGATGGCGCGGCACCACGGGACTCGCAACTGTCAAGCAAACAGCATAGAATTCTATAATAGAACAAAATAAACTCGTAACAAAGTGTAACTCTCGTCCGTGCAGCCTCGTATTTGGATTTGCGTGTTCCCTAGTTTATGTTTGTTAATGTTAATGTTAATGTTAATGTTTGTTTATGTTTATGTTTGTGTTTATGTTTATATTTATGTTTATGTTTGTATTTGTGTTTGTGTTTATGTTTATGTTTATGGTTATGTTTATGTTTATGTTTGTCTATATTTGTTTATGTTTATGTTTGTTTATGTTAATGTTTGTTTGTTTATGTCTATATTTGTTTATATTTGTTTATGTTTATGTTTATGTTTTTGTTTCTGTTTACATTTATGTTTATGTACATATCGTCTCGTATATCGGTATAGAACATGGTGTTTTTGCAGAAGCACAATTTTAACCTTTTCACTGCGGCGTTCGATTTTGCTATACATGTCGTCAGAACGGCTAGCGGTAACCACTTGCGGCAATATCTGCTTCCCACAGTTAACCCCCAAAATGGTGCTTGTTACTTTTCGTTCAAAAAAAAATATGGATGGCTGACTTGGAGTACAGTAAAGAACGTGTGTCACTGACGCAGTTTCCTATATGAATGCATCTGCAGTGCGCTTAAACGACATATAACGCTGAGGAACCAATCAAATATCTTTACAGCAAAAGCGTAACTAGCCATTAAAGCACCTGTAGCCATCGAACACAAATCTATTCGATCTTTTATAGATTTTTATTTCAAAACTTTTTTGTTTTTCGTCCAAAGAGACTGAGATGCGATGTTTGAGCGGGTGTTTTTCATTTATATTTTCGATATATACATTCCTTCACGAGTAATAATTACATTTTGGTTTTGTCAGTTTATACTTCACATATTTAATATCCATTCGAATTTTTAAAGAATTGGTTTCAAAACTTTTTTTTGCCCAAAGGGACTAAGACTTATGGACAGGATACAATTTTATGTATTTGTATATGTATTTTGAGCAACAGGCGTCAAGAGTTAACTCCTGAATATTTAGAACAGATGCTACTAATTTACTGGAACTCTACGTGTACCAGATAGGATGCACCTTAATAATGGCACTTCATACAATACCCGTGTGTATATTGTAAATGGTTTTACAACTTATTTTAATAATGTTTATTTAGAAGATAATACCGATATCTCTATTTCTAATAATAACAATATGCCAATATTAACTGTTTTATTAAGAATGCATATACAAACGCCAATAAATAAATTAAAAAATGAGATGATTGCTTATCATGACTAATTCTAAGTTTTTTAGTGTACGATTACTCTGGAGTTTTCATGCAACTGCTTATTACATTCAATCTGTCACTACGTATATTCCAATTTCCGTACTGTTGGAAATTAGCCAGAATTTATATAATGCTAAAAGTGGTGATAAAAGTAATCTAGCAAATTACAAGCCCATTACAAATTTGCCTAATTTCGCAAAAGGCTTTGAGATTTCTATTTAAAACCACATCTACCCATCCTTAAAAAAATCACTTTTAATATATCAATATGGTTTCATAAAGAAACGATTGTCTTTATTTACGTAAACTGTATCCAAAATCATAGATGAATAGGGTATATATGCGGTGTATGTAAATTTCTCAAAGCCCCTCGATGCCATTAATGATTCTATAATAAAATAAATAATAATAAGAACTTGCAGTAGTCTAATGAATTTCTTTATTTCCTACTTAGATAATAGATTACAATATGTGACATAAAATGAGTTTAGGTCAGACGTGCATGCAGCTGTATCCGGAGTCCCTTATGGGTCTAATCTTGAGCTCTTATTATTATTACTTATTGATGATATTGCCAAGGCTACTGAGTGTGAAAGTTCTTATTTGCAGGTGACTTACAAATTTATTTCAGAATTAACATATGTGATTACGTTTTCTTCCAATCAAAAACGGATTTGCTTGGTGTACTACTTTTAAACTTAACCTAAATATATCTAATTGTAAAATGTCACGAAAGTATGAACCAATTTTACATAATTATTCTCTGAACAATTAAATATTAAATAGGCAATGTTTAACAAACGATTTACGCTTGCATGTTGACAATGAATTTTATTTTACTAAACATATAAATAATCTGGGAATATTCTCTACAAAAACATATTAGTTTTCATTATTATAAATTTTAAATTATTTAAAATTACAAAGCGTTAAAATCTCTGAAATATTTACTTGTGGGTTCCAAGTTGGAACACGAATCTCTTATTTGGTACCCAATTTATGAAAATCACTCGATATATAAATAAATAAATAAATAAGTCATTAAAACAGGCTGATGGTGAAGTAGTAGTTTGTTTTCACTCCTTTTGTTATCAATAATATCATCCGCCGACTGGCGGCTTTGTGATACTGAAATAACTACGTTAATAACTAACAAATGATCAGTGTCGTAAGTGCTTTTTATTCTATGTTCTATTTTTTAAATATTCATTATTTAATTTCCTTTGAAAAAAAAAATATTTATGTTAATATTGCCAAATTGGATTATGTTAAGATTTTTTTATAAAACGCTAGGTATTTACATTTTTATATACACTTTGTTTAAAACAAACAATTTATTTCTTCTGTTTGCATATTCCACGAAAGTACCGAACAAATTTGGTTAGTTCATAAACTAACTAGTTGGCTAGTTTACTTATATACTTTAATGAAGGTAGCTATATTAGTTAATGTTCCTTGATTAGTTTATAAACTATTTAACTTAGACAGGCTACTTTAATGAATGTAACTAATATAGCTAATGTTCTTTGGTTAGTTTATAAACTGAATAATTTAGATAGGCTGGATGAAAACTTTCATTCTGGTAATACAAAATAACCAATGCTTTGGCTAGTATGTAAATAAACCGAGTTCTGTGCCTAATTTGATAGTGTGTTGGAAACAAAAAGTTATTCTTGTTATTATTTATTAAACGCAAGGAAAGATATAAAAAATATATATATTATGTGTATTGAATTATTAGGTACAGGTCTCTTCAATGTCAACGTTGCAATATAAACCAGGGGCAGACCTGTAACTGTTCAGCAAAATCATTTTCCATGTAGCTATCGTGCAGTCAGAGTGATACGATGCCATATTTCAGTCTTCCTTCAATATACTACCTGTACTTATCTAAATCTATAATACACATACTGTATACTATAGTTTATGGTAACAACATATACTACATATAATATGTAGAGTAAAATTAACAAAAGAATACAAAATAAAGTAAATCTGAACTAAAAAAAATATTTATTTATTGCAACAAGATTCGTATTATGGCATTACTATTGCATTCTGTCCCATAGAGATGCTACAGTTGTTTCATAGTTTCCTTATATTCAAGAGCACAAGTAGAAAGGAAATATAACATAACCCAATTCTATCAAATTAATCGGAGTAAATGGTTGACTACTTTACATACTAGCCAAAACATTGTTTATTTTGTATTTCTAGAACGAATGTTATCATCTTAGTCCGTTTAAATTAATTAGTTTATGTAGTAGTGAGAGGTATGAGACTTCTCGTATGGTCTAAATGCTACTATCCGACAGACATAATAGATGTCTCTGTGGCGGATAGCGACTTGCGAAGCAAGTACCGAGAGCGGCGACCTCTAGCCCAGGTGGACTAAACTACTGTTATTAAATATGATTTGAACGAAATAGCTACTCAGCGGGCAAATACCCCGACCTGCAGTTGTGATCTGATTTTATGGATGTATTCACCATCAGCAAAAGTTACTTCCGTAGACATGTAACGATTTTCTAAGTAAGATTTAAACCATTTGTTAGTCACTCCTCTTATACCATAATAATTTAATTTGTCAAGAAGTATAGAATGGTCCACACAATCAAACGCTTTAGAAAGATCACAAGGTTATGGAACAGACAAATGATAGTAGCCAACCTGCTAATCATATACTAACTAAGGTAAATTGAGTAGTGGTGAGAGGTATGAAACTTTTCGTATGGTCTAAATGCTACTATCCGACCGACATCATAGATAAGTTCGAAACCGGTCTATGTCTGGTTAGGAATTGACAAATGATATTGGCTATCGATCTATCATGATTTGAAGGTGTAATCCAATGCAGGTCGAGGTATTTACCCGCTGAGTAGTTGTTTCGTTCAAATCATATTTAATAATTAGTTTATACACTAAGCAAAGAACATCGGCTATTTTCGTTATTATTGTTACGCCACTGGACTGTGTAGACTGGTTAGATGAGACTGGAATTGTACGAGAACGGCCGGGAATAATCTGGAATGTTCTAGACCGTGTGAATGAATGTATAAATACGACGCACGGTGGGCCGAGACTCAGTCTTAAGTTAAACGTGAACGAGCAAAGAAGAAATAAAAAAGAGAGTTATAAGTGTTCAATTGTGATTATAATTAAGACAGTTAGTAATCTATTATTGTTAATTGTTAATTAGTAAATAAAGTAGTGAGTAAGTGTTACCTAGATTTTCAGTCAACGAATCTACGAATATAGGTGTATGGATAGTAAACATAAAACACTATCATTAAATAAAATAAACTAACCAATTATTTTATAAACCAGCTAAATTTGTTTACTAATTTAGTCGAATATGCATTGTTTATTGAGTTTCTATATTACCCAGTATTTACACCTTAGCCGTAACATATATAAAGTTTAGATATAATCAATAATCACAAAATAAATATATAATAAATTCGAATACATTATACGTTCATGTGAGTTGTATTTAGTCAATATTATTTATTTATTTTAATAGATTGCGTATAATAAAACACGTTTTAATACTATATTTTTCACAAGAGTTGACGACAATACCTCATACAAATAAGACAAAATGCATCCTACAATAACCGTAAAATGTAACCAGTAACGGTACATAATAACATAGTTCAAATTACTTAAATTCCTTTTAAAGTCATAATGTACGTTCATATTCTCTTCCTAAAACCATTAATAATCTGCATCACAGTAATGTAGATATTTATTCAGTTTAGTCACATAATTATTTTTTAGATACGAAGTCTGCAGACCTGTGCACTACCTCATAATATCAAATTCCGTCTTGTATTCTGGTCAGGACATTCATTCTCATGGCTATCTGCGATCAGCTTTGTGGACAATCCGACTCTCAACCGGACCTTCGTGAACCATCAACATGGACCATTGCGTTTGAGGATGAAACTAACGTAATTACAGCAATTGTTTCAAGCTATTATTGTTGCCTATAATCTATTATTATCTTTAACCGAATAATTCCTATTTTTTTAATTTCCTAATTATACCAAGAGTAAAGAAAGTATTTAAGACACCGACAGAGTTTGAGAAAAATGATTTAGTAATATTTATGTCTTTAAAACTTTAAAATCTACAGACATCATTTGAGTATTATTAATGGACCTTTAAATGATAAGTAGCTTGTTTGGAAATATACAGTTTTTAAGATCTTTTGGTAAACACATAACATTTTTAAAACGTGGAAAAATTAATAATAATATTTGTCATGATATCATCTATCCCATATGACTTTAGCACATGAATTTGTAAAATTATTATCCAGTTCCCCAAAATGAAAACAATAACCAGCTACGCATATCTTTGTTTTTTTTTATTGTATGTAATCTTTGGCCCCATAAACTTTCCCTTGTTGTATTTGCCTTTTTGTCAAACGAAAATGAGCAGTGTACATAGGGCCCTACATGTCGATTGCTCTCAAAAAGACTGTACATCAATTTCACAAACAAATTGAGGATTTTGCAATAAGGTAACCGATATTAAGAATTATGACAGTTAAGTTTTAGAAGATTTAGAAATAATTAATGTGGCACATCGGGTAGGAAAGTGTAAGTGAAAGTGGAGTACTGTGTACTGTACTATCCACATACTTCTCAATTATTGTTTCAGGTTTATCTCATTCTCGAACCCATTTCTTAAGCTACGCTACGCTAATGAATAACAATAATTCCAAAAGACCGGCGCCTGCAGCTGCTTTGTTATTTCCATTTTGGTGCATTTTTTTTTTTTGGATAATTTACAATGTTTTGAAATTTTGGGATCGTGCTCATTAAGTGGATCAATTTAAAAAGTGAAACACTTCCTACTTCTCCGAAGTAAACTTTATCCCCTATACCCCAGAAATCACTCGTTGTTTTTTCATGTTTATAGACAAAACATACACGGAAATCGAAAAGGACCAAGATTTTCCTTATATATGTTATTATATGGCCCTATGCCCATTCACTATCGATATCAGCAATAGAATCCAGCGTACATATACACAAGTATGGTTAAAGTTTCATAATTTGGCGGGTAATATTTCTACTGACAGGTTGAGGGATATTTGTAGCTGCTATAGTGCTAGTAGATAATGTAGATATCTGCCTTATAGTCTGAACTCATTAACGCCATTTATTTTATATGACTAGAAATCGGCGCTGCCGATTTCTAGCTCCTGCGGAGGGCCGAACGCCGCAGGAGTTCAATGAGAGGGCCTCCGGCACTCTGGAAATGTCGATTCGGTCCTGCGGGCCGATTCTCCATTTCCGAGTTCGAGACGTATCTAAATCGATAATTCTCTATTTCCCAGTTTCCCGGGACTCGTCCACATGTTTCGGCCTTACGGCCTTCACGGAAAGGTCCCTTTCTAGCCCGAAACGTCACAATTTTTAAGGAAAAACCACTTTTTTTTCGGTTCCGGCTTTAAAAACACCCCATATATTTTTTTCGAACACCCTGTCTATTTTCTTTCACTCCTGAACAATCCGCTACTGTACAACACTTATTTTTCTGTAAAAACTGTTTTTTCGAAATTTTTCAACTCCACACCAGTCCACTTCACTTCACTTCAGTCCAGTCCAATCTAGTCCAGTCTACTCTACTCTACTCTACTCTAGTCTCCTCTACTCTACTCTAGAATACTCTACTCTACTCTACTCTACATAACTATAGTATACTACACTCTACTATACTATACTATACTTTACTCTACTCTGCGTATACTTTTTTCACTACCGAAAGATCCAGCATTGCAATTAGCTTATTTTTGTGTAAGAACCTTTTTACAGTTTTTCAAATTTTTTCGACCCTGCTTACATTTTTTCACCAGCGCAAGATTCGGTAATACACTTATTTTTTCGTAAAAACCACTTATTTAATTTCAAAATTTTCCAAACACCCTATATATTCTTTTCACTCCCGAAAGGTCCGACACTGTAATACACTTATTTTTCCGTACGAACCACTTTTTTTAATTTCAAAATTTTTCAATTTTTCCAAACAACCTGTATATATTTTTTTCTCCCGAAAAATTCGGTAGTGTAATACACTTATTTTTCTCTAAAAATCACTTTTTTAATTTCAAAATTTTTTAATTTTTCAAACAAATCCCCTGTATATATTTTAGTCACTCCAGAAGAATGCTCCATTGTAGTACACTTATTTTTCCATAAAAACCACTTTTTATAAAATATTCAATTTCTATCAAACACCCTGTATACATTTTTTTCACTTCCGCACAATCCGCCCCTGCAATTTACTTATATTTCTATAAAAACCATTTTTCGAATTTTTAAGTTTTTGTTGAACACCTTGTATACTTTTTTGTTCACTTCCGAACGATCCGCCACTGTAACACACTTATTTTCCTATAAAAGTCCCTTCTGAAATATGATCAATATTTTATGAACACCCTGTATACATTTTATCACTTCCGCACGATTCGCCACAGGAACACGCTTATTTTTCTGTAAATGTCACGTTTTCAGATTTTTCAATTTTTTTCGAACACCCTGTATGTTTTTTGTTCACTTCCGGGAGATCCGGCACTGTAATACACTTATTTTCCGCATAAACCACTTTTTACATTTTTCAATTTTTTTTAAACACCCTGTATATTTTTTTTCACACTTCCACACGATCCGCCACTGAAACACGCTTATTTTTCTGTCAGTCACTTTTTCAAAAAAAAAAATAAAAACTTTTAAAAATCCGTAACTTTTTTATTTGCGGAAATTAAGAAACTGCATTTTGGCAAATCGTTCTCGACACATGGGAGAAACGGTAAAATGTCAGCCGCCATCCTTCCGCCTTTCAACTTCAGCCTTTGAGGACTCACAAAATGATAAAGGTGGCCGAACGTGAAAATTTTGAAACCCGGAGCGGAACGATAACGGTTTCCGGTTTCCGCAAACCCCGATCGTCCACCTGTAGCGAAAAAAAGCCGTTGCGTTTGAAACTTTATGCAAACATAGACAGAGAGGTACGATGAAAGGGAGCTATCACCTTTTATAATATAGTAGAATGTAAATTAAATGTGACAATAAATGTTCGGGTTGTGTGATGTTGTTCAGAATGATTAGTTCGTTGAGTATTTTAAGTATTTTTTGAGCTACCTGTAGTATATTTTAGTTTTTACTTTTCTTAATATTTAAAATAATATTTTGGCGTAATTTAGCAAAGAAACTGCCTTTGCTAGCTAAATTACGCCAAAAAAATTGCCCGAAAAATTTATTGGCGGGAATTTGAAGGTCATTCCGGCATTTTCCTTTCAGATCGAGTGCTTGACCCTACGTGTTTTATATGTACGCTGTGGAATCTAAAGAGAAGGCATCCAACTGGAAAGTCGATTTAAGTGCGCGCGAATTAGTCCGTTCCGGTTTCAGTTTCTTAATAATCAAACTTTCAACAATATTCTTGAAACTCGTGATATCCGGATAAAGGTAAACGCCCATGACACTTGGCGCATCGGACGAATCGTAGAGTAGTTTGTACTAAATTATAGTTATTCGATAGTTAGTCGATTTTTGTTGTGACATGGCGTACACTCACACGGATTTCCGGATGACGTCATTAGTACGTATTGCTTAGACAGATTTGATTCCTTTCAAAGAATCCTAAACGGAATTTCTCCCATGCGATGCATCCGATGTGAATCGGTGTACTTTGTCCAGTTTAAAATAATGGAAATAATCATTTTCGTCAGTCCTGTACATCCGCCCTATACCTACAAATGTGCGCTTATCTTAAATTTGTGGTATTGTAAGTAGAGATCGGAAGGCAGCGTTAAATACGTCAATTGCAGTGTTGCCTCTTGAGCGGGTATT
Organism: Rhamnusium bicolor; assembly: GCA_029963845.1. Taxonomy (NCBI): domain Eukaryota; kingdom Metazoa; phylum Arthropoda; class Insecta; order Coleoptera; family Cerambycidae; genus Rhamnusium; species Rhamnusium bicolor. Next base: position 223,865 of record JANEYF010002950.1, read on the forward strand.
CTCTATCTGTAATTGTGCTGAGCGTTTTTTGAAAACGTATTATTTTCGACGTCACTTACGTGGTAAATGATGTCAAAAACGATACGTTTTCAAAAGCGCTCAGCACAATTACAGATAGAGAATACCCCAGGTGATGAGTTATCGCGTAAGATGTTCATGCATATATGACACAATTGTCTTACCTTGTTATTTTGGAGAGTTCAGTAACATCCAAGGTTAATATGTAGAGGGCTGCAAGTATTTGTGAATGTAACACTGACACAACATATATTTCTAACTAGCAGCCACAAGTGTAAAATAATATTTGTTATAAATAATCCGAAGTTCTCCGACGCCTCTCATTAAAAATCCATTAGTATTGTGAGAAGAACCGTTCAACGTCGACAGATGTAATTGGCGCATATTTAAACTTTTTCAGAGACTGCACATATGTCTTGTGTAGAAAAATGTACTTCTTTGCTATTTAAAAGGTCGGTCCACTACATTTGACATCGTATCGTAAGAAACCCAAGTTTTGAATTTTTATTTTACTGCCTCAACAATGTTTCCCGATAATTGAAAAATTTATTGTCGAAGGTCGAATATAATAATCATTTCATCAACTATAGTAAATTTTGACGTTTCTAACTTACGTTCGAAGTCGCATATGGCTAGAGTAATTGGTGAAAAATCTACATGTATGGACTTCAAATCTTCCTGACTGTTGGGCCTGTAAAATAACAACTGCGCCATCTGGATTTAACTGCTGTAGTACTGATTTTATGCCATCAAAGTAGTAATAATAGTACGATACTACCTGTAACCAAGTTCCACATCGTGTTAAAATGGATTCTGGAGGTAATGGTGTATTTGAAAGAATTTGAATTTGAAAGATTTTCATGAAATAACACATTCGTGTGTTCTTTCATGAAATTCTGGTGGAAAAACTTCCTTTACACTAGATATTAATTATAAACATTAGGGTAGCACCCACTAATAGTTTCAGCAATTCTATAAAGTCCATGTACTAGACATATTACATGAAGTACATTCTGATATGTTTTCTTCCAAATTCTTCCAGCAGCTTTCATATAATTAATTCCATCGGTAATAAATAATAATAATAACTTGTTCCTATTTTCTGCGTATTTGTCGCCCCATAACTCTTGAAGGCTTGAGTGCACTGCATCTGCTATAATGCTAGAATTTGTATCTTCTAATACTTTAGATAAAATTAGGTGTCCGCTCATAGATCAATTTTCTTAGACTAAATAAAATTATACAGAAGAAACATCTAATTCCAGATAATCAATTCGGCTTTAGGAGTGGGCACAGCAAGGCACTTGCACTATGCAGAGTCGTGCAGGACCTCATAGAAGGTTTCAACGCGAAACAATCAACCCGCATGCTTCTGTTGGACATAGAAAAGGTATTTGATACCGTTTGGCATTCAGACCCCCTATATAAATTTAAAAATAATCTAGAATTGCCTCAATATTTCACAAGTTTAATAAAAAATTACATTAATAATAAGAGATTTAAAGTAAGAGTCAACGATGCGGTGTCATCGCTTAAAAATAATCAAGCAGGTTTGCCACAAGACACAGTCCTATCACCAATCCTTTTCAACCTATTCCTATCCGATATTTCTACATATCCTAACACGAAAACAATACTCTACGCGGACGATACGACTATATACGGACAGTCATTCCAAGTACAGATGGCGACACAAAAAATAAACACCACATGGACAGACTAACAGACTATTAGAAAACATGGGAGATTAAACTAAATGAGGACAAAACGAAAATTATTACACTACCAAAAAAAATTCACTATCATCACGACGTTTAATAAACTTAAAATAAATAACAAGATAATAACAGAGAAAAACACAGTAAAATACTTGGGTATTACGTTGGACAAACGACTCACATTTAATCAACACGTAACGAACACAATTAATAAGACATACGCAACACTGAGTAGATTGTACCATCATATTGGACAGTCAGTACAGTAGACTACAGACTACACAAAACAAACTCCTCAGACTACTTACTAACGTAAATAGATACATAAACTTGAAACAACTTCACAGTCAATATAACATCGACTACATACATCACATTTTCGAAACTGCGACAAAAATTTTTAAATCAAAAATCAAACATGCAAATCTCAAATTTGACTAGAGACCTAATACACCACCATTTGCCACCTTCCAGCCGCAAATATTGGTGGTTTCATCCACGCTAATCCAATGTATTTGTTATTCAGTTCGGTATAAATTTTCTGTTTAATACCACATTTTTGTTTTACATATTTTTTTCAGTAGCAAGTCGTCCAATTACCTGCTAAAAACATTTAATGTTTTGTTTCCGTTTTTATGAAAAAAAAACAGATTTATTGCATAATACCTGCATAAGAATATTTTATCATTTACTATTCTTTGTGAATGTTTCATTAGGTGTTTACAGTATATTTATCTATATACATACGTAAGTAAAAATCGCCTCTTTATGAACTACAGTGGCTGCCGGTTTCACTATTCTTAACTGTTCTCTTTTCTCATTGCTTGCTTATTCACTCATATTTATCAGTTTCAATCCGGGCCACGGAAAAAATAACTGTGGACCTTTTTCTCATAGTCTCCGTATTCTTGGAACAATTTCTTCTCCGTCGTCTTCATAGATATTAAAATGCCGTTTGACAAATTTTCTTCATTCTTTTCTCATAAAAGAGCATTTCTATGAATGTTTTTTGAATTGTCTATACAATTAGAATTTGTCTAGCGGATCCGGAAACTCACAGTTATTCAAATGCTACATTAGAGACATCGTATTCGGACGTTCTCGTTTTTGACACGGTGATGTTTTACTAGCAAATTTGGCATAACAATCGAGATGATATCGTGCATCTATTGCTACAAAACACAGCGCTTTTGAGCAGGCGGAAACCTTACAACCCAATGGATCATCTCTTAACGCGACCTATTGGAGTAATATTTCCATTTGCTTAAAGAAAAAATGGTTTCATTAATAAATACTTAAATTAATGACAGTGATTTGGTAAATACATATCATATACAGTGTGTCACACTGTGGAAGAAAGCAAATAAATACTGAAATCATTAAAAAAGTTCTCCATTTAAATTTTGTGATTTACTTTTTTTTATCTAAGTCAAGGTAAAAATTCACTTAAGTTAATTCATACTTGGTGTACGGCGCACAGTGCAGCAATCTGTGGAGAAAAATGTAAAAACCGACCCTTTATTTTGGGTTTAATTACCTACCCTATAAGTAGGTAAGTAACCAAACAAGCTATTCAAGAAACGTTTCTTGGAATTTCCCGGTATCGGGGGGGGGGGTTATTGGACCGAATCGAAGGTAATTTCAACATAGTGTATTACCTACTTGGTCAGTTGAAATTTTGCTTCACTTGTGAATAGGTGTGTTGAACAGTATTTAGTGCTATTTTGGTCATGGAGAATATAAATCCAGATAGGTTAAGTATTTAAATAATATATAATGACCTCGATATTTGGCATTCTGTAACCTGTTAATTTGAATTTTATAAACGAGTGTAAAATTTGATTCTTATTGATTTTTTAACAACTTCTGTAAGCTTAAAAAAAGTATATAAAAGTAGATATGCAACTTTCTGCTATTTTGTAGTCAATTTAGTATAGATTAAAGCTATAATATGATTTTGTGCAAATATTTGCAAATTTGTATAAAAAGCCTTTTTTCCTTTATAGGTCACCCTCTTACGTATGGTGAATATTTTGAAGTCTGGATGTCAACAGTAGATAAAGACAAATTTACTACAATAAAGCAATGTATTACGAACTCGTATAACATTACAAACCCTGACGCTCCAGAACTACTGAATGTTGCAAAATTAATATGTGCTAACTTAAAATCAAGGTGGACAATGTGCTCACGTTCAAGATCCTATTTATTAAAAAAAAGAAAGTGGTTTTCTCGCCTCGAAAATTTCAATCCCTGAAAGTTTAATAAAATCTACCAATATCAGTTCGACTACCTCAATTAGTGGCCGGAGCCGTCCACAAAAGCATTTCGAAGAGTGTTCCGTCAAAACAAAAAAACGTAAAGTGGAAACATTAGTAAGAAGCTTCGGTAGTGCGGAATTACAGTTCGCTTCTAGTATCGCTGGTCCATCAACTTCAACAGGACTTTTAGAAGTAAAGAAAGAATTGAGTTTGCAGCAAGCACTTGCTCTCTACTTAGATCTAGACTTATCTGAACGCAAGTACAATTTATTAAGGACTGTGGTAAATAGCGTACATAGAGATACTTTTCCTAGTTTATATAGACTTAATCTGTTCAAACAACACTCATATATTGAAATATCATCCGCTTCTGAGACAGCTGTTGAAGTTAATATTCAAAATATGTTATATAAAACTCTTAATAGTATTTTTAATCTTATTAATGTTGTAGATATACATAGCATTACTTCATTAAATTTAACTCTTGTCTGTAAATGGGGCATGGATGGAAGTTCCAGTCACATTATATACAAGCAAAAATTTTCAAAAGAATCTAAAACTGACGAATTTATGTTTTTTATAGGGACAAATCCTCTAAAACGGTAGTTTGGAAAAATCCCCATTCGTCATCGTCGCTATATTGTCGACCACTTAAATTTATGTTTTCTAAGGAAAACGAGGAAATAATTAAACGAGAATACAATAAATTTGAAAATTGTTTTAAAGATATTAAAAATATTAGCACGAGAATTGGCGAAAGAGAATTTAACGTAGATTTTGAATTTCACTTTACAATGATTGACGGAAGTGTATGCAATATTGTGACCGAAACAAAGTCTGCTGCTACTTGTTATCTATACGGAGCAAAACCGACTCAGATGAATAAAACAGACTTGACTCAGTTTGTAGCGGATTCTGAAAAATATCAATATGGATTGTCAACTTTGCATTGTTGGATTCGTTTCTTGGAATGTTGTTTATAAATAGCATATCGCCTTCCTTTTAAAAAGTAGCGAGCTTCAAGGGAATTTAAGGATTTGAAACGAATTCAAAGTGTGTTTAAAAAACAGTTAGGGCTCAATATAGACAAACCAAAACAAGGTTATGGTAGTTCCAATGACGGAAATACAGCTAGAAAATTTTTCGAGCAATATAAATTAAGTGCCAAAATTACCGGCCTTAACGAGACACTACTTTATAAATTTTACCTAATTTTGAGAATTTTGAACTGTAAGGAAAAAATTTATGTAAATAAATTTAACAATCTTGCCATGAACACTAGGGAATTGTATCTGCAAGAGTACTCGTGGTATAATATACCTATGACTATTCATAAAATACTGGTTCACGGTTATGAAGTCATCTCTCAATTTAATACACCAATAGGTGAAATGTCAGAAGAGTGCCTAGAGGCTCGACATAAAGAAATTAGAAAAGAAAGATTGGCACACACTCAAAAAAAGTCGCGAACGGAATCAAACATTGATTTGATGAATCGTTTGATCATAACATCAGATCCTTTACTAGCTTTCCAAAAAAAAATAATCTCCAAAAAAGGAAAAAATATGGCTGATGACAGTAGCATTAAAGAGTATTTCGTGTTAACTGACGAAGTAGAGCCTTTGACAGCATATAATATCACAACTCCTCTTGAAGTTAGCGATGACAGTGAAAGTGATTCAGGGGCAGAATAGACATGGGACATTTTTTTGTTTATATTATGTAAATATTTCTGGATCCTAAGTATACTTTTACATCTCTTTCTCTGTCAACATTTCTAATATAAAGTATAATTTATAATATTTTATGGTATTATATACATGCACGTTTACATGCACTATTTTTTTACTAACCTTACATTGTAAAATAAATATTTGAGGATGTAAATGTAGACTAATGTCGGACAATTTTGTGGTAAATAAATCATATGATATGATTATATCTCCGTTTCATTAGTTTATCTGAGATACGAGGATAATTTACGTAACATATTCACAGAAAAATAAATCTGTCGACGTAAGGACCTTGCTGGCTATTCAACGTCCTGCTGAAAAGAAAGGTCATTCTAAAAGCTTCTGAAAATTTGTTATGAGAATAAAGTTCTGTGAAAGCAAGAACCAAAAACTCCTGTAAAAGCGGCCTAGAATCAATACCTCATAAGTGAAAACTTTTGACATTTTCACTTACGAGGTATTGATTCTAGCCCATCGATATGAAACTTGGAATATCAGTACTATATCACAGTGTAACCTAGATTGCACTCTTACTGCATATACCCCACTTCCGGTTTAATCGGAAATGAGGACAACTTGCTTATTTTAAATGAAACACCTTGTATATTATTACAGTATTGGAAAAACCGTTAAATTCTGATTAAACTAGTAATACATATTTGGGATTTACCTGAAATATCTGTGCATTTGGGGGGCATGGTAACCGAGTGGGTAAAGCGCTTATAGCTATTTACTCGGTACCGAATATCGATGGTTCGAATCCATCCCGGAGCAAATCGTATTTGTAATTTGTTTGGGATTAAGATGGGAGAGAACTGTCAATGCCCTAGATGTGGTTCGGACCCCACAATAAACTGTAGGGCCTAGTCTCTCTTTACTCAACACAAAATCCTAGGATTTTCTGGGAGTTACTTCGGTGACTTGAGAGGCGGTTAAGAAAACATTTTCTTTTAGGAAAACATTTGAAATGGTTCTCCAACTATTCTAATGTTTTGGGCTAATATTCTGGCAGATACGATTTTTTTTAACATCGCCATTTTTAGTGCTCTAAATTGCGAGTTATTCTAATAAATTTGATTATTTATATTTTAAATGATCCTCATTTGGGCATAAAATTTCATCATTTATATTATTTCCAGCTATTTACTTTTTCCAAGAAGGTTAGTAACGAAATTAACGAAACTTCTTGATAGTATTATCACTCATTGTGGCTTATCACGAAATGCAGTAGGAATGAATAAGTGGACCTTATATTATCGTGGGAAGACAGAAACAAGTTTATTGTAATAAAATAAAAAGCCACGATCCTATTATTGTAATTTGTAAAATAATGTATTATTCTGTTGTAAGAATGAAATTTCAATTAGGACATAAAAATGATGTTGAAATAAATGCTAATGGCTTGTAAAGGGTGTGTTATGAAATATATGACGGTATTATTAGAATTTAGCTTAATAAATAATTGTTGTCCGTGTTTACATGAAATTTTAACTTTTGGGGTTTTACAGATAACTACATGCGGGTTGCATTCGTTCGGACGAAATTCCGAGTCTTCAGATTAAGATTAGATTTGAACTATTTAATTATTATTATTTATATAATACACGTTCTCTTCTGCTCTGCGTTGAAATATTATTAAAATTATGTGTATCTTGATAAAATAATACAGTAGTAATATTGTAATTAATATTATATATTTCAGTAAATTGAGGTTATATATAGTAATAAACAATGTGTAACAAAAGTATAGATTATATTAATTTAAGAGTGCAATCTAGGTCACTATATGAGTACTAATATTTCAAGTTTTATTGATATGAAACTTGAAATATCAGTACCTAGAATCAATACCTCGTAAGTAAAATTGTCAAAAGTTTTGTCGTAGGTATTGATTCTAGACCATCAATATTTATAACTGCAATGTTTGGCTATTACGACTTGCAGAAAGATAAAGGAATCACCCTTTATATGTATTTAGGTTGGTTTGCATTCTTAGGACCGATCTTTTCACCTCTGGGTAAGTTACTGATAACTAATAAGATGATTAGAAGAGGTTTTACTTCAACATTTTATCTAAGACTATATTCACATTCTAATCTTCTAGTTAGTCACCAGTAACTTACCCAGAGGTGAAAAGACTGGCCCTATAGTGTCATTCCCTAACATTCTAACGAATTATTAGAAAGTTCTTTAGTAATTTTCTTTCCGTTTTTCGATGTCTTTAAGACATTTAACACCCGCTGAAGCTAACTGAGCTGTTGGAGTGTTACAAGAAAGGATGAGACAGATGAAAGTTTCTCGAGGACTTGATGCATTTCAAAGTGTGATAAGCAAGCTATAGTGAAATCCCAGAAAATCACTTTTATGTTTAAGATGTAAGGGTTAACGGAAAGATCGGTTTCACACTATTCTTACGAGAAGTAACATTTAATGTCAGCAACTAGACTTCATCAACAATTACAAGATAAAATGGGTGCTCGAGTTTCTATTAGAATAGTGAGAAACTATATCCATGAGTTAGAATTGGCAGATGTAGTTGCAGAAAGACAAAATTTCGAACCAGGCATACTGTACTTTTTACGGGCAAATCTAAATTTGGTCTTCTGAGAAGAATACATGGGTAGAGAGATTCACAGACAACAAGGCGTCACAGTTATGTAAAGGAGATTTATCTTTCCAGAGTGGAACCATTTTGATTTAGATGCGGTCGTCGACCGTCGCACGTTACTGTAAATCTGTGACATATTTGCCAAAATAAGATGACATTTAGACAATGTCTCCTTCTTTGCAGAAAATAACTTCAAAATCTTCGTATTTCTCCCCGCTTTCTTCTTATTTCAGTCCAGTAGAATAAATAGAATATCCCACAGGAGCTTTAAATAAACTCCAAGTTTCGATTGAGATGTTATCTTATCTATGGGAAAATCTTGCTTAAAAATCATCTTGAAAATATAGTTCTGAGTATGCAAAAGAGAATTCGGGGGGTTTTGTATGCACACGGAGGTCATCATACAAAAAACATTTTACGATTTTGCTATTTTTCATTTACAGTATGTTTTCCTACTTTCATTTGATTTTGAATTAAATTTGACCAAATTTTTTCATATTTATTCTACTTAGCTGTTAGTTTTGGATTTCTTAAAATTTTCTTTATAATAATATGATATCCCCAAATTGTTGCCAGTTTATTGACGGGAAATTTCATTTGTAAGTAAAAAAATAATACCTCGAAAGGAGGCAATTTTTTTTTGAAACATATGTATATAATTTCTAACTAAGTAAATTTTTTTCTGTTTCTTTCCTTTTCTCTTTCGATATATCAACAATATGTTTAATATATGTAATAATAATTAAATGGTAAAGTATAGCAATATGTCTAAACTTGAGAAGAAAACATTGTTTTCATTTTCTAATAAGATTGTAAAATTATACTCGTATACTGATCATTTTCACTTATTCCCTAGGACTGACTATAAAAAACTCCATTAAAATTACTGCTACCATAAGCATCCATAAAATTGATCTACATCAGAAACTAGTAAAATTGAGTTTTCTCCTAGTATCGAAAAATATCGTTGTTAAAAACATTAATTAAGGAGGCTATGCAATTAAATATAATTAGTTTAGCTTCGAAACATGCAATTTCTACCTTGTTACACTAATGGGCTTTTTTTATAACGCTGAAGAGCAAATCTAACGGGATTTAGGTATATGATGTTCGCCCAAAATCCTGCATATAATAATTTTATTTTTAATTTACATAATAATAATTATCGTTAATAGTATTATTATTAACATATAATTTACTGCAGTTATAATCAACTACAATTTAATTGTAAATGAAATTATTCAGGGTATTCCAATTTCCGAAGCATGAACTTCAGGAATGTGTAGATTATGTAAAAATGATAAGAGTTTCTTTTATCAATATAATTCAAAAAATGCACCATAACTTGGATACAAGGTGTTGAGGTTTCATTAAAGAAAAGTTTATAATTTAGTATCTTAGAGAAAAATTTGGCACATTCTGTTGTAAAGTTGTATTTGTATTTCAAGTCAAATATAGTAACAGAAAGCCATTGGAGTAGATAAAAGATTTATATACCCCTTTTATAGAAATAAGTAGTACGTTATTTAATATTTTTGAGAAAAATTGTAAACTGATAAATAGGCTCATTTGGTGAAATACAATTTTTCTTATTTTTTTTCAATTTTTATAAACTGTTTCGTATATAATCTGCCCCAAAAAAATTTCAAGTCGATTGAACGAAAATTGAAGGAGATGTTTGCATTTGAATAATAAAATGCTTTGTCTGGCGAAGAACGCCAGAGTGACGTCAGCAGTTTCTATTAGTTAGTTAAGTTCGCCCGCAACAGTAGTATTATATGGCCAACACATTTAAAACGACCACGATATTTTTAATTTATTTTATTTTCCTGGCAATCAAAAGATATGCGTATAACTCCGTTCGGACGAAATTTCGAGGCTTCAGATTAAGATTAGGTTTGAGCTGTTTAATTATTATTATTTATTTAATACACGTTCTCTTCTGCTCTGCGTTAAAATATGATTAAAATTATGAGTATCTTGATAAAACAATACAGTAGTGATATTGTAATTAATATTATATATTTTAGTAAATTGAAGTTGTAATTAAGTAATAAACAATGTATAACAAAAGTATAGATTATATTAATGTAAGAGTGCAATCTAGGTCACTATATGATATAGTACTGATATTTCAAATTTCATATCGATGACCTAGAATCAATACCTCGTAAGTAAAAATGTCAAAATTTTTCTCGTAGGTATTGATTCTAGACCATCGATATTTATAACTGCAATATTTAGCTATTACGCCTTGCAGAAAGATAAAGAATCACCCTTGATATGTATTTAGGTTAGTTTACATTCTTAGGGCTGATCTTTTCACCTCTGGGTAAGTTACTGATAACTAACAAGATAATTAAATCTTGAAAAATGACGGATCTAGGATATCTTTGTCAGGATTTTCCCAATTACCCTGAAACAGTTCATTTTACGTAAAAGATACACAGAACTAAATTGAAAGAGCATGAAATTATTATAAGGCAGCTGTGTTAGATTTTCCCGATTTTTTCTCATTGGCAAGAAATAGAAATTGACATATTCGAAAAACGAATTGTATCCGCCAGGAAACTAATTAACTGTTTTTTTACTACATCTTGACTGAGATTTTTGAAATCGAGTAGATCCTTAAGGTAGTCCAAGGAATGTGGTATCGGAACACTTAGAAACAATGAAAAAATTTCAAAGAAGATTAATATCAACTGAATATTTTTCATCTTATTAATGAAATCATTCGAATTAATCACAAAGAAACTAGATAGTGCAATAGGTAAATTTTTGAACTCCTCTGTTAACTATTTTGATAGGTGGTAAGTCGGCGATCCGATTGCTGAAACAATAGGACGTACCGACTTTTCTGGTTTATGTATCTTAGGCAAGCCGTACAATCTAGGTACACTTAGGTTAGATACGTGTAAATAACCTCCTTTTTAAAGCTGGAGTAATAAGGTTATTGCACGATTTAACTACATTTCTTACTTCAGTAATCATTTTTTGGTAACAAATTTCTAGGGAGTTTTTTTATAAGGATCATTAATAATCAGATTGTCTCCCCTTTCATAATAGTCCTCTTTATCTAAAATAACAACCTTATTATCCTTATCAGCTTTTAAATAAAAACAATCTTTGTCGCTCAATCGTTTGATCATTTTTTCTGTCTATTGTAGATTTTGTCTTTCTATTTACTTTAGTAGCAATATTTGACGAGATTTAATTTGTGCAAGCTTCTCTGATAAATCCTTTAGAGGAATCAGGAAGGTATTGAACTGAACTTTCAACACTTGCAACGATCTCATCTAAAATGCCTTCAGAGACAGGTAAAGCAAAATTTTAATCTCTTGTTAAGGGAGATCAATTTCTTCTTTATCAAACGACTCGCGACTCTGAGGAATGATTTTCTACAATGTTGACAACTTTTTGAGGAACACTTTATCTAGACCTACAACTGATTAATCTTTTGAGTTTTTTATTTTGTGACGACAATTTTCTTAATAAATTTCGCAATGGGTATCTCTTTGTCACCATTCATTGCCAGACTCTTCATGAACAGACTCGAAATGGAAGTAAAAAAAGAATTCGAGTATTTCCCCAGAGTTCGACTTAGGTATGTGGATGATATTTTTGCAATGTTTGATACAAAAGACGACGATATTGACAATTTTGTTTCTAATTTAAACAGTCGTTTCGCGTCAGTTAAATTCACATATGAAATTGAAAACTCTGGACAACTACCATTTTTAGATGTATTAGAAATAATGAAAATAAGTTAGAATTTGATATATACAGAAAAGATACCAGTACTCTAATATATATCCCTAAGGACTCTCACCATTTTGCTTAGGTATAAATAGGATACATTGTTAACATAGAGTTAGTTTTAATTATTTCCAGATAATGTCAACTTGATTGGCGAAACGCGCTTCGAGTGCAGTCTATAGTGTTTTGGTGTTTCGTCGAAACTACGTCAGTGTTATCTTCACATCAAAGGTTCCAACTCACTCCAGGACATATATTGTATACGGTTTAAGGACGTATTATTAGTTTTCCCCAATTAATCGACATTGGAAATGTTTTTCTCACAAAATAAATAACACTTTTTTAATTCCTTATGAATTTTTAAACAAGTTTGGAAATCTGTATCTTCAAGGGTGGCGAGAAAAATATGGATATGTTCGAAAATATTTCCATAACCCATATTTCCATTTTTTCATATGTCTGTATATTCCAGAGAACGAAACTCTAGTATTTTAATATGAACTATGTTTACCTACTAGAGTCTAGGGCTATCGTTTCCACACTGGTTCCGATGCTAGCGCATGCGTAATCTGTCAGTTTATGTCAGCTGATAACACAATAGAAGAGTTGAGGTTATTTGTGTTATTTAAAACAGGAACAACAAAGAAGGAAAAAACTGGTAACAACCGTATTTCGTATTAAAGCCAGATAATCTTGAAGTGGATAAAATTGTAATAAATTTGTTACATTCTAAATAATAATAAACTTATACATATAAGTATATATTTTATACATAATTAACCCATTAACGCCCAATTTAATTTTTTTTTGTCAAAATTCCAAAAGTTTTACAGAGGTTGCTACTATGACTCTTTAGTTGACTTTCATGTGATTAGTTTTTATTTTAAGGTGTTAATTTTAATATTAGGGACCGTCCTCAAACGAGGACGCTGGGCGGTGAACTTTTATAATTTGGTATAAAAATAAGGTAAGCGAATTCAAAGCAATGTTTACCACAAACGTATTTTATTAAAAAAATGTTACAATTATTTATAATTATAATATAGAAATATCAAAAGTAATGAAAAGATGCATGATAATGATAAAAATGCACAACAATTATTTATTTGGCATAAGCAGATTTGTTATTGTATTTAGAAAAACAAGGAAGACACAGTGTTGCATTACATTTTTTGCAAAAAGTACGCGGTTTTTCTTTTACAAAAGAAGGAACTGGCATCGACGTTGATTATCTCTTTTTATCCAAAATATGATTTTTTTCGTCAAAGCGAACATCATAAACAACTTGTGCCCTTGATGTAGAAGGTAGACTGAGTGGCCTGCCTTTTTGGACTCGTCTACCATGTCCCAATTTTAGGTAAGCAACAGCAATATTCCTATTTATTATTTTTTTGTTCAGCTGCAGACCGAAGTGTTTCGTCCACGATTTTCTGATACAGCTGTTCCGAGAAAAAAATTTTCAAAAATTGAAAATTCCTTTATTATAAGAATCGCGTTATTCTTCATGTCCTCGAAAAGAATTTTTTTGAAAAGATAAATATGTAACGGTATCAATTAATCTCTTTAATATTTCCCTATTTTCACGGACTTTTCTATTTCTCTTTTATGCGCAGAATCCAAAAAATTTACAACATTTTGTTTATCCAACATTTCTAATTTAATGCAGGATAAAATATACTCCTGAGATTTTTCATGCCTTTCCAAACCTCTTGATAAATTTTGCAAATTATTAAACCCGGCCCTGCCCCAAATTGAGGATATATCATTAGTAAATAACAAACATTTCCAACAGTATAATTTGTTTCTAACTGTTGATGCCGTTAACCACCCGATTTTTTGATAATTGCTATCACTAAACTCTCTGTTTTGTTCACTACTTGTGAAAACTAATGACGGCATTGACGGTGTAGGTCTGACCATTTTTTTAAATTCTTACCTTTTGATCACATCTAAGAGAACTAAATCCATTTAACAACAAATAATCCACCACGTCTGGACAACAAGATATGTCGATGGGAAGGAATATTTTCACCTAGAGCTCTCATTTTTCAATCACCTGTTAAATATTTTCTGTATGTGTATGTTCTCCCACGAAGCCACAAATTGCCACTGTCCTTGTTCTATAAACTGTTCATACTCTTGTGAGAGAGGATTAACGCTCAACTGAAGTGTACATGCGCTAGAAAGAGATGGGGTGCTAGAGGCTAGCTGCCCTAACTGACAGATCCAGAATTTTTGCTGAGATACCCGCCAAAAATTCAAGGTTACGAACAATGTATTGAAATGGGGGTTGGCTGGCCGCTAGCCACAGTTCATCCGGGGAAGCGCGAAGCGCGATGAGAGGCCGGGAAATATGCTTACATGGAGTCGACTATCCGGACTAAAATGTTACATGTTTGTAGAAAGGAAATGCAAAAATTTTTTTTCTTACACTGAAAATTAATTATTGAATTGTAAAGAACATTGAGAATTGAGATATACCTAAGTAGAAATTTCTGCTTGTGAAAAATATTAGTTTAAAGATATTATACCTCTCCCGAAATTGAAGAGGAGGCTCAGCCTCCCTGCCTCCCCTGACCAGCCACCACTCTCATTGCTTGGAACAGCTATAACACTGGACACATATACTTACAAAAATTATTTCCATTATAATTTATACCCCTTCAAATCCACGGAACTAATCAGTGTTTACGTGTTAAAGTTAAACATCCATGCTCTTTAACAACAACAAAAAATTAACAAAATTACGTAAAATACAGTTTATTTAATATATTTCCATTTGTCATTTCCATTGTTTATTTATAGTATATACAAACCGTCATGTCATTTCAAAAATGAGGATTAATGAAATACTCTTATTTTTGTATAATATTTGTGTGCCGTGTACCACGTATAACAATCAACAGACAAAATTACAAAGACAAATCTCATAAATTAATTACCTCTTCGTTCAAACGTGTCAGTATTTTCATGCAAATTGTACAATTGGCGACCAACCAACCTTGATTAAATGGAGAGTCAGTTTTGTTCTCAGGCAAGAGAGACAACATGTTACAACAACAGATAATGGGCCAGTTATTCTACCCTTGAGGGATGCAATTAATTTAGGTGCACTAAGAAGAGGGTGGGTGTTCTATAGACTTACAGTTACAGCTGCGGTGCTTACGGGTTTAGAACTTCACTATGGTTAACCCTGACATCTCGATAATATTTCCACTTTACCACATCGCTACTAGGAAGTACCCTCTTAGATGCGGGTCCCATCTAAGTGTTTAATTATATCTAGTGTAATTGATGTGTTTTATTGCAGTCATATTTAATTTCATCATATCAGGGCATACTAAGAAGATTTGTCGAGACAAAGCTTATTAAAAATTAAAAACTAATATGGTTTCTTTATTAAAAATATTTTACACAGATTTAGTATGTATTGTTTTACCAATAAAATAGAGGCCTCATTGGAAAAATAATTTTTGAAACTAATCGAATCATAAAATAATTTCTAATACATTAACGTTGTGGTGCATTAGCAAATTTAAATTAGTAGTTGCAACAAGGACTAAGAGAAGATGGCCCCACTTTTCCTCCAGTTTAGTACTGAAATGTACAGAAAAAGCCAGAATGTTTCTAAACTGTTTCAGAGTGATAATCAATAGATATACACGTTGTAACAGCTACTTTTGAATATGGCCTATAAGGACTGACCCTCGACCATGAATAACTTTACAAATCATAGGACCACGTGACTTGATGCCACAACTTTGGGCCTTGCATATCCCAGTTTCTGATTGGCTATTGAGCGACCGAACATGCTCGATTATTTTCGAGGTGTTTCGAGAATAGTACTGATGCCGATTTTTTTGTAAAAAGAATCAATTTTTGAATCGATTTGAATCGTTGCCTAAAATGATCAATTCAATAATAAATCGAAACGAAAAAAATCGATCCTTAGAAAATCGATTCATTAATAGGTGATCAGTTGAAGTTGTTATAGTCAGACTAGTAATAACAATAATAAACCATTTCAAATCAACCAAAAAACTGAAACAAATATTTTCTACATAAGTATTAATAACACATTTTATTTTTTACTAACATAACCTCAAATAATGTATTAAAATATACGGTAAAAGTGTAATTCTTTTATTAGATAATTATTATATTACATTCTACGAATCGTGTAGGTACCTCCGTTTCTTTTCATGTATTTTACCAGGACAAAATCCAAAGACTACACAAATACAACCAACCATTTGAAAAAGAGAAAAAAGGGGTGGGGGCGAGGAAAGTGGAACAAAAACAAAATAATGTAAAAAATGAAATGAAATTACCAACAAACAATACCAATCTGACTGAACATGTTTACTTGCTACAAGCCAAATCAAAATAAAAGTCGCCATTCCTTCGTAGTTTGAAATTTTGACAATAAATTGACATGTCGATTTTTCGATCCGATTTTTGATAAAAAAAGAATCCATTCGTTAAAATATCGAAGGGAAAATAATCCATTAAAAATCGATTTTTGTCAGCTACAAAGATCGATTTTCCTAAATATCGATTATTGAATTGACATTCCTAGTTAATAGTAGATTATTCGTCATTTTAGTAGTGATTGTGAGTTTTCTGTTTATTTAATAATTTTTTGTGATCTACATTGTGTGTTACTTTCGTGACTTTATAACAAAATTTGTGACGAAGTGATTTTTTCCGTTACTAGTTTTCTATTGTAGTCAGATCTAAATGGGTTTTTCGTTAACCTTAATACACCCTGTATACAATAACTTGTGTTAATATTTCTTTTAACACCATATTGAACGAAAGTTAAATTTATTTTCAAAGTCCAGTATTTGAAATAGCAATTATTTCTGTAATATAATTGTTTCTTTTCAGGGTAATCTTAGTTTGTTTATTATCCTAATGATAAATCGTTTATTATGTTTGTACTCAATCAAGAGGCTAGTAGTTTCATTTAATTTGGTTTGATTTCAAAGCAAGTTGAAATCATTTATTCATAGCAAATGAATATGTTTCTATTTGTTTAATAATTTACCGAATAAGGTATTAATTGATTTATTTTTAAATATTAGTACTTGGCCGTTTTAAATTATTTCTGTTGGGAAATATAGTTTAAAAATTATGAGAAGGCGATTCCCAGCCTTGAAATATTTTATAAACATTTATTTATATGAAATAACGCAGGGAATTTATATAAATATGATGCACCGAGATAATCTGAAATAACGTTTACCACGGACAGCGATCGACCAGCTTGCGCGTCGCACAAATTCCCGCCATTCTGTGACCGGCGTTTGAAAGAATCACTTGTTCTCCAAGAAGCACTCAGTTCCCGACCTCTAATACACTCCGCAATCAGGTAGTGGTAAGCATATTTTGACCGTCTTACTGTTTCTATTTGTATTCACGTTGTTTTACAGTTTGTGCCTGAATTTATCATTGTAGTATTTTGTACGAAGTGCCTGTTTTTCGAAAAATCAGAGATATTTGGGAAATTTCGCGATTCATTAATAAAGTTGGGTTATCCATTCAACGAGGAGCATAGGAATTATTCGATTGTCATTTTATAGGACTTTTAATCCTCGATCTATGGAAAGAGTCCCATCTTAGTCGTAGTTGCAATAAAATTACCGGTGAAATCTCTAATCCTCGATCTGTGGAAAGGATTTTATTAGGTGTACGCGAAGTTGTACAAGTGAGGTTTTTAATCCTCGATCTGTGGATAGAATCTCACTAGGTGCTCCAGGAAGTAATGCATAAACCGTTTGATAACCTATTGCTCTATTGAAAGCCCGAGTTAGTGAAACTGAACCTCTGTGCTATATAGTTAGACAAGCAACGGGAATATTCGGTTATAATTTCTATATATTATTAACATAAAGATGGGACTTTTAATCCTCGATCTGTGGAAAGAGTCCCATCTCAGTCGTAGTTGCAATAAAGTACCGGTGAAATCTTTAATCCTCACAAGTGGCACAAGTGAGGTTCTTAACCCTCGGTCTGTGGAAAGAATCTCAGAAGGTGCTCCGGGAGGTAATGCATGAACCGTTCCGTCTGCCATACGTAGTCAAAAAGTCCTAACAAGGGACATTAGGAGCGAGTATAAAGATATAGCACGCTCGCGATTAGACAGTCAAATATACCGTCTGTCCCTGGACTGACCTCCTGCACTTGTATCTTGCTTGCACTCCGTAACCGCTTACCACTGAAAATACCTGCTGCACTGACCGCCCGCCGTAATGCCACCTTAAGCATTAGTGACTAGAGTCATTAACCGCTTGCTGTAAATACCAGTAGTAGTAGCCGCCATAACTGTGCATTATTTCGAACTACCACTTGCTTGCTTTAGTAGATGCTGATAGTAAGTCTCCGTAACTTAGCTTTGCTTGATAAAACTGATCACCGCTTCTGCATTGCATAACCTTTTGGCTTGGTTTTCATTGGTTGCTTACGTGTAACATAGGTTAATATTTATCTTTGCACTATAACATAACTGTTGTGTTTATATTTATTTTTTTATTTATTTGTGAAGCAGTTTTAAATAAGTAGAGTAAGTGAAGTTGAAATTCTGCCTTTTATTTAAAGCAACGATATAAGTAAGTACATTTGCTTGTACACCGAGAATCATTTTCGGCAGGTAAGGTGCAGTTGTCCATTGCTACGCAAACGACAACCACACACACAGACTGCCTGGCATTCCGTTTCTTCACTGAGTTACCCTAGTTTCTATCATACCGCTGATAAAATAAAATGGTGTTCCTACACTTTAAAACAGGAACTGGCGCTCGAGATCGTTACCGTAATAAAAGTTCAAAGTACCGCCACCGTACTGAAGGTTGCCAAAATGACACGTCACAAACACCAAATATGCATTTTGGTGGTAAGTAAGTCACAGATTTCATAATGGCCTGGTGCTGTGTAGTGTGTAGAAACGTTAATATTAAGGAACCGGTCGTTCTTTTCATATTTCAGTAAATATTTCATGAGCGCAGACAGTAGCAGATAACTTTAAATCTTCTTATAATGAAAATTTGGCGATTACAAAATAATTATATTTAAATTTGTATTATTATTATCGCGCATATAGTATTTATTTTCAATTGCCAGTAAATATACTGTAAATTGACGAGAATTTTGTATTATTTATATTTAAAATAAGGTATAATATACTTGTCTAATGCATTCTTAAATAAAAGTCATTAATATTTGTACTATGTATTCCAAACTGTCTCGTATGATGAATTTAATAAAATAGTATGTTTCATTTTATCTGATGCATTTTATTAAATTTTCCTATTAATATTTTTGACAATAGACCCCAAGCAAAAAATATAATTTTGACCTTTTTGGAATCTCCACTTAATACAAAAAGCAGAGTTTAAAGTTTTTTTTTATTTCGTCTTTTACATTTTTTTTACTTTTAAGTTTTTCAGCATTAAAGTTTGAATTAATCCACTACGCGCTCAAACACCGCCTGCCGAGCAGATCAATCCGGTGATGTCACAGTACAGGAACTGTCACTTGCACTATGCAAGTGAACACAAAGCAGGCAAAACACGTTGTTAAATGTAAACAGGTGGTGTTATATTTTGTGTTGTGATTGTTGTGAAATTTTAAATGAAGTAATTACTAGAGCTGTCCGAGGTCACCTGGCCGACAGAGCCGTCATATGACTCATATGTTTACATCATATCATAATACTTGAATAAGTACAATAAATGGAAATAAATTTTAACAATAATGTTACATTTTATAAAAATTTGTATAAAACTCAACCTTTTAAGCAGATTTATGAAGTAGTTTGGTTATCGTCATCACAAAGTGGGGAAGATCTATAGTATAATAGCATCAGGTATGTTTCTATAGCTGTCTCCGTCAGCGATGTTCGCTTTGGTGAAAAAATATGTTTTGCATTTTGAAAATGACCATTCGACATCTACGGATGTAATACAGGCATAAGTAAAACAATCTGTGAACTCACTTAACGAAGTTGTAGATGCACCATCACAAATTTGTCTTAATTTGCTAAAATCAGGATCTTTCTGTAATACACTCTCGAATTTTTCACTAACGCGATTATTTTTTGCGTCATTTATAGCCTGTAGCTGTGTATTTACGTCGTCCACTATTTGCAGCGATTCCACTAACGACAACGAACTATTTTGCAATTTTTCTATTGCGTCGTGTAGTCCTCTATAATTGTTATTAATAGTTTTTAAATCTGTTTCAAGGGAAACGTCTTGAAAGCTTGTCTGGCTTTCCCTAATAGCTGCAGCCTCGTTAGGATTGAACTGTAGTATCACAGCTTTTATTTGTTGAAAATATTCAGCATAATAAAAAGCCGCTTTCAACCACGTTCTCCAACGTGTAAGAATCGGCTCTGGTGGTTCAGGGATACCAGGACACTGTCTGTGAAATGCTCGAAGCCGTTTAGGAGATTTGAGAAAAACTTTTTTTGTATTTGCTATTAATGCATCTACCTCTGGAAAACATTTTCGAATCGTTTCTGCCACAAGATGTAACGCATGCACTTTACACGTAACATTGTGTCTTTGAAAAGAACGGCCTACCATGCGCATTGTCGCAGCACCATCAGTCACAAACATCAATACTTGACTTGTTGAAAGTTCAAATTTTTCGAATGTCTCCACATTTAATCCTATTTACAATGTCTTCACGAACAGCTGGAATATATCTACGTAACGATGTACGACTTGGTAAGTTCACCTGGGGATTGTATTTATTCCAAAACTTCCGAAATGGTTGTTTATCCAGTATGTGTAGCGAAATATTACAGGCTATTAACATTAACAATAAATCAAACATAAACTGAGTTGTCAAAGGCATGCCATTTTTTTTATTTTGATGTTGCACGGTGTTGATGACGACGACAATCTGTTTTGTGCCAGCACATTAAGTCTTGATTACAAATTTTACAAATTATTTTACATCCGTCATAGAATAAATCCGGAAATTCACCGATAAATTTATTCACTGTGTCCGCGTACGGTCGTTTTTTACCCTTTGGCGCGTTTGACATTATGTATAATTTATAGGTACAACCTCACGCATCAACCTTTCAAATAAGACTGCAGCGTAAATCACTTCTAAATCGGCACGTGTGACGCCATCGCAAGACCGTGGCTGTACTCCAGCCACCTCGGACAGCTCTAGTAATTACATATCTATAATGATCAACTCCTCCAAATCATTAATCCAAGTTTCAAATAACGAAAAGCGTAGGAAATTGTGTGTAAGATGATTAGACAGGATCCAAAGAAGTTTTCGAAAAAAAGTTGCGTTTTTGTATGCAAGGATCATTTTGATGTGAGTAATTAAAAACGTAATATAAACAATAAATATGCAAGGGCAATAAAAAATAATATATTATGTAAAAGGCATAGCAGGGTAACAAGAGGGTTTCTGGGTTTCGAACGATATTTCAGATTTTTTTATATGTTATTTTGGGACCCTAACGAAGATATTTTCCATCGTGGAATTTTGTATGAATCTACTGGGTGTTACTGAAAATCATCGGACACAAAGTTTTCAATTATCCCTTTTGAGTGAGACTCATTTTTAGCTAATATTAATTTTTAAATGGATTTCAATCGCAAACTCAAAGATTTTTTACTTAAAAACGATAAAAGGACGTCCAAAAATACTCTTTGTAAAAGTACTTTTATACAGGGTTTATTTAAAATTCTCACATATCTAACAAAGGTACCTACATCTAATTTTTTATAAAAAAATAACATTTATATGGATTTAGGGATATTAATTCCTAGGTAACTGGATGAGTTCGGACTGCAAGTTATTTAATATTTATATAGGGTCTAACAAAAAACCAAAAATTGCATTATGAATTGGGTTGAAATAATTATTATTAGCTACCGTTTTGCCCACAGTCAAAAGATTATTTTAATTTTTATACAGAGTGATTGAAATAAATATTTGGGCATATCTTTATTTTAATAACTAATGGACTCATGGGCTACTGGTAAGGACAATTGCCTCTCACCCTATTGTCTCGGGTTTGATCTCCAGTCGAGGAGCTAAGATTTTTTTCTAAATTAGAAATTAATTCTGACATACTCGGACATTGGGTGTGTATCCATTGTCTCTAAATGTGTAGCCCTCTTCCACACAAGGTGTCTTGAGATATATTCAGGGATACAGGGGGTTGTATTACTTATAGTGTTAATACATTCTCTATTTTTGTTTGAAGCCATTAATTATTGTGCTTATTGTGATTTTACTTCTTAGTTAAGTAATTCAAGTCACGAGAGTTTCTGGTTTGTTAAATATAACGTTGTTGCATTGTGTTGTTGTGTATAAATACAACTTTATTTTTACTTTTTCCTTTACTTTATATACCATTCACATAAATAAACCAAAACACCCGCAAGGCCAAGTCCGTCCGCGGTTGATAAGTTAAAAAAAAAGTTGTATTGATAAATATTATTCATCATTGTAACATTTATTATGAGCAAAAATAAACGTTATTATTATTATTATTTTTACTTTAGTTAGCTATACAAACATATTTACCAACGTAACTTCCTATAACCTAATTTATTTAAAATATACAAATTATAGACGTTAAATTTACGTACCTGTTTGATTTTATTCTTCTAATTTCTGTAGAAGAAAACAAAATGCTTTTTGAAGAAAACTGTGCGATCATTATTGAATCAACTTTCGATCAGTCGTTTGATTGAGCTTTGGAATAACCTTGTTCAGTCATGTTTAAAATGTATTAACAAGTCACATTTAAATAAACACTGCAATATCAATAGGTCAGACAGGACATAACCAAATAATTTCAGGAAACAATCACCCATACTTAATTAATGCATGAAACTATACACTGTGTCTCAGGAGCTTCTGCAATATGTATTTTGTACTACATATGCACACATTCCTACACTGTCCAACCAACCAGTCTTATCAGCGAGTCAGGTGGGCACATGAATAACATATTAATTAGTCTCGCCCCGCCTCGAACTTCTCAGTCTGCCGTAAGAGCGGCGATTTACAACACATGACACGCCTAAATACGCATTATTGGATAGAGGAGGGACCCAACTTAGACTTTATTTTATTGCACAATGACCCACTTACTAGCAGCGATAACCCTCTGTGACTAGTCACGCCCAATTTGCAAAAAGTCTTGAGACACGCTGTATAGGTATTGTACCGTTCACCACCGGGAGATTTCTTGGATCGTGACGTCGCGCCAATAGGATAGCGTTTTCAGACATGGCTCTAGTATCTGATATTTGATTAGTAACTTAGGCATTTCCTAGGTAGAAATTATTAATTCTGAAAAACAAGATTTTGGCCCAAAAGCTAAAGATTTGGTATTAATAACAATAAAACAAGATAATATATTAATTGGATAACCCACTCATAACAATTTTAGATAAAAAACTGATAATGGGAAATTTTTGAGGAAATTAAGCACTTTTGAAATAAAAAGGAAGTCAGATGAATAGAAAATTTATTAAATTTAAATAGTATTTGTTCTGAAACTCCAGCAATCGTAAATAAGGTAATTTACATTTTCAAGCTATTCAATACTGACATTCCAATTTTCTAATCATTAGTTTTTTTCTGGGCATTACAATGAGAATACTTAAACATAATTTGACTAACGTTGTTCAAAATTTACCTCTTTTAAAATCTAAATCACACACACCTCTGCTGCTTTCCCAGTCCTCCAACAAATCATTGTTTATCATGGCATCAAGCAATTTGTATGTATTTGTATAGGCAAGATTTATCTATACTTTAATGATCGAAGGGAGTGAGAGATATAGCGCAAGTATCTAGTCTTAGCAGAAACAGCATCAATATTCAGTAGAGGGACTCAGTTTAGTTTATTCACTTGCGTGAGGATCCTCGACTCGATAGCCGACCACGGCCTAGCCATTCTGAGAGGCGTAAAGTTGGGAGAGTCGAAGCGCACGCACTATAAGCCTATTATTGCTTATTGAAAAACGTTTATTACAACGTGTATTTTATAGATAATTTAGTCTTAGATGTGCAAATAGTGAAGAGCTAAAGATACAGAGTGAAGACTAAAGTAATAAGAAGTAGTGTTTTTTTAAAGGGTTTTTAGGTATCTAGTACCAATTATATGAATTAGTTAGCTAATAAAAGTAGTTTTAGTGTTACCAAGTATTTTATTTTTAGCGAATCAGTGGCGGTTGGTGAAATTTAGGTTATAGCATATCTTAGTATTGGTGCATAGCACCTAAACGATACTTTAAGGAATAACTATCAAGACTAAATGAAGAAGTTTTGCAAAAGAAAATACCATTGAAACTTGCGAGAAAGTTGCAAAAATTATGTGCGCTCGGAATATTTTTTACACAGTTTTTTAAAACATTTTTTTCCAGAACAAGGCGGAAAATATATACAATAATAAGATATGACTTAACTTAAATTTCATCAACGACCACAGCGAATGCATGGTTTGGGAGTGGCAACATAACCATATAATATTGAAACACATTGGATTTTTATATAATTGTTCGAAAATTCAGCCATCATGTTCAGTTCAATAGGATTATCTTGCAAATGGTATAATCTTTTAAAAAAGGTACGTAACCCTAAAGTTGTTTGCTTTTGTAGCCCATAAAGACAGTGGCTGGCTTTACTACCGAAACACTGGCTTTAATTATTTAATATTTCTGATTGAATATAGGATATTATAACCAACTCTATTTTCCATACAGAATAAATGTGAATCCCAAAATCGGCATAATTTATTATTTTTACTTTCTCATTTATCTATATTGATAGGGAAAGTATTGGCCGCGTCGTAAGAAAAGCCAAATTCTAAATTGTCATGTGTGTGTCATGTGTGTCTGTGTGTCGCTTATTTGTTGTGACCGCATTTTCTCAAACACGTCTCAACGATGAAATTTTACATATAACGTTTATGACGTCTAAGGACTAACCCTATTGAATATCAGTGAAATTGTTGCACACGGAAGGGTATGTCTTATGGGGACAACATTTTTTTTGCGTTACATCAAAAGACGTTTTAAATAAAAATTGTTCATAATGAGGAAATGTGCTTGAAAATGTTCGTCGGTCTCGGCAGTATTTTCTCATCATATCCAATTTGAGAATGAAAAATTAATTATTTTGTATCATTTATTTTGTTGTCTCGTCTGTCTCATTTATCTATTTACCTCATTTCTCATTTACCTCATTTATCATCTCATTTATCTCGTTTGTTTTATTTATCTTATTTGTCCTAATTACCTCTTTTACCTCATTTATCATATTTTTATCTTATTTATTTTATTCTTTTTAATTATTTTATATTGTAACGTTGGATTTGAGTTAAACAGTTTCATATAAATAAATGTTCAACATTTAATTTACGAGTAGGAGTTAGACATGTATAATTTAGAGTCAGTTTCTTTGGGAAGATAGGTCACCTTAATTACCCAAATAAACAGTTGGGTATCAATAAACATCGTAGATTAATTTACCTATCTACTATTAAAGGCAATAGATGTTAACTTTTTTTAAAATGGAAACAACACTAGGAGAAAAGTATTCATCACAGAAATGTGACAATATTAAATGAATAAAATATTCTGAATGAATAATAAATACGTCTGGAGTAGAGTAGATGAAACCACCAATGATTGCAGCTGGAAGGTTGCAAATGTTTTAGTGGGTGCACTAATAATTGTTTGACTTGGGTTTTGACTTTTGTCATAGCTAGTTAAAATTACATATGTATGTCAGTATTACTTTCACCATTACCTCAGCCCTGTTTGTATTAACTTTGGACGTTTTTCGCCAAAAGAACCACAAGGTGAGATATTTTGTCACATATGCATGAATATATTTATGCGGTGACATATCGTTTAGCATCAACCCCCATTCGGAGAGCGGTACTAAAAAAAAAAATTGGGCACACAAAACAAAAAAAATATATGGATAGCTGTAGACGAAGTGACAGAGGTAACAAGTATGACAAATGTGATGGTACGAATTCTAGATCCAGCTGGACCGTCGATTGTATTTTTACTTGCTAAAAGGAAAAGACTGATTTGAAAAGACTTTCATAATCCAGCTTGTAATTCAAGAAAATAGTTTTTTTTTTCATTTTCTTTAATAATAAAATAAAACATATGGACTGGACTTTTCAACATTTCCTTAGTTTTTGAGTACTCTGTATATCCCACACTACTTTTATTGATTCTGGCATGTTTTTCAACTATGCAAAAGTTTTATAAAAATAGTCGCTATCACTCGATTATAATTTGTGAAATATATTTCATGTTCATATAATGATCTAATTAATATTTTACTATACTTATTTTTTTCTAAATTCTTCTTTCAATGGGTACAGTTTGTTATCAATGTTATCATCATCATTCTAGTTAAATATTTATTAGTTTCATATGTTCTATTCCTCACACTATTACAGGCCTAACCGTTTATCATTATTTTTATTCGTTTAGCTCCACTTTCCTCCTTAATGTATACTATGTGCGTTATCTCTATATTAATGTTTTAGGAGACATGTTATTGCTTTTGGAATTGCAGAAGTTGCTCGTTCACGCTCAGTTAGTCTTAAATTGTTATTACTTTGTCGTGTAGAAGATATGAGAAATATTTTTACATCCACTTTTGTAGACTAGCTGAGATACATATTTAAACATGAACTGAGTTATACAGGGTGTTAATAATAATAATAATACGTCTTCACTTCTCACAAATACAACATATACAAATATTTTATATTCGCAAAAAAGTGTTCTAAACTAACAATTTTACCATCTGCTTTTACACGCTGTAGAATAATATAAATAATAATAATACTATTGAATATTTAAGTAAGAAAACTTGAATTAAAATATCACAATATGGAAAAAATAGACAGAAAACAACATTATAAAAAGAATATTAAATACTTATAATTAAGTTATGCAACATAATAAAGTACTCAATACTTCAGTTGCAAAGTTGCAAAAAAGAACCTTACGGTTTAGGGTGTCGAATTCTTTAGAAAAATCCAAAAAATCAGTGTTTTATCACTGGAATCCAAAATATCATCAATCACTTGCAATAGGGGAGTAGTACAACTGTATCCTGAGCTTAAGTCTGATTACACCTTTGGTAAAATATTATTAACAGTGCTCTTAATTGAACATTTAATCATTTAATTTTTTTTTTTCAAAAAATGTCAACATAATAATAAATAGGCCTTAGATTTTATCTCCCATAGATCCAATTCATCTTTATTTGTTATTTGTACCATCTGTTGTCTGTCATTTAGTAAGTGGTGAACCAATTTATCGTTTTTTCAGTGAAAAAAATAGTATTTAATTTTTGCTAATAAAATATCTGGAGAAATGGTGTAGAATGCTTTACTGAAGTGAGGCATAACTAATAAACATATTCCAATCTGTTCATTGCTGTGATAATACCGTCACATACAGTTAGTAGTCTTGTAACAGTACTGTGTCTTCTTCTGTAACCTGACTGAAGTTTCGGTGTTATGTCTTGAATTTTGAGATAGTCTTTTAGCTAGAGTCAAAGAGTTTTCTCTGCAACTTTTGAGTGTACAGGCAGTATACAAATAGTTCTCAAATTTTGCAATGATACGGCATTATTTATTTTTGGCAATGGTAATATAACATCAATCGAGCTAAAGCTTCTGGCGACTGGGACCAATATAGATCCGCTCTAACGGACTATAACATAGAAATAAGGAAAGCAAAAAGGAGATCTTGGAGGAAATTCTGTGAAAGTATAACTGACCTACCTCACAGTACTAGAATCCACAAGATTTTTTCCAGAGAGCCGACGTGTGAATTTGGCTCTTTAAGGGGATCGGATGGCTCACATACGGACTCTGGAAAGGAAACCTTACAGCTCCTAGTACAAAATCACTTCCCAGGGTGCTTGAATCCGGATGACCAACAGCTGTCACCATCAGAAGGTCGATTAAAACGACCTGATAAAAATGATTGGCTGAGAGTTAAAAATGTGATCACACTACCGGCAATTGAGTGGGCCATCAAATCCTTTCAACAAC
This sequence comes from Rhamnusium bicolor, assembly GCA_029963845.1. Classification (NCBI taxonomy): domain Eukaryota; kingdom Metazoa; phylum Arthropoda; class Insecta; order Coleoptera; family Cerambycidae; genus Rhamnusium; species Rhamnusium bicolor. The sequence continues at coordinate 252,049 of JANEYF010002950.1, forward strand.
TCAAATCGCCAGGAGAGGACGGAGTTTTTTCTGCTCTACTACAAAATGGACTGGAAATATTGCTCCCATTCCTCATTAAATTATTCATAGCTAGTCTGGTATGGAACTATATCCCATCCAGTTGGTCGACGGTTAAGGTAGTATATATACCAAAAATGGGTAGGAAAGAACCAAGCCCTAAATCGCTTAGACCAATTAGCCTGACATCTTTCTGTTGAAAGGCCTAGAGAAGGTGCTGGACGGATATATCAGGGGGAACATTCTGAATCATCACCCCCTCAATACCCATCAGTACGCCTATCAGACAGGAAAATCAACAGAACTGGCACTCAACAACCTAGTCGAGAAGATCACCCAATCCGTTCAACTGAAGGAAATTGCGGTGGGAGCTTTTCTCGACATTGAGGGAGCATTTAATAATGCACTGCCTGACTCCTTATATGCAGCAGTGACTGCCAGAGAAATTGAGGCTACGATAGGCGACTGGATTCATGCTATGCTATTAAGGACCACAACAACGTCTCTACAGAGAGAAACAGTTAGGTTTAGAGCCACAAGAGGATATCCACAGGGTGGGGTTCTCTCCCCCCTTTTGTGGTCACTTCTTGTGGACAACCTACTTGCTATTCTCACACTGTCGGATGTTGAGGTTCTAGCATATGCAGATGATCTACTCATACTAGTCAGAGGAAACTCTGAAATAGTAATATTCAAGAGACACTGGATGCAGTAACTGGTGTAACAGGGAACAGATGTCTGTAAACCCTCAAAAAACAGTAATAGTACCATTCACCCGGAAAAGGAAGCTGGAAGACTTAAGACCTCCCTTCTTAATGAGTGAAACTATTCCATTTGCGGAAGAGGTCAAATATCTAAGAATCACTCTAGATAGATCACTTAACTGGAACTCCCATCTGGAAAAGGTAATCCACAAAGCAAAGCTGTCCTTATGAACATGCCGTCGTATTTGTGGCAAATCCTGGGGCTTGGGTCTCCAACAAATTTACTAGATCTACATCACGGTCATCAGACCAATGATAACATACGGATCCATTGTTTGGTGGCCGCAAGGATCACAACGGATGGTCAAAGCCAAACTCTCTTGGATTGCAGAGATTAGCATGAATGACCGTAACGGGAGCAATTAGCACCACACCGTCAGCTGCAATGGAAGTGCTCCTGGGTTTACCCCTCTTCATATATATTTGGAGAGAATCACAGCATCCTGGGAATGTCCTCGGGTACTATGCCTACCATGACCAACTACGAGCTGACCTCAACATCCTTTCTACGAAAAGAGATGAGTGGAATCGGAATAAACCCGATCTACTGAGGGCAAACAGTTGCTGGTTTACAGACTCCAAAACTCCCGAGGAGACAGGAGCCGGAGTACATAGCTACAAACCAAGCCTAGGTACACATGCAACTATTTTTCAATCTGAGGTTTATACCATTGAACTGTGTGTGCGAAGGCTGGAATATATGCATCTTACACGCAGATCGATAAAAATATTCTCAGATAGCCAAGCAGCTATAAAAGTTCTTGGCTTCTACCGGTGTAACTCCAAAACGGTATGGAATTGTCAGGTATGGAATTATCAGCAGGCTCTAAATCATTTAAGCAAAAACAATAAAGTGACTTTGGTCTGGATACCCGGCCACTCAGGTATGAAAAGTAACGAAATAGCCGACTCCTTGGCCAGAGAAGGAGGGGAATGACGAATCATCGGACCAGAACCGACACTTGGCATATCTTTAAGTACTGCTAAGATGGCTATCTCAACCTGGGCTGAAAGAAAGACTCTCCAATATTGGCAAGAGTTACCAGGATTATTTCATTCGAAGGCGTTTATAAAATACCCTTTGAAATCAAGAGCTAAGAAACTTTTAGAGTTAAACAGGGTAAACCTGAAAACTCTAACAGGCCTATATACCGGGCACTGCCGACTAAACTATCATCTGCTTAAACTCGGCCTAGCGGAAAACGCCGAGTACCGTCTATGCCTGGAAGATGATGATAAGGCAGACCACATCCTATGTACCTGTCCCGCTGTGGAGAGGATCCGATTCTCAATATTTGGCAAAGGGCAACTACTGCCAGAGGATCTGGACATATTCTCACCCAATAAAGTTATCAGTTTTGTTAAGAGACTGAACTTATTGGGTGAAATATAACTAAATGTGAGCCACAAGAGGCCTGCTGAAGGCCGCGGTGGAGGGTCCATAGGGACCCACTCACAAGAAACCTAATACCTAATATAACACCAGTCTTCCAAATATTCGGGAATACACCATTAGAAAATATTGATGAATTAATAATATCCAATAAAACCGGTAGGGAATGATTAGAAACAGAATTTTTATAGACATTTTATATCATCGATCGCATTTGTTTTTATCTCACATATATTTTAACATATCATCATGCTTATTTGCATTAAAGAAAATGGTTCATCTACATCATTAAAATATCTACTTGAATAATCTACAGTTGATTGCTTATTGTTCATATTCATAGAGGAACTGGTACAAATATGGGCTACAATGTTATTTTTGAGCTATGAACTTTGTATTTTTTGCTAAAGCTTTGCAAAAATTTGGCAACTGAGATAAGTTTATTTGAAACGTTATAATCTGATGTAATTAGATGCCTGCAAAACTTTGTATCTGCGCTGCAAACTTCAATTGTCACTAATGTTTTTAAGAATGCAGTAGTGGCGGTAACCATACGTGCGTACACTTTAAATTGACTTAATTAGTAGATGGCGACTTGTACAACTGAAATACTACGACAGCCCATAATAAATGCCTAGCCCATATTTGTACCAGTTCCTCTATCTATGTTACTTTAAATGAGAAAGTAATTGTTTACGTCATCTGGTAAAAGTATGACTCGCTCTTTCAAGCCAAAGGATTTTAAGCCCTTCCATGCTGCCTTTGAATCGCCATTTATCCGAATCTAATATCTTGAAAACTGTTGGCGATAAATGTTAACTATGTACATTATCAAACCTGGGATGACATCTATTTTTCAAAAGTGTAAAAACATACACCCTGTATGTTTGTCACACACACTTAGAGTTGTCGTCATTTCCGGTTAAAGAGGAAGTTGGATTCATGTTTCAGCTATGTATTCGCACTAACAATAACTAACTTTATCGATTTCCATAATAACATACAAGGTGTGTATACTATATATCATCTATTTGACGTTTAATTTTTAATATCTATAGAATTATATTCTTCTCAAAAAAATTCTACAATACTAAATTTTATTTTTTCCCCAAGCTCAGCAATAACAGAATGATATCCAGTGATCCGCTTACGCGGGACACCCTGTACGTGTAATGTATTTACAGGGGAAAAATTCGTGAGTTATCTGACTTTGTACTGTTTTATTAAATTAAACTGTTATTGCTTACATCTCGATAAAAACTTTTATCACTTTCAAAATGAATTAAGGGTTAACATAATTTCCAAAAAGAAACAAAAAATATACAAAAGGAATATCGCTACACATATAAACATACACTTACAATCGACATCCAACCAGACACTGTAAACAACCACTTCTTTACATGGTAAACATTTTTATCGAGACGTTGGCGCCAGCTTAATTTAATTTTCTTTAATTAAAAATTTTGGAATAACCCTATATAAACTTATCGTCAAAAGTATCAAAATAAACAGTTTCAAATGTAAGAATTTCAAATTAATTTTATGTAGAATACTAATATATTTCAAATATTCAAAATCTTCACAAGTGACGCCTGGATTTATAATTTTAAATTTATTAAAATATATTCACAGAATAGAAACAAAAAATAACTTTTATCGCTACACTTCGGCTGTTCCAATATTCATACGCTTATCAGAGACGCAGAAGGTTAGTAACCTTATTAAACATGATGTGGCCTATGTATGTATTTTTTTGCTTGTTACTTTGATAAGCCTGCGATTGATGTGTCATTCCGTTTGATTAAAGAGCAGAACTAAACTGAAAATGGCATGGTTCAGATATCCTTTAGGGAGTAAACGATTATAGCGGCGTATGTATATAGACAGAAGTGATGTATTAGAAAAATAAAGGTATGTGAACGCGTGAGGCAAAATCAAATTATTTTTTACCAAAATAATTTTAAATCTGACCTGAAAATTTAAACACAATGGATAATAAATTACATTATAAATATCACATGGGTTGATGACGTTTCCGCAGTCCTGATTTGGTTGTTAAGTGGTCAGTCAAGTCGTTTTTATTTTGACTTTAAATCATATGTAGCTTTGGTTTTGTTTAGCGAAATGTTTGGAAGGCGTTATATAACGCATTAGTATTATAGGATGTCATAGAAGCATTTTACTGACTACAACAACAACCAAATGGATGTTAGTCAATGTTGAAAAGTTCCGTTATTATTTTCATGACTAGTAATATAACAAAACAAAGCGATTATGCTTCATTTTGATCATTTTTTTGGACGTGGCAGTCAGTAGTTGACTAAAAAATAGTTTACTGAAGTTTGTTATTTTTGGTTTATAATTTCTAAAGAATGCGCAGCAAGAAAAGCATATTATTACAAATAAAGTTAGTTCGTAATCAATTTCCTAGTCAGCAGAGCTTTTTTACAGCCAATTATCTGGTACGATATAAGTTTGATTAGAATTACCACCTAGCTTTCTTTATTACATTGACAGCCAATTAACATGTTCTGTTTACCAGGGCTAGCCCAAAAGGCAGGCCAGCCAGGCACTGGCCTGGGGCGCTAATTCCTGGAGGACGCCAAAAAGCCAAAAATCAAAAAAAAGTAGGTTGTGCTTACCGTCGTTACCGAGAAATTGAAAACTCTTTTAAGCTATAAAATATTTTTAAATTACTAAAATCAATTATTGTTATTATTATTATTACGTAAAACCTCTATATTCAGCCATCTTTTAAAAGCGGCCACCTCTAAAATCGGCCAGTTTTCAAATTTCCAAAACCAATTATATGGGAATACCCGTACTAATGACCTCCTTAATAGCGGCATTCCAATAAAATGGTCACGGCCACTTCAAAGACAATTTTCTTCATAAAATACCTGCAATTGTACCTCTCATTACTGGTCATAAATTTTATTGTACCTAAAATTTTTCGGCTCTTCGTAGGTAGAATTTTATAAGTGCAACAATTATTTCCCATAGTAATTTCAAAACCCTAAGCGAGAAAGAGGCTGTATTTTCATAGATTTTGAGCTAGTTTATCAGTCGTGTATATCCGAGCCGTGACGACCATGGCTGTTGCGACCTGGCCGCTTAGTGCGCGGGCACTATAAGCTAGAACTGACAAAACGTCAGCGCGACCAAATTACAACTGAGTGTGCTACTTGGGAAGTGCTCGCGATTAGTAGACACCCTGAAAAAAATAATTTAAAATCACGAGTATTAAACACTTTCCAAAAATAAATAAATTATAGACAGTAGTGTATCCAAGAAAGGGGATTATGGGCCTGCAGCCTCCTTAAATTTAAAGATTGACCCACTGACGTAGTTTTCCACGAAACCCCAAAGCACTGTATAATGCACTCAACGTGCGTTTCGTCAACCAAGTTGGCATCATCTGGAGATGATTAAAACTAAACTTATGCTAACAATCTACCCTATTTATACCTAAACTATTGTCACGGTTCACCCAAACGTGACAAGTTCTGCCGACCATCAAACAATGTTGTCTAGAAAGGAACTTGTCATATGGGCAAGGATCATGTCATGTAAATCTTTACCGCATATTTCAAAAGCTTGTGTTGTCGAAAATCTACCGAATGTGGAAGATTTTGAAATCTTCTGGAAAGGAATACTAAAAGTCCCGTTAATTCAACGGCGATACTCCAATAGTTGCAAACTCGAAGATTTTTGCCACAGGTCCCTAGAAGAGCCAGGTGAATTGTGTCCAACAATCAGTACGAAGAAATTATAGAAAGCTATTTGTGACACAAAGAACTTGGCTACCGCGTCATAAACAACTCGAAGATTTTTCCTTTCATTCACCGTTATCTGACGTGCATTTTCATATCATATTGATTATACAAGATTTCGTGCAATACAAGTGGGATCTATACCTGCAACAACTGCTGCCCCTCTGGAGCATCTGCTTCGTTACAACATCAAAAGACAGCGTGTTACTGCAGCCATTTAAAGAAATTCATGATGACTCTCTGAGTCCTCACTTCATCTACATCTCACTGTTGGACCTGCAAACCTACGGGTGGCAATATAAAGAAACCAAAGGGACAAAGTCATCTACTGATAGATGACCTTAAATTGTAAATCTTTGAAAGTGTGAACTTGCTTGGACAAGTCGTCCACTCAGGGAGAATAATTAAAGGGATCCTCTGGGAATATGCAGCAGCAGCTCACAGACCGAAGCATCCTATGATATCTGAATGCTGGATAGAGCTACACATATCTGGGTGCTCACTGCTCAGCCAACATCACATCCAGAATGCAGACCTAATAAAGGACTTTCTCCACAGCAAATACAGGCACCAAGCTAAACTTGGGTTGTGATTTAAAATGAACATTATATACAGGGTGTTTCCTAAGTGATGTCGAAAACTAAGGAGATGATTCCTTGGATGATTTTAAAGAAAAAAGTTCCTATGGACATTAAGTCCGTAAATGTGCTCTGCAAAATTATGGCCCTTTAAGGTTAAAGAAAAATAAAAAAAAATTCTGTGATTATCTTTCGTAATTTTTAATTGAGGCCATAACTCTACAGGGAAGCTGGTTGGGGTTAGACCCGCGTTGTTATAATGACGAGTCGCGGTGACTCGTTTCCAAAATAAATGATTGAATTGCTTCTGTTACAAAACCATATATTGCATAAATATAACAACATAGAAAGAAATAACATTGATTTGTTTCGCACGTTTGTCACCACCTTCTCGCTTGAGTGCTAAGTACATACTCTTCAAATAAAGCCTCCAATGGAGGTGATTTGCCCCTCTCCTATTGAGAGATGGAAGGGGTGCGTGGTGATATATACAGGGCGGAGCATAAACAGTGCACAGAAACATTTCCGGACCCATATTCATAGGAACTGGTTTTTAAATTTTCAACATCACTTAGGAAACACTCTGTATAAAATACATTATAAGGAATACCAATACATTGTGTATAGTCAATTACTTTAGAGTTAAATCTTTTATAGTATTGTGGCATTTGACGCCACGTAATCTATTCTCCCTTTTCTTAGAAACGAGCTATCAAATTTATTCGAGCAAATACAATTTTTCATAGAATTATATCCAGAATACGACAATATTAAAGTTCAATAGGCTTGACAATATCACAATGATCCAGTCAAATGTAACGATGAAAAATGAAATTAATATTTTTATCAAATTTAAGGATTTTCGTTTGGTATTACTCGGGAAGAGACAAATAATTTTCAATTGATAAGAGAAATGCAAAAAAAGTAGATTTTTTAAAATTTATTCTCAGGAATGATTAAAAGTGTTGTTGTGGCCATTTAATTTTATTCTATTAACTCCGCCTATGGAGTGTTGACGCTACTGACTTGAGAGATGATGGCGGAGTACGAAGTTGTTGTTGTTCTAGAAGCGTGCCGGCGACATATTGCTTTTAACTAAAAAGTGTCAGTTAGAGATGAACCAGCTATATACATATTTTATATTCTATTCTTTAATAAACACGATAGTACTAAACGTGTCGTTTTATTAAGAAACAAAGTGGTCCTTCGAGCCGGATGTGAGAAGCCTGTGAAGAGGTTATGTATTAATTTTCATGTGATGAAAAAGTAATGACGCCGGCGAAAATACGATTTGGATTGATTGTGAGAAATGCATATTGTGTTTACAATTGACTTGGTTGAAAATACCTTATGTGGTGGTATTAGACGAATAATACGTTGTAGTCGTGTCAACGGAAAAAACTTATGAATATATGGACTTGTTATTTGGCATTAAAACATTGAGAAAATTACCCGGGGTGTTTGGGTAAAAAGTTATTGTGAGTTGGATGTGAAGTGAACTTTACATAGGTACCAGTTGAGTCGGTATTAAATAGACAGATTTGAGCGTAAATAACAAAGACTGGACTTTGCCACGTGTTTTACGAGTGTAGAAGACACAGCAGAGCAGACGAGCGGTTGGAGAGATTGTAGGTGCATTTTGTGGGCATCGTCGTCGCAGAGAACAAGCTCCAGGTGACTGCCAGGGCCGTCTTCGAGAAATTGTGGGTATCTATTGAGTAAAATATAGTACTGCCGATCTCCGTAAGTGTTATCCTTTTTATTTGTTGGTTTAGTGAACTCTATTTGACACAAATAATCATGGCTGATGATAAAATTCAAATATTAATAAGAAAAAGGGGTTCTATTAAAGCTCGTTTAACTTTATTTAAGAAATACTTGTCACAAATCGAAGATAAAATTGTAGGGAAAAATTTTATAGATGTCGAAAAAGAAAAGTTTATTGAGTTAAAAGCGAGAATTGAGAAAGTTGAGAGTTTAACGACGGAATTTGATGAAATACAAAATGATATAGAGGTTTTATGTGAAGAAACAGATTTAGATAAGCATGTAGAGGAAAGACAAAAATTTGAGGATGAGTTTTTCGCGGTTTTATCTAAAGGGAAAAAGATCATTGAAGAATACGATTCATTAATGCTTGTAGAGAAAGCTGAAAGCTTAGGAAATAATTCTCGAGGGTCAAATGAGAGTTCACGCCATAATAATTCTGTCAATTCTGTGGGGTTGGGTAATGTAAGGTTACCTCAAATAAAACTGCCTGTATTTGGAGGGGCATATGAAAAATGGTTAGAGTATAAAGATACATTTGAAAGTTTAATTCATTTTAATAATTCAATAGGAGACATTCAAAAGTTTCACTACTTAAGAGCCTCTTTGGAGGGGCCTGCACAACAAGTGATAGCATCTATAGAGTTTAGTGCAAGTAATTATCAAATAGCATGGGAAGTACTATGCTTGAGATTTGATAACAAAAGGCTTTTGGTACAAAATCATATCAAAGGTATTTTTGAGATAACTTCCATAAGTCATGAGTCATCTGAGGGTTTGAGGGGTCTTATTGACAATGTTAGTAAACATTTGAGAGCACTTGAAAATTTAAAACAGCCGGTACAGTCATGGGATGCTCTTATTATATTTCATTTAACAACAAAGTTAGATCGGGTGACATTAAAAGAGTGGGAAGGCTATAAAATAAAGAACGAGTTGCCTTCTTTAAATGATTTTAAGGAGTTTATACGAGGGAGGGCTGATTTATTAGAAACGCTAGAAATGAATGTCAAGGTGAAGGCTAAAGAGGCATCTCATAAGCAAAAAACATTTGCCTCAGTAAATAAAGCTTTACCAAGAGGTAAGAAAGACTCATGTGTTGTATGTAAGGGTTTTCATGAGATTAGTGGGTGTAAAAGGTTTATTGAGTTACCAGTAAAAGACAGAGTTACTCATATTCGGAGAAACAGATTGTGTCTTTGCTGTTTTTCAAAAGAGCATTTAAGTTATAGCTGTACTGCAGGAAAATGTTCAAAATGTGGTTTAAATCATCATGTTTTGTTGCATTATGAGTCAAGGTTCCCTGCTAAAATAGAAACACCTAGTGATAGTGGATCAGGTAGAAAAGATGAGAGCGTGGAAGGTTCGGGGTTTAATAATTCTGATGTGATGTCTTTATCAAGTAGGCATAATTCTGGTGTTGGACAGGTATTATTGTCTACAGCTGTAGTGAGCGTCAAGGATGTGTTCGGAAATTTCCATCAGTGTAGAGTGCTGTTGGACTCAGCCTCCATGAGCAATTTTATCTCTCGGAAAATGTGTAAAAAATTGTCTTTACCTACCGACAAGGTAGATATTTCTGTCACGGGCATTAGTCAAGTTTCGGCCAAAATTTCAGAGAGATGTGAGGTTGAAATTCAGTCGAACCAGAGTAGTTTTAAAATGACTTTTTCGTGTTTGGTTATACAAAAAATTAGTGAGGAAATCCCAATGTTTGAAGTGAACGTAAGTTTGTTTAATATACCAAGTCATGTTAGTCTTGCCGATCCTAAGTTTCACAGACCTGAGGACGTTGATATGTTGTTAGGGGCAAATGTGTTTTGGAAGCTCATTCGGGTAGGTCAAGTGCAGTTGGGAGAACATCTGCCAACATTGCAGAATACATGTTTGGGGTGGATTGTGTCAGGTGAGTGTGGAAGTCCTAACCTGAAGAACAAAGGTCAAAAAACAGTGTGCAACCTTAGTATGAATGTGGAGGTACAAGAACAACTGACAAAATTCTGGCACTTGGAGGAGCCAGCAACTTCAAAATCTGTTTTGTCTCCAGATGATGTGGAGTGTGAACGGTTGTTCAGTTCGACAACATTACGGGATGAAGATGGACGGTTTGTGGTGTCTATTCCTTTTAGAGATTCAATCAGTAAACTCGGAGATTCGAAGCAGATGGCTTTGAGCAGGTTATACTCGTTGGAAAGGAAATTTTCGAAAAATGAGAAATTGAGGAATGATTATTGTGTTTTCCTTTCTGAATATGAACAAGTTGGGCATATGAGTAAAGTAATCGATGTAGAGAAGGATAAAGTGTGTTATTACCTTCCACATCATGGAGTTGTTAATGAGAATAGTTCTACCACGAAATTAAGAGTGGTATTCGACGGTAGTGCTGCATCGGATACGGGTGTGTCTCTTAATGCAATTCAGCATGTTGGTCCAAAAATTCAAGAGGACTTGGTGTCTATTTTGTTAAGGTTTCGAGGTCATGAAGTTGCGTTTTGTGCAGATATTGCCAAAATGTACAGGCAAGTCTGGGTGAGAGAGGATCAACGACCATTACAGAGAATTCTCTGGAGGAAAAATCCTTCTGAAGAAGTTCAAGTTTATAATCTAAATACGGTGACGTTTGGTTTAGCTTCTAGTCCATTTTTAGCAATAAGATGTTTGAAGCAGCTATCCATGGATTTCGGTGTGAGTCATCCCTGTGCTTCTGAGATCATTGCTAGAGACTTTTATGTGGATGATTTGTTGTCGGGAGCATCATCAGTAGAGGAAGCTGTCCAGTTGTGCAAGGACATCTCGGATATTTTGCAATCTGGGGGTTTTGAGTTAAGGAAGTTTAATTCTAATAGAGAAGAGGTGTTAAGGAATTTGAAAGAGACAAACCAATCTGAGATTTTAAATTTGGGTGAGAATGAAAAAACAAAAACTTTGGGTCTCCATTGGAACAGTCATTTTGATTTATTAACCTATAAGGTGGACCTATTTTTAAATGAGAGTGTGATTACTAAACGAGTTCTCTTATCAGAAATCTCGCAAATATTTGACCCGTTGGGTTTGGTTAGTGCTTGTGTGACAAAAGCAAAAATTCTTCTTCAAAAGCTTTGGTTATTGAAGCTGTCCTGGGATGATGAAATTCCAGAGAACCTAGCCAAGGAATGGTATAAGTTTAAGAGCGAATTATTCTTGTTGAATACATTTTCGATTCCTCGGAGAGTGTGTTGTGTACGTCCGAGTATAGTAGAATTGCATGGATTTTCTGATGCGTCCTTGAATGCGTATGGTGCTTGTGTGTATGTCAGGACTATCGATGCATCTGGAAACATCCATTCAAATTTGTTGTGTGCAAAGGGGAAGGTGGCACCTATAAAAGCTTTAACAGTACCAAAACTTGAGTTGTGTGGTGCACTTGTACTTGCCAAATTGATTAATCAAATAAAGTTTTCATTAACGTTGAAAATAGATAATGTTTTTCTGTGGTGTGATTCCAATGTTGCACTTAGTTGGATAAAGTCACCTGCACATCGATTTCAGATATTTGTGTCTAACAGGGTCACTCAAATTCAAGATGTGACAGATGCGAAAAACTGGCACTATGTTAAGTCTGAAGAAAATCCCGCAGATTTGGTGTCTCGGGGAGTTTTTCCATCGTGTTTAAAAGATAATAAGTTGTGGTTTCATGGGCCAGACTGGCTATTAAAATCTAGAGATGAATTTCCTGTAGGAGAAGTTTGTGTTATAGGTGACCTTCCAGAGCAACGGAAAAAGGTGGTTTCTTTATCGGTGGTAGAAAATGAAACATTCTCAGTTTTTTCAAGGTATTCTGATCTCACTCGGTTGTATAGAGTGGTTGCATACTGTTTACGGTTTTTGAAGAATTGTAAATCAAATGAACGTGATGCTGGTCCTTTGAGTTTGGTGGAGATAACTAAATCAGAGAAAGCTTTAGTGAAAATTGTTCAGAGAGAATGTTTCCGGGAAGAGATTAACTTACTTAAAAGGGGCGTCTCAATTAAGAAAGGTAAGATATCCAGTTTAAACCCTTTCCTAGATGAGGAAAATCTTCTACGTGTGGGTGGAAGAATCAATTTAGGTCCGTATAAGTTTGACAAAAAGCATCCGTGTTTGTTGGGGGCTAAACATCCGTTTACTAAATTGGTGATTCAGGCAGAACATAAACGGCTTCTGCATGCCGGTCCACAGATGGTGTTAAGTTCTGTGCGAGAAAGATTTTGGCCATTAGGGGGGAAGGGCGTTGGCGAGAAAGGTGGTGCATGAGTGTGTCTTGTGTGCAAGGGCTCAACCTACTTCTTTTCAATTAAAAATGGGTAATCTACCTTCCTCTCGTATAACTCCACAGCCACCATTTCACATTATTGGAATTGACTATGCCGGTCCCTTTAATATTAAAATTGTTCAAGGGCGTGGTAACCGTACCTATAAGGGGTATATTTGTTTATTTGTGTGTTTCGTTACCCACGCGATTCATTTGGAGTTGGTTACCGGGCTATCAACTGAATTATTTCTTGCCACTTTTCGACGTTTTGTTGCGCGGAGAGGAAAACCATTTCAGGTGTACTCAGACAATGGGAAAAATTTCTTGGGGGCCCAATCAGAGTTGAGAGAATTAGGAACTTTTTTATGTGAAAATCAGGGGAACCTCGGGAATATTATGAATAATGAAGGTGTTCAATGGTCTTTCATTCCCGCTTATACACCCCATTTCGGGGGGATTGTGGGAGGCGGGTGTGAAATCTGTAAAGTTTCATTTGAAAAGGGTAATAGGAAATATAGTTTTAACCTATGAGGATTTTAGTACAGTTTTGTGTCAGGTAGAGGCGGTCCTAAATTCATGTCCTCTTACCCCAATTTCCTCGAATCCCTCGGATCTTGAAGTTCTTACTCCCGGCCATTTCCTGATCGGCAGGAAACTAACGTCCTTGCCAGACCCAATAGTGACTGATATCCCAGAAAATAGACTGGCCAGATTCCAAAGAGTGCAACGGCTCCAACAGTTGTTTTGGCGACAGTGGTCAAAAGAATATTTGGCTGAACTCCAGCGCAGAGTAAAATGGAAGACTGGAGTCATTCAATTACAAGAAGGAATGCTAGTGACAATTCGAGAGGACAACGTGCCTCCATTATGCTGGAGAATGGGGAGAATTCTGTCCCTCCACCCTGGACAAGACGGAATAGCCAGAGTAGCAACGCTACGAACAGTTGACGGTGTAATTAAGCGTTCATTTGCAAAACTGTGTCCATTGCCAATTGACAATTCTAATTAGTGCCATTTGTGTTGCAACTTTCAGTTATTTGGAAGGGGTCCTTCCAAGGCGGGGGGGCATGTTGTGGCCATTTAATTTTATTCTATTAACTCCGCCTATGGAGTGTTGACGCTACTGACTTGAGAGATGATGGCGGAGTACGAAGTTGTTGTTGTTCTAGAAGCGTGCCGGCGACATATTGCTTTTAACTAAAAAGTGTGAGTTAGAGATGAACCAGCTATATACATATTTTATATTCTATTCTTTAATAAACACGATAGTACTAAACGTGTCGTTTTATTAAGAAACAAGTGTATTGTCAAAATTTTCCAATTTTTATGCACTAAATAAATGTTAATTAATACATTACATCAAACAAAACGCTTAAGACAGAATTTCCGAATCATTTTTGAAATAATCGAAACAATCTGTTTATTTATAAAGTGTACAGAGTGTTTCCTAAGTACATACCAAAATTGCGGAAGGTGGTTATCTAATAGGTTCAGTTTTTCTCCCATTGAGGCTCACTGTCCAATCTTATCGACATTTCCTTATGGAGTAAGAAATGAAATGGTTTATGTATGATGGGGCGCCAGCACATTTTAGCTAAACTGCCCGTCAGTATTGGGATGCGGACCATACTAGTCGTTGGATATAACGAATGGGATCACAACCATGGTCCTCCATATTTAAATCTTTTGGTCACCTTAAACCTTTGTTTTATGAAACTTCAATTGAAACTATAGAAAATCTTCGAAATCGCAAAACAATTCATCATGTTACATTAGCGCTGCTACTAAATAAAACTTGAAATCAGAAGAAGACATTAACAAGATAAAGAAGAAATTATGAAATTTAGAGTTGCCCGAAGATACGTCGAGTGTGTACCTTTTTAGATTTTAGATTAGACTAGACTGTTTGATTTCGACAGGTACTTGTATATATGGGAAAGTGATGAGCGGAATTTCCCTACTTTACTGCGGTCGTTTACTGCTGTCTGTTAAAGTACAAGTTTCTCAAAGTTGAGCTAAAAGTGCCATTATTGGGAAATCCCGATTGTAAACTTACATATATATTTGTTATTTCGTTTCGGGAAAGTACGTTCTATAAAATTATACTAAAAAAGTCTGGAATTTTTGAAGGAATACATGCAATCAATGAGACAAGCCGAGGCATGTATAACTGTTGGAGCTGGTCATTTTCGACATAATTTCTTTACATGGCAAAGCCCTGCAGACTTTTTTGCAGAATTAAATAATCTTTTTTAGTTTCTGAGATATTTTAGAAAGTTTACTCGGAACATCCTGTATATTAACCTGCAGGGCTGGATAAATTGAAGCGAAATTATTATTACGTCTGAGTTATGTATCCCACAAAAAAAAAAACAAATTCCTGCAATCGCCGACTTATATTTGCCTTTTAAACGAGATTTTAGTTTAAACCGGGTTGTGGGTATTTCGTTCCACTAACGAAGCGTAGCATAGCTTTCTTGTGAATGACATCTGCCCGAGGCGATTTCAAGCCGCCCTTTCATGGCCCACTGATGAGGCAGTGTTATTATTAAAGATATGGCACGCTAGATATAGTAATGGTTGTCAGCGATTCTAACCCCAATTTAAACTTCAAATAGCAGCCAACTGCACTAAAACATCGTTGTACAAGATAGTAAAAGGGAATAGCAAATTTTATGACTGTATATTTGATGTTACATCCTTATGTGTTTTTGTAATGGTTTCGGGTTACTAGTATTCCCGATTACATAACGGGGAGTATTCAATTTTTCTTTGTTATTTCTATATTGGGGTTCTTACCAATATACTATATAACCAAGATACTGAGTAATGTTATTAAATACCATTAATTGGCACGACATATTGAGAAGGCCATTTCCGTTTGAGTATCTGGCAAAACTTTTATATTTTAATCTTTAAATTAAGTGCGCGTTTTCAAATTTTAATTCAGTTCAGAATGCTCAGCTTTTAATATTAATTCTTCCTAAAAACTACAATTCGTTCATAATATCTATTATTCTAAAGCGTATCTGCTGTATATTGCTTCCGTATATTTTGAGTAATAATGTGTGAATGTGTTTATTTAGATTTGTAAATCAATTTCTTCTAAATTAGCCTACTCCAAAATCAGCAATACGACAATGGGTATCTATGAAAACCCGCGGATTAGAAATTCTCCTATCTAAATCTTCTTTGTACTTCGCGACTACGGCAACTAAATTACTGTCACAAAAACCATAACCTACATTATGAATAGCACCATACTCAAAGAGTTCATGAAATTTCTTGGACGGCAAGCTCAGGCCAACAATTTACCGAAAATCGACGTGTTCATGATGAGCACTGAGCAGTTTCTTTGCTAATAATACTGATTTTATTTTTTATCAGTCCTGAAATTTGAGGTACAAAAGCAACAAGGTGTATTATTCATTGTTCGTAACAATAAATTTATTTAGGTCCACTTTTATCACTTTTCTGTACTTAGATATCCATATTCACAAACATTTTTAGGTACCAACCTCAAAATACATAAACAAACATCTGTGCAATGTTTTAATATACTATTATTTTTCGTCTGAGCATACTTCATTAATTTTTTTATAATTTAATTACATACGTAGTAAATGTCTCATGGAAATACCAGTAATAAACGTTATTGATGATGAAAAATAACTACTCCTTACTTTATGTGATACAGAGGAAATCATATCAAATCATTAGTTGAGAGAAAATACAAATATTGTCTGAACTCACATTAAGATTACCCTGGCAGCAATATAATCGTGTAGATTCCGATAATTTCATAATTCGGTCGACCCGTTTCATAGCAGCGTACCATTTATTTCTAATTTTAGAGACACACAATCAACTTTTCTAGATTTTTATTTTATTGTTATATTTGTACACTGAGATATAATACAATATTAATAAAGTTCTTTTCACTCTCCATGGTAGAACATGAAAATAACATCGTATTTTAATTTGTAAACACAAACTGTGAGAATAATATTCACATGTAGCAAACTAAAAAGTGACACCAAGTCAATAATTTTGTTTTGCTTCAATCCAAACAAAAAAATAAATAAATATGTGAAAAAACACATTTTTGGTGATCTATCCATGTTTAAGCTCTTAAACATAATTTTTTTCTTTCCCATCGTCACCCATATATGGGACGCAGAAACCAATCGTTTGTATGAACAGTCCCTCAAAACCCCACATAAAGTCCATAGGTCGCTGGTTCAAATCCGGCTCGAAGGACCATACAGTCAGAATTCCGGCTCGAAGGAATAATGTACGATCCGGCTCGAAAGAATTAAAATACGATCGTGACCAGTGGCTTCTTAGGGCTCGTAGGGATCACTGGCAGAGACGTAGATTATGGTGGTTTATACAGCAGGAATTCTGACTGTATGGTGGTGGTGATTAATACTCCCAATTAGGCTTGGATAGGATCGAGTATTAATGAGTAACAACACATTGGTTGAAACTGATTTATTAAGAAAGTAAAATTCTATTTATACTATCTTATATTATTACAAATAATAACAACAATTACACCTAATGAACTTCTATCCTAGTAAAAACTGCTAGCAACGGGTGCAACGTTTGCATTAGTTGCATTATTTGCTGGTTTTGTTTTGATTACTGTGAAATAAATTTGAACTGGTTTATAAATATTAACGAAATATGGTAAATAATATAATAAAGAAAAATGTATATTTAAGTGGTTAAACAGTCCATCTATATCAAAAAAAATTGGTGCCTCTTGCCTATATATTGTTGTTTTGGACGGGACAAAGTCGCTCGGGATTTGATATAAAAGGGAGCCCACCCTATCGCTTTTAAAGATTTATTAGGCTATTTAACAATATATGTATATTCTGAAGGAAATTAAAATATCTGTAAAGCGAAGTACTTATATATTACCTATCGGATAAATAAAGCAGCTTTTTTTTTGTGAACCAACACTTTCTTAATTTTCTCGCACCCTGTACATCATATAAGTAGGTCTTGACATCAAGCACTAACTTTTATCAAGAATGAAATTTTCTCAGAAATCAATCACTAGCTGTACAACTATTTCGTCTTAGGAGGAAAAGTACTTTCCGGCCGGGAAAAGTAGTCACCTATACAACCACATCAAAAAATAATACCTGTTATAAAAAAGGTGATCTTTTCGTCCAGATATTCGAACCAAAAGCAAACAAAAGGCATCAATTTTCAATACAATTGAATAAAAATTATGTATTTTTGTAGATTGCTTATGCGATACGAATAGTAGAATATTGAAACAGACACAAACTTCGCTGATTAACTATAAATATAGTAATGTAATTTATTAGGAAACAAAATATCCAGTATTTTTTCCTGCAATTACAAATAAAATGAAATGTATATTTCTGAAAAATAATATAACAATGGAACAGTAAGCGACATCTTTGACGAAGATCTCAAATTATAGTAGTGTCTTATTAGCAGAAAATTATGTTCTTAAAGTTATTATTTCATTCAATCTCCGTAAGATGTCACCGGCTGGTATGGGGTCAATTCTAAATATAGACGAGAGGTTCCAAATATGTTCTCTATCATTTAAATAATAAAAGTGAAATCAGTGCAGAGGCGTAGTGAGGATATTTAACACCCAGGGACAGGGCTATAAGCGCCCTCAGTCTCTACTCCTCCCATATAACTTAAAATTAAACCAATTAATATGTATGTACATTTTTATTTTAACAAAATAAAAATAAACGTGATTTTAACACGTCCATTGCAGTACTTTATATTCTATAGCTTTATTTATAAGCTGTGCATGTGAGGTGGTAGATCATATTGCAGTCGTGAGGTTCAAGTTAAGACTGAACCACATACTGCACTATTAACATGTGGTGTTTTTCAATAGCATCACTGACCGAGCTATATATTTGAAACTAAATTTGTATAGGAGTAATAAGAGGGGTATATGCCAGATAGAAATATTTACTGCAATGAATAAATACACAATTCAATTTTATTCATCTAGTTACGTATAAGAGCCATACTAGGGAATTTCCCAGTAAAGACCAAAGCATGGGTCACCGCTGGGCCTTTAGTCAGCCAGCAATTCAAGTAACGGACAGGCAAACAGCCAGCATTTGGTATTTGCTCTGTTCCTACGATTTGTAGCATATCTTTTTCAAAAAAATAAATATTTACCTATAACTTTTTTTTGTTTTATGTAATAAATATGATTAATGGTGCAATTAATTGTTTACTTTGGAAATTATATATTTTTAGTTTTTTCTTTTTATTTTTATTGTGAACATGTACACACGGCAAAGTGCTAAACATAGGATTTATTTCTAGGTGTGTTTGTTATCAATTTTATCATGTACTAGTATAGCAGTGTAGTTACACAAGTGTACTAAGTCATTTGTTATACTCGAGTACATCGTGCTCTTTCATGTTTGGTATCTCAGTGTAGGACTAAAAGTGTAACACTTACAACACTGGCTCTTGAGGTGGAACAGTTAGTGTGGTGTAAACATATCTCCCACCATTAGATGTTTTGTACCAAATGTCAATTTCCTTTATTTCAATTACTTTACTCTTCACAAAATGATGCACAGGGCGACTTTGCGAGAATTCCCAACCCTCCTAACTTCATTATTTTTATTATTACGAAAAAATGGTAGATGCAAAAGTAGGTATATATGACTTTTTATGTAGATGTTGAGTCATATCAGAAAAACAATAGAAGCTCACACAAAATAGTTTAATTTTATTTTTTTTAAATTGAACACACTATATATTTTTACATATTTGTATAGAATGCTCTCTAACGAATACAATGATACAGGAGTTGATGTCTATCTCTAATGCTAAAGGAGATATGAGATAAACTTTGTGTGCGAGTCCCACCCTCCATTATCTTTGTTATTTCTGATAAATCAAAAATAGTTTATAAAAGTTATTAAAAATAGCTTCGATTTTCAAAACATTCTTAAGAAAACCTGGAACTTTTTTATATACTATTTTTGAAATGTCAGAAATAACAAAGTTAACGGGGGTGGGACTCACATAAACTTTCCCTCATATCTCCTTTAGTATTAGAGATAAACCCATCAACCTCTATATCATTGTGTTCATGAGAGTGTTCTATTCAAAAATGTAAAAATATACCGGGTGTTCAATTTAAAATAATAAAATTAATAACTGTAGCCATCCTGTGTGAGCCTCCATAGTTTTTCTGATATGATTTTCAAAATCTACATAAAAAGTCCTATTAACTTTTGTATTTACCATTTTTTCATAATAATAAAAATAACAAAATTATGAGAGGTGAGAATTCTCACACTCACTCTGTACACTTAACAGAAATTTTATCACCTCTTGTCGTCAGAAGTGCACTAAGGACCAGTGGCGGTTGGTGAAATTTAGGCTAGGTTAAGTTTGGTCAGGTATGTTGTGAGTGGGTCTCAGTAGACCCTCCACTGCGGCCATCAGCAGGCCTATTGTGGCTACGCCTAACTATATTTCTCCCAATAAGTTTAGTCTCTTAATGAAACTGATAACTTTATTGGGTGAGAATGTGTCCAGATCCTCTGGCAGTAGTTGCCCTTTGCCAAATATTGAGATTCGGATCCTTTCCACAGCAGGACAAGTGCATAAGATATGGTCGGCCTTCTCATCATCCTCCAGGCATAGACGGCACTCGGCGTTTTTCACTAGGCCGAGTTTATGCAGATGATAGTTTAGTCAGCAGTGCCCGGTATATAGGTCTGTTAGAGTTTTCAGGTTTACACTGTTTAACTCTAGAAGTTTCTTAGCTCTTGATTTCAAAGGGTATTTTATAAACGCCTTCGAATGAACTAATCCTGGTAACTCTTGTCAATACTGGAGAGTTTTCCTTTCAGCCCAGGTTGAGACAGCTATGTCATATCTTAGTATTCGACCAAGCGGCCCAGGCTAGAGCAGAATAACAAATGTGTTACTCAAAGGTGTTACATATTAACTCCGTTTTGTGGTTATTTGTTATATTATCTTATGTTCAGTTTTGACAGTCTCAAGAAGGTCAGTCAGATTTATTGAGCTCTCCAAATTTAATGGTTTTTTAGTGTAAAAAGTGGTCTTTGAGATCCTGAAAATGTCAAGTTCAAGTGATGAAATATCAAGTGAGGATATGGATGTAACTCCCAAAGATCTTAATCAAAGAAAATGAAAGTTAGATGAAGAAGAATTGTTAATTAACATCAGAAAATTAAATGAGGAACAGATATATGAAATTATTGGATATGCCAAAAAACCACATACTGATAGGATAACAAAAACTAATATTATCGCGACACAAAAAAATGCCACAAAACAATGAAATAGAGTATACCTCTAAAAAACAAGACCAGCAACAAGCTGAAAATACAGGGTGGACCACTGTTACAAGAAAACACAGAAATTATTCCTCAGTCATGAGAGAAATTACCAACAAACAACTTATTAATTTATTTTATATAAATTCAGACAAGATTAATAGTAGAGTATAAATGGCGGATCGTTGGGAATTAGTACGACCTTATAACTCTGATGTCATCCTAAAAACTAAAAAAGGTTTTCTCCTAAAAAGTGATACGCCCAAAGTAATATTATCTCTGAGGAATTTGCTAAATCACAAGAAAACAAATGCTTATATAGATACCTCACCATTCGATCTCAAGAATCTACAACACTAAATGAATCATATTCTTGTATTATTGCTTCAGTTGAAACTGACATCACCGATAATCAGATGAGTCAGTTCTTAACAGATCAAGAAGTACCACACAGATATTGCAAGAGGATAGTTGCGAAATCAAATAATAAATTAACACATATGATAAGGCTCATCACAAGCAATTTACGAGCCTATGAAAAAATATTGTGAGAGGGCGTATTCTATAAAAATAGACACTACGCTGTCGATCCCAGTTTTCCACCTCCACCATCCCCACTTTCTTGTAATAAATGTTTTGAATTCACACACAAAACAGAGGAATGCAAGTCTTCTCCAAAATGTTCAAAATGTGGAGAAAACAACAGTACTGTTGTGTAAAAGTACTTTGCCACCAAAATGCAATGTTTGCGGTTCTGAAGATCATCAGGCTTGGTCGTTTAAGCTTGGACAAAACCAGTAAAAGGAATCCTTAATATTCCAGTTAAAACACTCAACAAAAAAACGTGAAATTAATTGTGAAAAGAAAAAATCTAGAATTCACTCACCGGTAACAATGCATGATAGTATTATTAATATTTACAGTAATAAACTCAATAAACCAAAATATTTAGATAGAGAACAGGTACTGCCAAATTCAATTTAAAAAGTTCCTAATTGAATACTAATTTTTGGCCACCCTGTACATTTTTAGGAAATGAAAATGATTCAAAAATATGAATTAGATGTCTCGTAACTGGTATTCACATAAGTTTTTCTTAAAACCCATAATTGTGACTGGTGATTTTTTTAATATCCATCTGCAGATGGCATTATTTCAACTAAAAAATTCATTACATCAAAGTGGTTAGGAGATAGCCAATAATAATATAGGAATGAATAGAACCTAGAAGGAGGCTTCAAAAAATGTACTGATATACATAGCATTCCATTTAAAAAAAAGGCACTTGGTCCTGTAATTTCGTCTTGGCTCGGCCTGTATGTTCGAAAATAATTTCCAGTTAGACTTTTTTTATCCAGTTTACTTGCAATTTTTTAAAAAATTTCTAGCAATCGTAGAACTCGGGATATCGAGGTCCGACGCATTATTGCCCCACCCTGTATACATCCTACATCAAATATTGAGGAAAATATTTTTGCCATGGCCTCGAGATTCAAATATGTGTTAATTATCGGAGACTTTAATTTTAATGCAGTCAAAAATAAACAATTAAACAATTTTCTTAATACTTCGTATGAAAAAGCAAACATTCCACCAACATTTCTCATGGAAAATAACATTGACTCAACTCCTTTACACGAAAATATTTCAAACTTCGAAAAAATTGAACTAATTCTAGATATTGGTTCAATAAAAGTCAATTTTAGATTAAATTTACAGAAGGACACAGAACCTCAAGTTAATAAATTGTATTTATTTAATAAATGTGACATGGTAAAAGTGAACGAAGAGATGTTAAGACATATTGGAGAAAACGAACACATTACATACGATGAAATAGTACTATTTAATGAGAGACTAAAAAGTTCAGTTTTAAATAATACTCCTGTGACTAAATAAAAATTGTTTGCTCATCAGTTACCTCCATATATAATAAAGTTAATCAAACAGAAAAGGAAAATATACAGACTACAAACAAAATCTAAATCCTGATCTCAAAAGAAAATTCAATGAACTTAACAAAAATATTTATACCATGATAATGCAATATAGATCCACTAAACGGACAAAAGTATGCGATGAGATAAACAAATCACATGGCAAAAATTTTGTTCATCAAGTCAACAAATTGACCAAAAACAAAGAGAAATTTCACATTCCTTCCATTGAAAAAAATGGCATCGAATAAAGCTTCGATATAGAGAAAACAAAAATATTTGCTGTTAACCTAAAACAACTTTATGCACACAATAAAAACCCCAACTTTGACAACGAAACTTTTAACTGAGTAACAGAATGGCACAATGATTTCTTTGAAAACATTGTAATTAATGATAACATAAAAATTAACGAGGAGGAATATTTTAAAATATTGAATAACCAGAAAAACTGGGCACCAGGGATGGACAATATTCCTTGGACTTTAATCAAAAAACTGAAATATGATAACCATGTTTATATTATAAAAATTTAAGAATTTTGTCTTGACCATCATCACTTTCCTGCAGAATGGAAACAAGATCAAATAATTGTAATTCCCAAACCCAACACTGATCATACAAAAAGTGATAATTATAGACCAATCACATTACTACCTGTGCTTGGAAAACTCTTAGAAAAAATTATAAAAGGCAGAATTATGACTTACATACGTGACAAAAATCCAATGCATCAATTTGGATTTAAAGAAAACTGCTCCACCTTACATCCGCTTACTATACTTATTTCTAATATCCAGTCAGCTAAATTAGACAATTTGAATACAGCTGCTGTTTTCTTGGATATCAAAAAAGCATTTGACAATGTGTGGCACTTTGGTCTGCTTTACAAGCTACGTAAACTAGGAGTCCCAGACTCTTTGGTTTATTTATTGAAACTTTTTAGCAAAGAAAACTATTCGTCAAAATAAACAACGGTTTTGTCGCCGAACAAGGCCTATCTCAAGGATCTCCATTATCTCCGATTCTATACAATATATATTGTTATGACATTATTTCACCACAAATAAATCCAAAATCATACTTGTTACAATATGCCGATGATACCGCATTAATCTCTCATGACAAAATGTTGAGCAAAACTATTGGAAATCTTCTAACAATGACATAGAAAGATGGTTCAAAAAATGGAGACTTCAATTAAATCCCTCTAAAACCCGTTTTCTAATCTTTAACTATATACTGTCTGTTAACTCATCTTCGATTACAATGCTGACCCAAAGAATACACCCTTCCCCCTGGGCAAGATACTTAGGAATAGAACTTAACTACAAATGTAAGCTAAAACAACATACAAAATCTCTTAAACGAAGAATAATAACAAGAGCAAAATACTTTCGTTCTTTGACTTATAAAAGAGGGAATTTCACTGCAATCTGCCGCAAAAATTTACAAATCAATCTGCCAACCTTTGCTAGAGTATGGACATACCTTGTACCTAAATTGTCGCAAAACAGTTACTAAAACCATCCAAGTTGCTAAAACCTCTGCTTTGAAAACAATTACGAAGATGCGCCATTCCAGGAATCCTCTTCATCATCCTTCAAATGTATATTTATATTACCAAATCAAAATCAAACTTATTCAGAACAGATTGACGATGCTTTCCACAAAATTTGTAAGACATCCCCATAATCTTAAGATCATGAGTCCCCTCCTGAGACCGAGAATAGACCATAGGCCCAGATGTCGGTTCCCGAGAGAATCATTCAAGAAATATTGATTTCAATTAACGAAGAAAATTAAACAGATTTTAATATGACTCGAGATAGAAACAATATTTTTTTTTATGCTAAACTGTTATAATTCACTTTGTTTTTCTGTAAAAATAAATTACTGGTATTTTACTAAAATGATGTAATAGACAGGCTGAAGGACTCCGGTCGATGGCCTTTTGGTTATATTTGTATTAGTTTATTGTATGACCAATAAAAATCTTTTATTATTATTATTATTATTTATCTTATGTTGTTGTTTTTATATGTAAATATCAAATAATTACTCGTATTAACCGCTGTTTACATATGAAAACAATGTAGTGATTGGATAATAACTAGTATTTCTTTATGTAAATATCTTGTTTGCATTCACATTAATTTGTTATAATTTACACGCAACTGGTATTCTACTTCAGTTTATTGCACCAATTATCTTTAAGTAGGGCGAGACCGCTCGCCATCACTCGACTCTTATACAGTAACCATTAAGACTAATCGAAGTTTTGCAGAAAAAAAAATTGATTGAAATGTGCCAAAAAAAAAAAAAAAGTTGAAAAAATTGTGGCCTACCCAGGTTATTTGTAAAATACTTGCAAAATATTTTTTTTTGGATCAGGTGGAAAATATATCGACAGATTTCAAATTTCATAAAAAAAACTTGATTTTTACAGTTGCACCTTTTAAAATTTGCAGTGAAAAATAAAATTTTTAGTCTTGATAGTTATACCTTAAAGTATCGCTTAAGTCCCATGTTCCAATGCTATATGACAACCTAAATTCCACCAGCACCACTGCTGAGTACCATACACTATACTGATATAACAAACAAACCTATCATTATCACAGAATAAAAGGAATGACAAAACAGAAAAATGCAAACCAACATCAGAATTTTATGTCTACACCTTAGATAAATAAATGTTGAAATATTCTATATTTTATTGACAAAAATAAACCTTCAACTTTAACAATATATCTATATGGCTTTAAGAACAATTATTGTCTTTACAAGAAATAGAGGACATTATAATGTAAAAAAATATTGTACATACAAGAAAAATAATTAGGCGAACTACGGTGTTATCAATTTTAGAAATGCTATAGGGATCTATAAAAGTATTAAAAAATTTTTGCAGATTATAGTTAAGAGTTTTCAATAGCAGTAAAATGCAACTTGTCTCCTTCAATGTAAAAAATTAAGAAAAAATTAGTTAGTAGGTATTCTTAGAATGAATATAAATGAAAATTACTATTACTATTACTTCGTGCCTTTGAAATTTCTTTTATGGTAGTGCATAAAAATAACGCAAAAAACATAAAATTACAACCACGGTATGTTTCATTTAAATCTTATACAATTGTTCTTAATTTTTTATGTTACAGGGGATCAATTTATTTTTGAAAATTGTGCATTTGATATAACGGGCGAGAATTCTTATAACAATTAATTACAACTGCAACTATAAGACTATTTATTACTAAGTTGAAATAAATAAAATAATAAATATTCAATGATATAATCACTACTTAAAAGTCATTTGACACAACATAAATTTCAATATACAGTTTGGATCAGATTTTAATCGAGAAAATTAAAGAATCGATAGAACACGCCAAAATAATATGGATATAAACTTATAGCCAAAAATGCTTAGTTTTCGAGATAGAAGGCGTTGAAGTTTTAATTTATTTTCAGTTTTTCCCATATTTCTCCCAAAAGAATTGAGATTGTTATGAAATTTGGAAGGTGAACGTTATGCACATCAGTACACTTCTCACCATAGTTTTATTCTTTCCATTTCAACCAGAGGCGTGACAGTGGGGGGTGTCGAAGATATTCTTCACATAAAAAATGAAATCCCACTGACCTAAACTATTTATTCTTTCTTTTTTTGACATTTACTAATTTACTATCATTAATGCACAAAACAGTTTTCTTTCAATTTTTTGATAGGATGCAATGTCTTTAAGTTAAACTCATTTCAAAATCATTCATCCCCCTACTTATCAGTTAGCTGTTAATTGACAATCGTTTAAAAAAATTATATGGTTTTGTATTTTTACATTAATGTAATTTCAAATGGAGAGACGAAAACTATGGTTCGAGATGTACGCAACTTGCACCTTCTGAATTTCATAATAAAGTCTCAATTGTTCCCAAAGAAATGCATTTTTAGCTATAAGTTTATATGTCAAACCCATGTTATTTTGGCATATTCTTTCGATTCTCTAAATTTGCCATTTAAAATCTGGCCCACCCTGTAAAATTGTATACAGAATATCAGAGTCAGTTAATCTAATCAGACTACTTTAAAAAAAAATTGATTGTAACATTCTCCATATATAGAAATATATCTCGAGTTGACTTAACTGTTTACAATAATTTTAACTGTTGTATAGCAGTATAATACATTAATTCAGATCTCAACAATCTGTGGAAGTTGCTCATATTTACAAATAGGCCTCAGTCTTCCTGTAACACACAAATAAAGTACATTCATATAATATGTAGTGTCAATTTCGTATAGTTCAATATATCGAGGTGAGGTACATATCCTATTTTTGAAAATTTGAACATCATACCCATAAATTTCAAAATAATCAGTGTCACTTTGATATTTAAACACCTTTAAACGTATGCTTTTGAAGAAAAAACCTGAAAGTAAACCTTTTAATATATGTTATTTGAAGAAAAAAAGTGGTGATTTTAAAAATCTTTGCATTAGAGTATAATTTACTTATGCATAATATATTAGCATGCTTCGATAATTTACTTTTCACAAAAACAAAAGTATTTGATGCAGAAAAAAACAAAATACTCTATATCATTACGGAAACAAGAGCATAAGGCAAGGAATACAACAACCAAATAAAATAGATCATATGACACCCAACAAATATTAAGCAAACTTTAAAAGTACTTTAAATTCGAGCTAAAATTGTACACAATCCATGATAATTGCAGCAAGACCGTAAACCTATCTACAAACCACAACTTAAAATTCATTGTAGTAAGTACTAATTATTATGTTAACAATATCGTTTAAAAGAATATTCTCTACATCATATTCGATATTGAAAAGTATAGCAACATTTAATAAAATGCATATGATACAATGTTATATAAGTATGAATTTGTGATTCAAATTAAAAAAGAAAATTTCCAAACTACGTATAAAAGTGATAAATATATACATTTTTAGAAGAAAATATGTATCAGATTTCAGCATTTTTGGCAGTAAAATGACATTAAATTTAATTTGACCAAAAATTGCAATTGCTAATCAATCAATAGAATCTCTATAGCAGTACTAAAGTCTTCCCATGCAGATTTTCGTTTTGGATAAAAGAAAAACGAAATAATATTATAAACAGCAAGAATTTGTAAAACCAATATGATACAATCAAACACTATATGAATCTGTAGTTGCTATGTAGCATATAGTTTTGGAAGTTTATGGGGGAGTTTAACAGCTTGCTTGTATGTATGCACCATAACACTATTTAAATATTTAAGTACATCTAGTAGTATCTTCTTCGTCGGCTTTATATAATACTTAAAGCCTAGATTCTTTCGAATTGCGTATTTTTCGGCACTTTTAAGTCGATTATAATAAGATAGGAGCCGAGGATCTTCTCCAAGAGGTTTTTCAATGTTTTCAGGATGACCAAAACCTATTTTCACCAAGTTTTCTCCTATGTTTATAATGCATTGTTGCTTCTTCTAAAACAAATAAAATACTAGGTACTATTAAGAAACATGTTTTTTAAATTAGTGTGGGTAAGATCTGCAGAAAGAAGAAAACCCAAGTTTTAATTAGTCGACACTTTGTGGTCTATTTAAATTAGGTTTTCCTTGCAAAAGTTTATATTTAAAAAGTTAAACATAAACATGAACAATAAATAAATACAATTAAAAACAGTACAAACAAACCATTGACTAGAATGAAAACTACTCTACTCAATGGTATTTGTTTTAGTGTTTTTAATCATATTGTTACGCCACTGGACTATGTAGACTAGTTAGATGAGACTGGAATTGTACGCTAACGGCCGGGAATATTCTGGACTCCTCTAGATCGTGTGAATGGATGTAAAAATAAGACACACGGTGTGCTGAGTCTGAATCTTAAGTCGAACGTGAACGAGTAAAGAAGAAATAAGAAAGAGACTTATAAGTATTCAGTTGTGATTATAGTTAAGACATTAATTAATCTATTGTTGTTAATTGTTAATTAGTAAATAAAGTAGTGAGTAAGTGTTACCTGGACTTTCAATCAACGAATCTACGAGTAGAGGTGTTTGTGTGGATAGCAAACACGTAACAATTTGGTGTCGGAAGTGGGATTGGAAGAGAAATTTCTGGAATATTCGAAAAGGTTCTACAGTGTTCTTCTCAGAAATTAGTGGTAACACGGAGAGTTAAGCTACTGGACAGTGTTTGGAGGACTATTTCTGGACTGAATAGTGACTTTAAAGTGGATTTTCGAGACGTTTCTAGAACATTCGGTTTAGAAATAGCTGCAAATACGCGAGTGCCGCTAGTTATAACGTGTCGTGGACTGAGAAAAAGGACTATTAGTGCAATTTCGGGAAAATTCTAGAACATTCTATTTGGAAACTACAGGAGATACGTAAACTGTGTTAACGGAAACATGTTATAGACTCAAAACAAGACTTATTAGTGATTTTTCGTGAAAATTCTCGAACATTCCATTGGACAATTAGTGGCGATAAGTGAATTTTGTCAACACAAAAGAGGTATAGACTCTAAATAAGACTTTCTAGTGCCGTTTAGAGACTTTTCTGGAACATTCCATTATTAAAATAGACGTGATATCAACATTTTACGGATTTTATAGTGTAATAAACTTTATTTTGAACTGATCTACGTGTCGTGAGTTAATGCCAACAACAATAAGCATGGCGGAGAAACAAACACAAGACTTACTTGCGGCATTGGTGCAACAAATGCAAGAACAGAGAAAAATTATGGAAGATCAAGAAAGAAGACAAAGAAGAACAAGAGAGAAGACGACAGGAAGACAAAGAAGAACAAGGGAGAAGACGACAGGAAGACAAAGAAGAACAAGAGAGAAGACGACAGGAAGACAAAGAAGAACAAGAGAGAAGACGACAGGAAGAATTAAGACAAATTATGGAGGGACAGCATCAAGTCATACTCTCGGTCACTGAACAATTGAAGGAAGATGTACAGGCTGAAGTCATGGAAGTTAAAGAAGAAGTTAGTGAAGTTAGAGGAGAAATAACTGAAGTTAAGGAAGAAGTAGCCCGACTCAAACAACAATTAAGAGAGAAGGGTGGCCAGTTAGTACTGTCGTCTGGTACCAGATTACAACCACCTTCCTTCGACGGTCAAAGTTCATGGTCAACATATAAGAGACAATTTGAGGCAGCTGCACGCTCAAATAACTGGAACGATGAGGAAAAAGCAACAGCATTGGTATTAGCACTAAGGGGCCAAGCATTAGACCTGCTCCAAACAATTCCTGTCGCACAGCAACAGAACCTTAGCATTTTGGAGGCAGCGTTAGAACTAAGATATGGCGACCAACATCTCGTCCAAGTATATTAGGCTCAGCTCAAATCACGCAGACAACGAGGTGGAGAAAGCCTCCAGGAGTTCGAGGCTGCGGTAGAAAGATTAGCCCATCTAGCTTATCCTGATGCACCAATGGAATTTCAACAACAGTTAGCAGTTGGTACATTTATTAATGGATTAAGGGATCAAGAAATTAGGCGAATTCTTAAGTTGGCCAGGCATAAGCTTAGTAGTGAGGCTTTAGTACATGCACTGGAGATTGAGGCTGCCTATGAGGATACCACACAACCAAATCAGAGAGTACGAGCTGTGAGTGTGGAGGAAGATAAGCCATACAACACAACACAAAACCTGATATCTGATCTATACAAGATGATGACCCAACTACTGACAAAATCGAACTTCCAGCAGACACAAGACCAACAACAAAGTAGTGGGAGGCCGAATGGAGGCATCCGTTGTTATATGTGTGGCAAATTGGGCCATATTAAGAGGAACTGTCATGAGCTTAACATTCAAGATCCGAAACAAACCCAACAGCAAAGTAGTGGGAGACAGAGTGGAGGATGTATGCGCTGTTATAAGTGTGGCAGAGTAGGCCATATTCAGAGTAACTGTCGTCAGCGCATCCCTGAGAGGGTCGCAGTAATAGAGAAGCCGCAGGAAAACTGGCGAGCTGGTACTTCGCGGAATATAGCAAATGGCCTTTCCAAAAGACCGTGTCAGAAAGACTGCAAGCCTTGCCACCGTAAGGAAGAACAACAAAAGGTACAAATAATGAAGACCGTTAAGATTGATGTTCCGGATTATTTGACAAAAGAGTCGTTAGGGGAAGCACAGTTAAACGATAAGGAAACTGGAACTATTCTGCAATGGAAAGAAAGAGGAACTCAACCCGATTGGAAGGACATTTCAAATAAATCAGTGGGGCTGAAGGCTTTATGGGCACAATGGGACTCCCTTATAGTAGAGGATGGATTACTGAAGAGAGCGTGGGAAAGTCCAGATGGGAGGAGTTACTTTGAAATTGTTAATCCCGAGGTGTCATGTAGCAAATGTACTTCAGCAAGTGCATAATGGAACGTCTGGTGGACATTTTAGCATCAACAAAACCTTGATTAAAGTAAGAGAACGTTTCTACTGGGTAAACAGTCGTCAAGATGTGGAGGCTTGGTGCCGCCAATGTGAAGTTTGCGCGGCAAGAATGGGGCCACAAATAAGAAATAAGCAATATAGCGCCAGTGCTCCTTTTGAGCGAATTACAATAACAAATGACCGTATGAAGGCTCGTTATGATCTTAAAGCTAATTCAGGATGATACCAGGTGGGAGAGTTGATTTGGCTATATAACCCACAACGAAAGAAAGGCAGGTCCCTGAAGCTTTACCATCCTTGAGAAGGACTTTACACTGTCGTCATCAGACTAAACGACGTTGTATATAGAATTCAGCAAAGTTCAAAATCCAAGATAAAGGTGGTGCACATAGAGAGACTAGCCAAGTATGCAGGGAATAATGAATTGCCTGATCGGGACGTTCAGGCTTAAGGAGGGGGCAGTGTTACGCCACTGGACTATGTAGACTAGTTAGATGAGACTGGAATTGTACGCTAACGGCCGGGAATATTCTGGACTCCTCTAGATCGTGTGAATGGATGTAAAAATAAGACACACGGTGTGCCGAGTCTGAATCTTAAGTCGAACGTGAACGAGTAAAGAAGAAATAAGAAAGAGACTTATAAGTGTTCAGTTGTGATTATAGTTAAGACATTAATTAATCTATTGTTGTTAATTGTTAATTAGTAAATAAAGTAGTGAGTAAGTGTTACCTGGACTTTCAATCAACGAATCTACGAGTAGAGGTGTTTGTGTGGATAGCAAACACGTAACAATATTTATTTGTTGTTCATGTTTATGTTTCAGTTTTTAGGGTTTTCATAAATGATCATACACCACGTGACCAATTGGTTACCTTTAACAGCTTCATTGAGTCGTCCCGTCAGCAAGAGATGTTTGAAAACTATTCCTTAGACACATACGTATATGCAAAAATCCTCATTAGTTACTTACATAATATGAAAGAGACAAAATCACAAGATAAAAGGTACCAATTGATCATGTGGTTTAGGACCATTTATGAAGACTCTGTTGTATATTTTTACAAGGAAAACCTAATTTAAATAGTTCTGAGGATGTGTAAAAATACATGAGACATCAACTAATTAAAATTATGGTTTTCTTCTTTCTGCCAACTTTACCCCACGAAGTTAAAAAACATCTTCAATGCACGACTTAATATGGAGTAAATTTAAAATAAGAATTATGTTTCAACATGTGCTACAACACAAAATTAAAATTATGAAGCTGCCATTCATTGGTTTATGAACAACTTTTTTATTAATTTCACACAATTCAGCATATACAGGGTATTCCAAAAAGTGCACAACACCCTTATAAAATGACAAATATTAACTTTTGAAAAAAAGTTATAGGAAAGAACGTTTGTTTTGACCATTTCGTGGTTCATAATTTTTTTATCTTCACTTTAGGTACACAGGGTGTGCAAAAATTGACAAAAACATTTTCTTGTCTAGATAAACTGTACCTTTCGGTAATTTTTTAGAACACGCACTTTTGCAATTTTTCGAATTTTTTTGCATAAATGTACTCACAAACGATGTAGTAACAATTTGTGACATAACAAATGTTGTGCAAATGATAAATAAGCCAACAAACTTACGGGATCGTGGAGCGAATAGGGGTGCTGGGTGGGTAATAACGAGCCGAAAGTACCTGATTAAGAACAACGATAACCTCCCTATTTATTCCCCTCATATTCACCAGTAAACCATCCCTCAAAAGCCACCCCCGTTATAATTTAACCACCCTCTCGCCATTTTTGAAAAATGCGCTAAATCTACCCCTTTTATATATGAATTAGTTATTTGAATTTCAAAGGGCAAGGGAAATATGTTATCTTAAAATAACAATTATAAAAACAATCACTTACATAATATGGTACTCACATCATTTTGTGTGTGCGTCCCTGTATGTGGATCGACGACTGTAGTGACACGGTACGACGCCATGTCGATGGAAAAAGTACCCGACACATATCAGACTCAAGAGTTCCAAAAATTTTCTCGTAATTATAATAACAATGCTCACAACTGTTAAATTCACAACGAGGCACAGTAGATTCTCTAGTTACGCTGTTCCCGACATTTTTTAAACAATTATAATGGAATGTTCAATCGTCACGCTGCAACAACGAACTGAAATAGCGTTCGGAAAAATGCCCTGTAATCAAAGAGTAAGCGTCCCTATACGCCCTCAACCAATCAGCTCTCAGTTTTTTGTTTATACTAACTCGAAAACCTTTTTAGCGAAGACTTTATTAAAAAGGAAATTGTCAACATGAAGTTAAAATCATCTTAAAGTTATTCGCGTAGTCTCACGTGAATCCCTGCGATAGATATACTTTAATTCAACAGGTGAAATTAATAGAAGGTGCGGCCAACAGCGTTGCCAGATTGTGACAATGTAATATTCGTTGTCGCATTACTCCTTAGAAAATCTCGTTTGTTTAAAATGTTGTATTGTTTCTAATGTTGTCGCCAAACAAATCATTTGAAAGAATGGTGTTGTAGGAAGTGCATTTTCGTACTACTGAATCAATGGATAAATTTTGAAGAATACGAAATTTGCCGTATGTGTGGCAATGCTGTCGATTAGAGTGTACCATGTATATTGAGTTGCATACAGTAGTGCCCTATTTTTTGAAATATTGTGTGAGATGACTTATTTTAATTTGGTGTGAAAGGGTGCTAATTCAATTTGTCATGCAATATGCCCTCACGTGATTCAGTGCTGACGTGGAATTTTTTTGAGAACGTTTTGCGACATCTGACGGCGTTTTTAACAACACACCCAGACAGCCATATGAATGAATACAGGGTGGATTATGTCAAGTGTTGTAATCTTATTGTTTTATTTAAGGGTAGTTAGGGTTGTTTGCACAAGATATGACACTGTGCTACTAACATCTGATGATGTGTAGAGTGTGTCGGTATAATTAGTTTTGTGGTATCTTAGAAGTGCGTGTTCTAAAAAATGACCTACCTTTCATCTCAACAAAAATATTCCCTATAAAATTAAAATTATTCACTAGAAAAAAAAACGTATGAGAAAAAATTTTCACATTGACATATTCTTTGTTCAAATTTCCTCAATTTTAACACAAACATACAGAGTTGCAAAAATTAAAAAGATGTTCTTGCCTTAGTAAACTGTACTTTTTACATGTCCTATCAAAACAGTCAAAATTTCAAAATGATTAAAATCTTTTAAATTGAAAAGTTGCATGCCTTAACATAAAAATCACTGGTAACTAAACTGTAGTAAAAATCGAGGTAAAAATTTACCATATTATATTGTTACTTACATCTTTACTTGACTGCAATAGCAATACTTCACATTGAACTAAATCCTTTTCTTTAACAACAGGAACAAATTTCACCTCATTTCCAGCTACTATTGCTTGCAACCAGTTCAATCCCAATCCTGTAACATTAACTCCTGATATTTTAACTGGCAACTGTCCTGATGTAACCACTGGAATATCGACTAAAGGTTTATGCTCTATCATTAGGAGGGCACCATTTGGTTCAATTCGTTTCACAACACCTGTTAATTCTCTCCGTTCGTTAATAAAATGGTTTGGAATATCAGAAGGCTTTTTAAATTTACTAAACTAGAAATTACAGCCTCAAATCAAAATATTGACAATTATTGAACATTCTAATACTTACCGGTTTAACTTTTCGTAAAGCTACTGTTAAACCCACAAAAGCTATGGAATAACAGCCAATCTAAAAAACACAGATATATATATTTTTATTCTTAATATTACTTACCAAGGAAAAATATTTGTATACCAACCTGCACTCCTCTAATATTTTGATCCATCAAATTTGTAAAACCATTAAATAGATTAGAAACTTTATCCATTTTATTGGCCACTATTTTTTATATATAATTCTGGATTAATCATCTAACAAATTCTTCAATCTAAAAATATACAGCTAATAATATTGCTCACCGCTATTTTTTAAGCGATATGTTATGTCATTTTTTTTATTTTTTAACGTGACGCGCCTTCGCCAATCGAACTTGTTTTATATACTGTGTCTCTGATCACTGTCAGGAGCTTCGATCATGATCGAAGGTCAGGAGTGTCATGCCGCAAGCCCTATTCTTGTGGTCAGGCTCAGAACCACACTTTACTAATCTGTAACAGAACAGATAAAGATTCAAAGAAAGCTGTCACGTAGTGTTTGTGAACGGAGGACACGGCAGGTCATGTTCACGGTTCATAAACAAAACGGTTGTCGCATTTAATAAAATTATGGTGGAGGGACACGTCAAAGACGTCACAAAGGCCATTTTCGCTTTTCGCTCGAAGTACTTATTTTTTGTATTTGTGTTATTTTAAATTTCTAATATTGGTTTTTCTTAGATTTCTCCTTTATTTGGACTCTTACTTGTTTCACCAAGATATAAGATAAGCGATTATTACATTTTAACGATGGAGAGAGCCCTTTGTGACGTTTTGTGATCTGATAGGCTAGAGCGTGAATGCGGTAACCATTTAGTTTATAAACCGTGGATCATGTTCACAAACAATAAAAATTAAAATTATCTGTCAAAAAATCAATGTAGAGTTTAAAACACATACCAGATTAACTTGGAGTTTAAGCTTCTCAACGCTTCTATCTTCTATTCGACACTTGCAATCTGTGTTATTTCGGTAAAGTGTTGGGCACACATCCAGCAGATTTACCAGTGTAAACTAGAGTATACCACCGATAAATATGACCGGTATAAGTTGGAACAACTTAAGACTCCTTGAAGTAGATATTTGGAATAATGAATGTTGTTTAAATAGCCACTCGCTTTCATTTTAAACAATTAAATTACAGTTGTTCAAATATAACCACTCTCAAATAGATTTAGGATGATTGTCTCTATAGATTCCATTTAATTTATTTGTAAAATAACGCTTTGACCGCCACAAATTTAACTATTCGTAGCATCACCCCACCGGTTCGTAAAATAAGTTGAAATCAATAATGGACAAAATATGGTGTACGGTTTCTATTATACTTTGCCCTGCGATTCAACCATATGATGCATTCAGCAGAAGTTATTTATCGGGTAGCTCACCGTTGAGTCTGCAGAGTTGAATGTACATAACCATTGTATGTGTGTTTTAGACTTCAACCTTTCCAATATTTTAAGAAAATGATTTAACACTGACACTAAAGCCTAAAATATTACAAATCATAAATGATTAAAAACCACGTGATCAATGAGGGCTACTGCGTTTAAATTCACCACGAGAGACGCTAGTGTAGGGTAAGGTACCGAAATTCCAAATGTTAATGTTTATTATCGCTTTTTAACACGGTTTTTTGGTGATTTTTATAAAAATTAGCTGAAAAACATTTAACACGATGGCAGAAGGGAAAAGTAGTAATTTACTTGCTCAGTAGGGAAATTATTGTACAGGGTTATTCATTATAAATTACCCATTCATCATCGTTAATTTTGTTAAAATACTATCAAAAGTAGCGTGCAGATTCAGAGGCTACATAAAAATAATATTTTTTTTAAATAGGGTACCCTGCATATTATTAAATTTTTTGGAATGATCCTTTGTTCCTAATAAAAAAAAATTTACCATATGTTACCCCTACCATATACTGTTTTTGAGTTATTAAACGTCAAATATCTTAGTTAAACTAGTTACTTTAAATATGGAAAATTTAACATTATTAAAGTGAGCTATGAAAATGACAACTATTATGTGACATTTCTTTAATGAAATAATCAAAATGGTTTGCAGTAAGGAAGAAAAAACCAACTATTTATTAAAATAGATAACAAAGATTTATTTAGGAAATTTAAATATAAATTAATAATAACTCATAAAAGATGTTCGATGTGACCACCATTATTGTCAATACATAA
Source organism: Rhamnusium bicolor (assembly GCA_029963845.1). NCBI lineage: Eukaryota > Metazoa > Arthropoda > Insecta > Coleoptera > Cerambycidae > Rhamnusium > Rhamnusium bicolor. Next base: position 289,268 of record JANEYF010002950.1, read on the forward strand.
TTGATAACGTCTTCTTATATTTATAATTGCACCGAAAATGGCTTCATTAGTTACATTCAGATTGTTTATTTCAAATCGAATCGTGTCTTTAATGACTTGAATACTATTATTATTATTATTATTATTTATTTTTTCGGAATATCAGTCCTCCCGTGGCCTCCAACGCCTCACGGGAGTCGCGCCGGCGCGAGTCGAGGAGGACTATATCAGTAGTTCCAGTAAATCCGGCATTTCTCGTTCTCGACAACGGACTCAATATCTCCGGGGACGTAAGGCAGCACTGGTGTCTGGTCTACCCCGTACGAGTGCCTTAGATGGTAGTATAGCACTCGTAAGGCCGCGTTATATCGGTGGATGTAGGCGGAAATCGCATATATGGGGCATGCAGAAAGTAAATGCATGAGCGATTCCGGCGCCTGATGGCAGGTCCTGCAGTTGATATCAGGAACCTCTACACGCCACACGCGGCTACGGTATACCAAGGTATTGATAACACCATCTTGGCAGGCCATAATGAATCCCTCGGTCCCCGACTTAAGCCATGCTGACCTTAGAAAGGCGAAGGTCAGCCTGGTCGATAAACCCAGTATTTCGATGTTCTTATAGAAAACACCATGCTGGGGTTTATCGACGTGCTGCCGAAACAGATTTTCCTGTTCGGCAGTTCTAATTCGGGCTTTCAGACGATTTGGCTGAAGTTCGGTGACTGACTCAACATCAGCACCTCGCCGGCCTCCTCGCCTGATGTCAAATGCGAGACCGAGTTCATCTGCGGCTCTTTTTGCTGCCTTGAACAATCCTGCTCCCACTTCTACAGTTTCGTGATGTTTTACGAACCGCAAGAGGGGATCTGAGCTCCTAAGTATGTTACATGCCATACTCAGTACTATTCTGCCATGCGTACACTCCAGGCGCAAGAGTCCTCGGCCCCCCCGTTGACGTGGGAGGTACACACGAGGAACGGACGATCTAAGATGAATACTTCTGTGAATATTCATCATCTTGCGGGTATCTCTGTCTAATTGACGCAGCTCATCTACCCTCCACTTTACTACTCGAAGGAGTAGAGCAGAATCGGAACGGCAACCATATTAGTTGCAGACACCTTGTTCTTCCCCGAAAGTTCGGAAGACCAAATCTTTCGGAGGCGGTGTCTGTACTTGCCGCGGAGAGAATCTTTTATTTGTGATACATCCTGGATGTGCCTTTGTTGCACACCCAGATATGTATAGGTCTCTCCGGCATCCAGATGTCTTAGGATGCTTCCGTCTGCGAGCTGCGCATCTTCAGGGAATTCCCCGCATCGTCCTCTCTTGAGGTGGACGACTGCACATTTGTCCAACCCGAACTCCATACCAATTGCCCGCGTATATTCTTCGACCACCCTAAGAGCATTTTGTAGTTCGCGCACTCCGGAGGCATAAAGTTTAAGGTCATCCATATAAAATAGATGGGTGACCTTATGCCTCCGGTCGCTGGGTGGCCCACATTGATATCTGCGGGTTTGGCGGAGCCCAACAGACAACGGCAGCAGTGAGATGCAGAAGAGGAGAGGACCCAGGGAGTCACCCTGGAAAACTCCTCTCCTAAATGCCACCTGCTCTGTCGTGACCCGCTGTGCACCTGATGTTATGGTGAAGCGGGTCTTCCAGAGCGGCAGCAGCTGTTCTATGCATCTCACTAGTGGTGCTGGTACCGCAAGACATTCGAGCAAGTACAACAATAGCTCATGCGATGTTGTATCAAATGCCTTGCGGTAATCAATCCAGGCCATCGATAGATTCCGCTTGTATTGCACAGAATCCTGTGTAATGCAGCGGTCTATCAGCAGGCTGTCCTTGCAACCTGCCATGCCCTTCTTGGCACCACGCTGTTCGTGTATCTGCTGGAAGACCGGATCAACAGACCTCAGCGTCCTAGCATACAAGATACGTGTAAATATCTTGTAGCAGGAGTTAAGGCAAGTGATCGGCCTATAATTCCTCTGGTCGGAAAGATCCCCCTTTTTGGGGATAAGAACAGTACGTCCCTCGACGAACCAGTCTGGAATCTGCTGCCCCTCGTTCAACCATGAGTTGAAAACTCGCGCCAGACGGCAGTGAGTGGAAGGAAATTTCTTCCACCACCAGTTGTTAATGCCGTCTGGGCCCGGGGCAGCGAAGTTCTTGGTACCAACAAGTGCTTGTTGGACTTCCTCCGTACTGATTGCCGGGCACACTTCTTCTGGCTCTTCTAAATGTCTGTGACACAGAGCCTCAAAGTGTGCAATTGATGGTGTCGCTATTGAATGGACGCGTCGTTTCGTAGATTCCCTTCCAGACGGTTTCGACATCTTCTACAGTCGGCGGATTCTCGACAACACGCTGTGGCTCTTGAAAGAGGCGGGAAGGATTCGTACGGAACAAATTGTTTTGTTCCATACTCCTCACCCGCCTCTTCAATGTTTTCTTTATCGCCATGAGCGCTCGGATCCTATCTAGACAGTGCTGCTTGATGGTAAGCATCACTGTCAGATTTAGAGTATGGTGTTGACGTCTTAATCCGGCAGCTATGCGCCGGATCCGGGGAGTAATATTCCATCACACTCTGGATCCGAGAAGCGTGTTGTCTGGCCGACTGTATCTTGCCTTCGATTTTTTGTACACGCCGCTTGGCTTTATCGACCCCGTGATTGGTTGACCTCTCATGGGGGACGAGTTGCTTCGCGGCGTTGTACACGGCACAGTTGATTTGCCAGATGTCTACATCTTCTGGAATTTCCTCATCGATGACCGCGTCCATTCTAGCCAGGTCTTGTGGCTTTAGGTTAGCCCTGGTGTTAAGGCTAACCCTCGTTCTTAAGTCTACATCGGTGAACTCTAAAAGATGTTCCCCATAAGCTGGTAATTGCCGCGGTGGGACTGCGGCTGGCAGTTCTTCCGGCTGACGGGGTGCCCTTACGTAACCTGTCCTGAGCAGAAAGGATACTTGATCTCTCAGATGTTGTTGAGAGAAGGCGCGATGCTCTGGATGCATTTCGCACCAAAGTGCATGCATTCGCGCCATGTATCCCCTTCGCTCAGGTTCGCTACTCTCGCGGCAGGTCAGCAAGTCATCCCGAAGTTCCCTCGTCCACGTAAAGCGTCCATGTGCAATAGCATTGTCGTAATCGTTAGGACCGTCCGGTAAGGCCCCTCCCATCTGTCCTTGACCTCCATCCGACTGAGGTCGAATGTGAGGGGCCCTTCTAAGGTTATATGTAACCCATAGCAGTAAGTATTGGGAATACATTAATCAAATGATCTCGAACGGGGAGGAAACTATGCGGAGTTTCCCCATCCTGCATCCAATTCATATCATAAAGTTCGACTTCCGGAAAATTCTGCAAAAGAATATTTTCTGCTTCTGGGATAATTATTTCCAGATAGGTAACTCCAGTTAAAGTATAATCATAAAATATAGACCTAACAATTTTGTTTCTGAAAATTACACACCAAACGCTAACAGTTTTTCTTCCTGATTTTTATATTTATTTTACCAATCATTTTCTGTTGTGCTTGATTTCCCACGACCTTCGATTTTTCCTATTAAAAACTCCTGCTGTAGAAAAGGATGATTCATCAGTCCATAATATTTTAGTAAAAAAAATCGGAATCTTCATCCAACTTTTGAATCATCTGGCGGCAAAAGTCCAGCCTTTTCCTTTTACGAGCCTCCATTAAAACTTGTACGGGTAAAATTGTATATGGTCTGTAGCTGTTATTTTTTAACGTACGTTAGATTTTGGAATAACTTACCTAATTGATCGACTGCATTATTTATACTACATTCAGAATTTTCTAAAATATAGTACAATGTTCAAAAAAGTTTAATCGCGAATAAATATGGATGGGCTTACCTTCGAAATGAAGCAGTATATTTAGCTATTCTTCCTGGTTTGCTTGAACTACACGCTTTTTTCTACTAAAACTGGAGGTATTATTCACCTTTCGGTACATATTTTTGAACGTATTTTCTGATGGTGTTGGACGATTGGATACAACACCCTATATGCTCATTTTGCTGCACGTTTATTTTTGTTATTTTGTATATAACAAGTAAATATTTGGACTTTTTCTTCCACACTATAAACCGTTTTGATTATTTCATTAAAGAAATGTCACTTATCATCTTATCAAACATAATATTTGTCATTTTCATAGAAATTCGACGTTTAATAACTAAAAAACGGTACATGGTAGGGGTAACATATGGTATATTTTTGAAATCAGGAACAAAGGATCATCCAAAAATATAATAATATACAAGGTATCCCATTTAAAAAAATATTATTTTTTTGTATCCCCTGAAATCTGCACGCTACTGTAATTTTGATAGCATTTTAACAAAATATAGTCATAACCACACAACTTTTATTTAAAACTTTTTTTTCTATAGGTAAAATAATAACAATGATAAGGGGTGGGGTAATTTATAATGAATAATCCTGTACCTATCAGAGCATGAACATGATGAAAACAAATAATGTGCATAATTATTACTTACGATTTTCTGTAGTAGGCTTCTTTGGTAACGCATAATCGTCAGGATTAAAATGTTTCTTACAAACACGCGACTGTTTTGAAGGAGTAAAGTTATCCCAGCGAATCGTTACCAGCCACTGTTTTAGGAGAGTTTTGTCTCTCGGAAATATATGTTCGCATTTTGTTTCCGAACAAAATGGAACTGCACAACTCTGAGGCATAATTAACAGGTTTTTTTATTTACTGGTGTACGAAATAATTATAATAAAACCCTATAACCTTGTTGCGCGCCCTCATTGGTATCTTTTAACTCGTGATTTTGTATCTTTCATATTGTGTGTGACAATATTGAGGATTTTTTCACATACGTATGTGTCTAATAAGGAATTGTTTTCCATCATATCTTCTGGTGACGGCACTACTCGACGAGGCTGTTGTTAAGTGGAACTAATTGGTCACGTGATTTTCGATCATTTATGAAAACCTGCAACAGGATTTGATCACTAGATATGTATCTTATCGAACTGAATTTATACGAAAAACCTTCGTCACGCACATTCGAAAAAATGTGAACTATCATAGAAGCGATCGAGTGATGATAATCCGAGAGCTATTATTTACTTCCTTTGTCATACCCTATTTAAAATTTGCCATAAATTTGACAATTTTGTAACACTCCTTTATCTATGGTTGGTTGTTGACTGTGAAAACAAGGATTGTGAAGCCCTCCCGACCATAAACATCAATCTTGACAATATTTTTCTTGACTAAAGACCGTTTCGGATCCATTTGTTAGTTTGTTATAAACACAAAACTGCATCGCAAAATCTTTCTATTTCATTATTTTTGTCTTATACCGTTTTCGACTTATCGTATTAATGCACATTGAGAGTATCTCGCTCCTTGTTCCTCTCATGTTATTAATAAAAGATAGAGATACATTCAGTGCAATAAATGTCACATTAGTGCATTAAGTCGAAAATGGTATTAGTTAGTAAATGAATGGAAAAGTTTAATTAATCCGCTCTAAACAATCCACAGGTAAACCATTTCGGCTCCAGTTTAAATGTTGAATGTTTAATTCTAGTTCTTTTTAAATAATCTATATCTATGATACAAACGGAGGTAGAATATGAGGATTGAAATGACAAAAGACAAAATGCCTTTTACGTCTTTCTTATGCTTATTCGTATTAATTATGCAGACATAATAATAATAAATTATATTATGTAAACATAAAACGTTAATAATGAGATGACCTTGAATATCAATTTTATAGACAGAAGAAATATACACGCCAATGTAATTACTTTATTCTAAGGAATGAACTGATTGTTCTATCTATACCTTTTGAAAATTCATTTATTGAATTTTAAAACTTGTTAATAATTTTTTGTGATATGAGCAGCTTAATATAATTAACTTATTGATGTAAATAATATTAAATGAAAATGTATAACTTTATATTCACTTCAGGTAGTAACTTATTCTACGCTACTGAATTCTGACATTCATCGGTAGGGTCTGTCGCCATTGTGAATCTTTATAAATATTAAATATTAAGTGTATAAAAAAAGTAAGTACTATTGTGTTTAAAACACTTTTACTTAATTTAAAGCTTACAGAACAAATTAAAGGTTCAGTAGAGACAATTGGAACTCTTACTTTATTAGAGAATAGTATAATAGTACAATTGTTGATTCATGTTGGATTTGACAGTTCTTCATTTTATCCAGCCGTAATTTATTTTGTTATTGGCTATTTGCATAATAATATGTGATACGCAATATATCTATGTAATTAAATGTACTTTATCAGGTCGAAATGAATGCAGATCCTCGACGACCTGAAAAAGTGCAACGTTATGTTCCCAAAACAAATAATGGAGGTGGTCAAGAAGACCTTACCCCTGATTACATGAATATCTTGGGTAAGTAAAGCTATTAATTATTCTATTTTTAGCAAATCTCTGCATACAGTTAGTTATTTTAAACATGATCTTTCACTACCCTATTTTAAAAACAAAGAAAAGGAAAAATAGCTCCCTTTCATTTTAAAATGTAAATTTTCTAATGAGAGAAAGAATGTTTTTTTTTCTTCCATTTAGCCTTTCCACACTTGGACAGATTTAAAATATACAAGTGGTTAATGAATCTCGAATGTAAATATTAAAGTAATTTAATTAGGTCAAATTGATCTATAAATATCCCTAAACACAACTAATGAAAAATACCTACTATGTAAATAATACTGGTACGTACTAGTACATATATTTAATTTTTTTGTTAACAGTTATGCCGAAGTACTTCATATATAAATCATATATCATAAAATAGTTTGCAACACATGTTAAGCGAATTTTTCTTTTCCCATTGTTATTAATAATCAATAAAATATAGTTATATATGTGTTTACTACTTTAAATTTTTGAAAATATTCCTTTCTTAAAATTCCCCGGAATATTGATGTTAGTTATATTTCAATCAATGCTCCGGAAATATTGCCAATGCTCTAGGAACTTGAAAGAATTTTTGTATGTTAGGATTTTTATATTACAAATTGCGTATTATATTTTGCATTTTCCCAATTCTAACGTAACAAATAATCGTGTTTTTATAACTATCTATGTTGGACAATAAAAAAGTTGTAGCAAAAAAAAAACAATGTTATTAAACGGAAACGTACAAATCTTATTATTTTTATTTCATAAATAGGGTTTTATTTACTTGTTAATAGAGCATATAAGGTGAGGGATATTCTCTATGGGCAAAACCGATGGCAAAACTGTTCCCAAAATATTCCCGATATGGAATATATGCAGCAACCTGTCTGTAATAATATATTTTATTTGTAGAAACATAGTAGGTAATGATTGCCATACTATCATGAGGCTTTTTTATACTGGGAAGGTTATGGGTGACCCTGTAAAAATTATTTATATTGATATAAAAGATTCATTATAAATTAAATAAATGTGTGTCAAATAAATTTCTTATTCCGTATCATCCAAAAATATTCTTTTGTAAAATGTTTGGCCTTGATATGATGTGATACTAAAATCCTTATCTAAAAAATTACATCTAAAACACCACTTCAGTGTAATGATAGATAATGAATAAATAATGTTTTATTTAAAATTCATTCCATAAATAAAACTGAGTGAAATTTGCCTTTAACATTTAAAATTAATTAAGCTCAGAATATTTAAATCTCAAAACATTATTGCTAATAATATTTATATTTCAATCATCAAATGTTGGTATTGAAGTGTTGCCTAGTCCAGATTATATATAATGTTTTTTTGAACAATGTTTCCGAACGGTCTATTTTAAGTTTCGATACACTTCATATACTGTTCAAATACATTTCAATTTTGTATCTGGCTTGTATCGAACGGTATCAGGAGTGTCGCGCAACAAAAAAAGAAGATGTTTCTTATCTCCCAACAAAATTAAGAACATAAACAATTTTAGGCTGGACTTGTTTAGATACACGAAACAATGAACAGGTGTCAGTATTACTACGACTACTGCAAGATTACTTCCTCACCCCTCAAAGTGAGGATGGTGTGTATTCGTGAAAAAAATTTCGAACATTTTTATTGCATTTCTGGATAAATTATGATGACACAAAATTTCAGACAGAAAAAATTTGCTGTCTGTGTGTGTGTGTGTGTGGTTTGCGATAGCAGCTACAGTTTTTGAGATAAAACTTTCAAATTTGGTACACATTTTAGAGGTCAAGGAAGAGATTGAGTTCATTGATGAGTAAAATCAGTCCCCTGGAACGGGGTTTAACAGGCCCCAACATTTCTATTTCTAAGTTTACAAAAAAATTTATTTGTGATGAAAGATTATAAATCAGATCTGTTATATAAACCCATTATAATATTGTGTTCAAATGTTTAAATAAAGCTATAAATTAACATTTTGTAAATATTTTGCCAACACCATAAAATTTGAATTTTGATTGATTAAAATTTGAAATGTCTAAAAAAATATTAGTGATATTCCACCAATGTGACTTTTTTGAAACGTCAAAAATTACTTTTATTACAAACTCCACCACACATCGAGTTTTACTACGGTGAGGAAGTTCTGATCCCCAAGTAATTGTCAGCGGCTTTTTTTGATGCAATTAATATAATGTAGACCCCAGAAAATGTTTTAAAGTTAATAGAAGATTTACATTCTACAACTTGTTTGTGAGACATCACATCTACTGATTATAAAAATCGAATAAAAAAGAGTGATGCTGTAGAAAATTAAGCAAAAAAATATGAAGTTACATTTGCAGAGATGGAGAAGAAAATACAATTGGTCGCATAGATCCCCGTTATAACTTTACTCAACATGACAATTGAGAAACACTGAACTACACTTGCAGTTTGAACACTCAATAATGTACATGAACTGTGCGCACACTGTTTTCATACAATGTTTCGCAACCGTATGTATACTGTTCAGATACATTGTTCAGAAACATCGTATATAATCTGGACTAGGCTTAAAATTTAAAATACAAATTCAGTGTGTACAGGAAGAAAATAATAGCAATATTGTAAAAAATGATAATCAAGTTTTAGGGTCGGTTTGAGATGTGAGCTGTGCAGAACATATAACAGAAAAACATCAATAAGCTGCCAAAATATGTACACCGTTACTATATATATATTTTTTTGCATTAGATTGATTATTTTATTTGTATTAAATTAATTAATACTGTATTAAGTTTTTAGCAACCTATCATTTAGTTTTTCTGTGTGCTTTGTAGCTGTGCTGCTCACAACACAAATCATTATTATCATTAATGATTGTAAATATGTGTGTGTGTGAATGAAAGTCTCAATGAAAGTACATATGTTAGAACATGTGGTAATTCCTACAAATGTTTGGTTTTTAAAATTTTTAGAATTATGTGATTTAAGGTGAAACATCAATTACATTACATTTAACTAAAGTTTGTTCATTAGCTAATTGAAGTATACATTTTTGATTTTAATCTACATATATAGCTTTAACGTTTTCAAAATCGGGGTTATACCTTGCATTTTTTTATGTAGTGAGCTACACAGCCACTAACCAAAATATATAACTATATGATGTATATGTTTCATCCAAATAAATCAGTCCATTTTAGTACTTTCTTAGAATCACAGTTAATGTTAAAATGGAATATTTTTTTTAATATACTTACTCTAAATTAACTGTGTTAAATTTTTCCACCTGTACTTTTTCGAATGATATTCACACAAAATGAAAATACTGTAAATTTTCAAAAAAATGTTCTTTAATAAAATTAATTCGGTGTGACATTTTCACATAAAATTGAAAACATGTTTCAGTATAATGTGCATGAATAAAAGTTTTGTGATAATCAAGCTGCTGCTTCTATTATTACTGTGTAAAAAATGTAAATTTTGGAATTATTTTGTAAGTTAATCATTGTTAGTTTACATAGAGTACTAGATAGAAAGCAGCCGTATTGAGTGTGAGTGGGTAACACAGTAGTAAAGCCGAATATTATCATGAAATTTTCCGTAGGTCAGCACCAGACCACGGCAAATATACCTGAGGCCTCAGACAAGCACGCCGAATCATCTGTAAGCGCAGAGCCGAACCTTCAAGCCCCCTGCCCTCTTGAAGAAGTTCAGCCGGTAATTATTGATGAGCTTGCTGTGACAAGCAATTCTGCCAATGTGATACCCACCAGCCCTCAGTACGGTGTCGCCATAATACCAAATGTTTCAACTACTACCACAAATGATATCCCCACAGAAACGCTTACCCCTCCAACTGAAACCATAACGGACACAACGGCTAAATCCCTTGATGAAAATAAGGAGCTTCACTCAACTCCAAGTCGTAATGATAGATTTAAAGTAGTTAAAATTGCTAGTCTTGAACCATTTAAACGAGGTCGTTGGAAATGTATGGATTATGTCGACGAGGCCCCTCCTGCAGGCACAAACAGAGTGCCACAATCTACCGGTAGTATACAAATTGCTGGAGGTCCTTACATGCAGACACAAAGCCTTCCTCAGCAGCAAATACAACAAATGCTTATGCAAAGTGGTTTTTCTAATGGAACACAATTTTATCCAAATGTAACTCCACAGATGATACCACAAGGACAGTATTTTTATCCGCAGGTAACTAATATGCAAAATCAAACATTACCACAACAAGTGCCAAGTAGTATGCCTGCTCAATTTATAAGCAATCAACCATACTTTCCTGCAGGAGTAGTTCCAAATGCGGCAGGATTTTCAATGCCTCAGACATATCAAAATGTTCAGTATGTCCCTGCCAATTTGATGCAAAACCAAAATAGTGCATTTGTTCCCACATCACAAACTGTGCAGATTCCAACAAATTTTCAACAAAGTCAAACATATGCTGGTCAACCAAATGTATCGCAGTCTAATGTGGTTCAACCCCTCGTCAATGGACATAACTTTACCCCTCAAAATGAACAGCAAGTGACAGGTAGTTTACCTACTCAAAGTGCAAAAAGTGTAATATTAAATTCTAACGTTCCACAGCCAGTTGCAAGTCAAACTCAATTAACACAGCAAAACATTCAGAACCATATTCCTGTGCAAAATAACCAATCAGTTCCTGTAATTCAAGGACAACAGTATCAACAGGCCACCTATCAGCAGACTATACCAAATCAACAATCGCAATCGCAGAATTCCAGTCAAGTAGCTCCAAATATGACCCCAGGTCAGGCACAACCAGCGATTGTTATACCACAAGTTATTCCTGTACAGTCACAGAATTTTGACCAAAATTTACCTAGCAACATTTATACCAATCCTCAATTTCCTATGAATGTGACTAGCTTAACCGTTCTCGATAATAATGAAAATACAACTGACGTTAATGAAACAAATAGTGGTATCGATACTGTAAGTGACAGTGCAGATGATCCAGCCAAGACAAATCCAGTTGTGAATGCCATCGATAATAAAATAGAACAAGCTATGGATTTGGTAAAGAGCCATCTTATGTATACAGTAAGAGAAGAAGTGGAGGTATTAAAGGAAAAAATTGCAGAGTTAATGGAGAGGATACAACAGTTGGAAACTGAGAACAACTTCCTCAGGTCACAAATACCTAAGAATCAAAATGTAGCTCCTACTGCAGCTTCAAATACTATGAGCAATGCTACTCCAACACAAACTAGTGCGATATTAACCAATCCTAGTCCCAATTTTATTCCTAGTTCTAATACTAATGCTGTTACAACCCCCCAGACTGGTACGCCTGTAAGCAATCCCAGTCACAATCCCATTCCCAATACTCAAGGTCATTCTGTACCTTCCGGGGACTCATTGAATCCGCAACAGTAAATTTTTAACTGTCGTTCGGCCAGTTATGTTTTATTTTTATTTTTTTTTGCTTAGGAGATTTTTGTTACTTTTCAGTTTGCCTCCTCTAATAGATTATTCTGTATTAGAGATGGTTGCTTCAGACTAATATTTTATATTAAAGAAATATATAGAAATTTGTACACATAAGTTGTTTTATAGGCAACAACAAAAATGTTAAAACAATTTGACTAGCATATAATACTTTCCAGTTTTTTTTTTTATGAAATTATCTTTTCTGTTTTCATATATTACAATATAAATAAATTTTTAAGTACAAAAATTTATGTAATATATGTTAAAATGAGGAATGTTTTGACAAGATACCACATTGCAATTTTACAAAACGTTTTATTTTTTTGGGCAAAAAAATTTTTCAGTTCTGAAATAATTATATATTTTATTATTCTGTAGTAAGTATAAATTATTTATTCCAAATATAGGCTATGTTGTTCGTCTAAACTACATTATGTTCTTTTAAATTTGTAAACTCGTTTGCCATTAATGCTGTAGAATTACTACAGAGTGATAGGTGACAAATAAACAGTGAAAAAAACAAGTTTTAACTGGTTGTGGAAAAATTTCGCCCTCTTAATATTGAAAATGAAAAACCAGAAATTATTAATTCAATAACTTTTTTTATGGTCATCATTATGTAAAACGATTTATTTTTTATTTCTCTTGTTTTATTGCAAAAAAAAAATCAGAACGCCACATTTACAGGGAGCATAACATTTACATTGAACATTAGGTATAATAATTATAATTTTTTTTATGATATGAACTATTTTAATGCATCAATAGAAAAAAATTAATAGAGCCAAGATATTAAGAAAATGGGCAAAAAACCAATTTGACCAAAATAAAATTATTAGGAAATTTATTAAGCCAAAATATACTTATATTTATATACTGGGTAACTATGAAACTAGGTCAACCTGTTTTCTGCCTATATAAATATTTTAAAACAATCATTTACATAGAAACTTATTTTTTTGGTTGTTTCCACTTTCAGTTTAAATGTAATTTATTGTCTTGTTATTTGAAATACTATCCTGTATATTTTTTTCAGTTATAACGTTTCTATGTAAAATTCTCTTAGATAGTGTACTTGATGGCATTTGTTTTTAAAATGTCAAAGAACGGTTTTATTATTGGTGACTAATTGGTCATCCCTAAATAATATATAAGAATAAGAAATGGACAAGTGAGTTATGGAAACAAAAGATATTCATATCAGTTTTTGTTGTGCTTAGTTTCGTAAACAAATTTTGTGTATAGAGATGGAACAATTTGTTGGCAAAAATATTTTAAATACCGGCTTATGATTGACTTATTTTAAGATACATTAGGTATCATAACATCCAATCTAGTGATATAAATTACAAAAATTCAAAATATCCTGACATTCTACACGAGGTTTTATCGTTTTCTTTCTCCACTTGCCTATTTCTTATTCATGTGTAATATTTAATGGTCATTGAAGCAAATATTGATATCTTGAAAACAAATGTCAGTGACTAATACATTGTCAAAAAGACAGTTTTATATAGAATCATAGTTCAAGATATCAAAAGTGTTGCCTGAAATAACGAAATTGCAAGTTATTTCTGTTACAACTAAAAGTTAACAAATATGCCAAAAAATAAGATATACAGAATCATCATACGAAAATGTCCTTTTTTTGGAATAACTTCATTATTTTTGAAGTTTTCAAAAAGATGTAAAGACCTTCGTTAATTAATTTTGCTCGCAGAATCCAAATTTTGAATAAAGAAAACAAATGCGCATCTTTAAGAAATATAACATCTTACTTGTTTTTTTTTTTTAAATAGAACACCCTGTATAAATCGATTTTCTGATTACTAAAATGCCGGTTGTGTCATGATATCTCAAAAAGGTTTTGAGATATTTGGATTTTGTATTAAAATATCTTTAATGAATTTGTTAAACGTACTTCTGAAAACAAAATAGCTGCATTTCTGAAATAAAGAAGATACAATTTACTCGTCAAAGTAATGTTTTTCAAAAATCAGTACCTGTCCTGGTTAATTCTTCGTCTTCTTTTCAAAGACAAAATCTTGAACGATATTTTAATACCAAAATCTAAAAATTTCGAAAACTTTTTGAGATAACATGACATGTTGATATTTTTGAAATCAGAAAAATGAAGACAAAATATTTTAAAATATATACAATTTAATTCAATTTAAAAACCAAAGTAAAATGTCATATTTTTTAAACGCAATGCACACTTGTTTTCTTGATTCGAAATTTGGATTCTGCAAAAAAAATTAGTTAATGAAGATCTTTACACCATTTTGGTAACTAAAATAATCAAGTTATTTCAAAAAAAGGACATTTTCGCGTGGACCCTGTACATATCAAGGCCTTTTGATTTAAATTTGATTTTAAAAAATAAATGCAAGAAGTGTACATGATTTAGAATCTAGGTTTTTTTTATAATTATAAAATATTATCGGAAGCAATTTTTATTTGAGCACAACCATGAATAGTACCTACTTTGGTCTCTTTGTTTTTTCTTTTTTGGGGACTATACAGTATTCTTAAAAAAGTACTACACCTAGGTGAATGGAAGATTGAAAAATAATTATAATTTGTTTAAAATTGTAGCTGTCTGTTTTGTACATTTTGTATAATTTAAAAAAAGGAGAGATTTTTTTCAATATTTTGGATATTTTATTTAGGTAAATATTTTGATTAAATTGAAAATACATTTTATTGAATTATGGAAAATTAACCAAATATTATTGAGAGTCTGAAAAGTTTAAAAATATACTAATTATAATTCTGTGACAAATTTATTCTGATGATTCGGAGTAATAATTTTAAAATTTTACTGGTTTCTATCCATAAACTGCATGTTGCGCGAATTAATAGATAATACATATTGCTTCATACGGGATTTGTATATTACGAAATTTAAAATCAGTTTTTGTGTCACAACAGGAGTATTATGTGTTAAAAATAAACGTAACACGGGAAAAGAAAAATCGGTGTGTAATAATTATTATTGATACTAAATTGGTGGCATTTGTTTTGTAGATATCTATTCTTATCTACTTATATTCTTAGAGGAAAGGAAAGTTAAAAGCTTTATGAATGTACTATAATAAATTAAATTTTTTTTTAATAAAGCTGCTATGGAATTTTTGAATCTTTCATTTATGTAACTTCATGTATCGTATCAGGACAGAATTTTAATTTAGGTAAAGGATAAATAGGGATTGTGATTGGCCGATTCAAACGTTGTATATTCTGTAAAATTTTGTAAAGTATGTAATATAAGAAAGGAAATTAAGCCAAATTTTTGATTTGGTGCTATTTGAAACTGTGATTTTATTACACCATTTCTTATTTTCTTTTATTTTGTTACTTTTAAAATAAATTGCAATTATAATATTACTATTTTTATAATAATCCCGTGTAAAAAATATTGTCTCTGTGTAGGAATAGTAAAGTATAAACAATGTGTCTAGTTGGTAGATTATAGAAATGTATACTCAAAAAAAATATTTACTTATATTATTTTGCTTTATTTTATTAGTATATCACGGTTATTTAGAAATATAGTATTTTTATCTTCGATTTACTGTTATTTAAAGATTTTGTTTTGGTACTTAATCTTGAGAAAATAAGGTTTTTCTTTTTTTAATATAAGCTGCTCAAATTGCATTTATTATTTTCTAAAGTAATTAGTTTGTATGAAATAATGGTACATTATAAACAAAATCTTTAAATCTGATTTACACCCTTTTATTTCTGTTGGGAGAGAGATTATAAAAAATTTAAAGAGTAAATGTCGCATTAATTATGATAAATGTCTTAGAAAATTTTTAGCAAATGTAAAATTAATGGGAAATGTAGACAATTATGGCTGTGTTATTAATAATGAAATTATTTCTGTGTAGAGAAATATACATATTGTTTAAAATAACTGGACTGCACCGACTGCTCCTGACTGTATTAATTGTAATTTTTACATATTTTTATGTAAAGATATATTCTATTCAATGATGTACACACATGCGTATTTGTGTGTATATATACTTTATATACAATATATGTATGTGAATGTGTGTATACATATGTATGTGTATATGTATATACAGGGTGTTCACCTTTTCCAACATAGAGATCTTCCTTGCGAGTGACAGCATCGGTTGAATTAGAGAGAAAACTTGTGTGATTTTCTTACTAAGACCAACAGAACTTAATTATCCAACTTGGTTTTTCAGATGTCCTGAAAAAACCGAAAAATTCGTATTTTGCTTTTCTCCCATATGTTGCTTATTTAAATAATTTGGGGCTTAAATAAATTTTAATATAGTATTATGCTATATTATTGCAATCAGAAAAAATATATATTATGATGAAAATTCAATATGGCTGCCATAAGAAAAAATTGATGATGGTGAACAAAACGTAATACTTTTATTTCATAAAAATCATATAAAACACAAAACGTTGCTCTAAGAACGTTTTTATAGAATAAAGATTGGATGTCAAATGAGCAACATATGGGAGAAAAACAAAATACGAATATTTAAATTTTTCCCAGATATCTGAAAGACCAAATTAGATAATTAAATTGTGTTGATGGCAAGAATATCATGCAACTTTTCTCTAATTTAACTGATGTACCACAAAATAAGCCAGATATCTGTGTTGGGAAAGTTAAAGCCGAACACCCTGTATATATGCATATATATATGTGTATGTATAAATGATATATTATAATTGCTTAAATATTTTAGAATCTAAAGTCCAGTATTTTGCAACGTCTCTGTTGTTTGAGATATGAATATCTGTAATTTTTTGTTGTGTTGTGTTATTTATTTTTTACAGATTATTATTATTGGATTTCACTAAGCTAATCTATATTTTATTACACTATTACAGATATATAAAATTATAAAATAAATATTATTTAAACTGTTTTTACTTTTTATACGTAAAACTACACTGTAAATCGAATACTATTTTCTTGCATTTATTATAGCATCACGAAAAGTAGAGTAGCTGATTGAAAACACAATAATTGCTTTGTTGTCATATTGTAGGAGAAATAAATTCTAAAATAATGCAAGGAAAACGTTTTTTGTAGATGATTGATAACTGTACTGTGATCATAAATGTTCCGAAATGCATTGGACATTTTAAAAGATGGTCTGAAGGTACCAATGGATTTTTGTGTATAGAGATTTAATGATTGAAGTTTATAAAATAATAATAAAAAAAAACTCCAATCTGGCATATTCTTTTTTGGGGTACCAGGGCTTAAAACCAGTGTATAAGCAATAAAGTGATGCCTGATGATTGATGAGCACTGTGTACAATTGAACTCAGTTGCTTTCGAACGACCTGCAGCCTGTTTCTTGTGACATTTGTCCCAATATCCTATATTAGTTTTTTTTATGTGTATTAAAAGTTGAGCTCAGCCGATGCATTAATGTTACGATGTTGCCACATTGAGGATATTAGGACAAATGTTCATTAGATACGAGCTGCAGGTTGTTTGAAAGCAACTGATTTCGACTGTACGGAGTGGGCAAATTTCGAGTTTGTACAGGGTAACTCAGTAACTGTAAGAGATACAAAAAAATGGAAAACACATTCTCGATCTCTTTTTTTGAAACAAATTCACTTGCGAAAACAAATTTGCTATCGTCTTTTGTTTTCAAGTTATAAACAAGTTCGATTTTTCAACTTTTAGACATGTCAATATCTTGGTTGTGTGTAATGAAAAAGCAACTTTTACACTCTTTAGGCACTCTTTTCTGTATAATACAGTGGCGTCGAGAAAATTTAAAAGTGCAATTTCTAGATGGAATAAAGTTGTATTTTTTTTAAATGGAAATCATAGTTTTGGCTATGGTTTATTTAAAAAGGAAATTTTTTCTCTTTCAAACTATATATCATATATGGAGTCGCTTTGAATGTGTAAGTATTTAATAGCGAAAATAATCTTTTAGTAGATTACTTTGCGTTTTTTTATATTTATTACAAGTAGGTGTGTGTCATCTATGACAGTGTTTATCCGTTTGTCAGTAAATTGCATATTAATAATTTTGTTTCCGTTATAATTATACCCCATTTAATCGCAAAAGTGAAGATGGACTAAGAAAATTTCGAGAAATATGATATGCTAGAATGCTTTATTCAATGTATTAACAACTGTGATATTGCATCCGAAATATATTTCAATGGCTATCCAGAAAGAAGACAACCTAATAAAGCTATTTTTAAGAGGTTAAATAAAATCTCATTAATTGTGTGTTCTTCAACAAGCCAAGACCAAAAAATTACAACATTGAAGATGCTGAAGAAAATTTTATAACTAATTGGAATGGCGGTTGCAAATCCTTCAATTTCAAGTCGTCAAATTGAAGCTGATTCTGGGATTTCAAGACGTCGAGCTTTGGGTATTTTGAAGACACAAATTCAGGCCTTATACAATAAGAAAACAACATCACCTGCAACCAACTGACCTTCAGCGACGATTGGAGTTTTGCATATTATTATGGTATCATCAAAAAAGTCAACAAGATCCATTCTTCTCTAGAAATGTAGTTTAGACAGATGAAGCCTACATTAGCAGTATTTTCAACAGGCATAATGAGCTCTATTGGTCTGATATGAACCTTCATCGTACCATTGACGTATGTTCTGAAGGCCGCTTTGGTTTTAATGTTTGGTGTGCTCTACATGGCAATCATGTTTTAACAAATCACATATATCAAGAAAATCTTAATGGCCAACGGTACTATGAAATCATAAACCAGAAAATTATTCAGGAATTTATTGACAATCTATCCTTAACTGAGGCAAGAAATCAGTTCTTCCAACAAGATGGTGCACCACCTTATATCAGGACCGTTTCAGAATTATTAAATACCAATTTTGGAAATAATTGGATGGAAGTAACGGATCAGTGAGGTGGGCACCACGATCACCTAACGTAACGCCACTGGATTTTTTCTTTTGGGGCCACATTAAAGATAAATTATAGATACAAAACCAGTACCGACATAAATGAACTCCGACAAAATTTTATAGACTGCGTGAATTCCATTTCAAATCTTCATATTTATAATGCAGTTCAGAGTATTATGAAGAGGCGTAATTTATGTATCAAACATAGCGGACATCAGTTTGAACATTTACTTTAATTTGAATTCTTACTTTGTAATTGTAATGTATTATAAAATTACATATAAATATATGATTCTTTTGTCTTGGCTTGTTGAAGGACCCACAATTAATGAGATTTTCATTTGACCCCTTAAAAATAGCTTTATTAGGTTGTCTTCTTTCTAGATAGCGATTGAAATATATTTCGGCAATATCACAATTGTTATTACTTTGAATAAAGCATTCTAGCATACCTATCTATCATATTTCTCGTAAGACATCTTCATTTTTACGGTTAAATGGGGTGTAATTCTGCCGTCCTAAGCAAAAGTGCAGTATCTGCAAAAACTCTGAAACCGAAAAAACAGCAAACTAAGTTCAGTTTATTCTCTTTTGCAATACAACACATGTTCTTTGGAAAAATGAATATATTTAGTGTAAACGTCACCTCAGAAATCTATTGATATCATTATTTTATTTTTTTTTTTTTCAATTTATTCACACAAAAAATGCAGATACGGCATTTTTTATTAGAAAATTCCGATACTATAATGTCGCTATTTTTTACAAAAACGCCGTATCTGTAAAATATCCATAATTAAGTATTATAAAAACCCTAAATTTTCCGTATCTAAATAATAACAAACATTACGTCAATAAAACACAAAGTCGAAGTTATGTATGGTTTTATTTAAGGTTTTCTGTTACAAAAATATATTCATTTTAAATTTAAAAAATAAAAATAAAATATTAGAAAGTGTAGTTAGTTAGAATACATTAAAAATTTGATTACATAAGTATCCACTACAAATTAATCAGCTATTGGCAAATTCTGCCAAAATTGTTTTCTGTTTTCTGGAATTATAGAAGAAAGTGTTGTCAGTACACTTTCCTTTTTCTCTCTACTTACTCCTTTCGGTTTTTGTAAAGTTTTGGGTGAAGAAATACCACCATTTTTGGCTGATGTTTTTCTTAAAAAGTCAAATGTTTTATAATCATCATTGTAATCCTGTTTATATAATAAATTGTAATTTCCTCTGTTACATTGAACTTGGATAATATTAGATAAGTAGGGCCTATTCGGAGTTTTCTTCAGTTTTTGTTGGGAAGAATGATCTTCCCATAGGAAAAAGTCATTGTATTCCATGATATTTACGTCAACTTTCCCTTTATTCGATTTTTTGGACGGCCTCGGCAAAATCAGGAAAATCGTACGTTTTTCGCTGTTTCTTAAGGGATAGTTCCACCTGATGGTGGAAACTATCTGCAGACATAAACGTATGTCCGGGTTCAAAGTAACAAATTGTTATTTGTTTTGCTGATATAATATTTGAATTAACAATGTAAATCAAAAATGTAAAAAAAGCACCAATTCTTGTTCTGGCTTGAACAATTGTCAAGCCATAATATTCTCCAAATCTCTTTGTTTTATAAAAAAGGCATAGAAAGTGCTTATCAAGTCTTCTTTGTTGCGGCCACCGCGACCCTCATGCCATAACACTGCATAGGGTTTTGCATTTGTATTTCCTCCAACTGCTACAAAACTTTCGTGATAAGCTATAATCCGTTTTGTGAATATTTCTTTTTTGAATTGATCTACGCGTGGTAGCATTATAATTTTTTGTAAATCTGCGGAGAAGCAGCCTGTGTTCATTTCAAAATTTTTTGAACCATGCTCCTGATATAGTTTCCTCAATTGCTTTGCCAGGTTAATGTGACCTTTCCAATTTGCGCAAATTTCACATTGGTCTTTCATAGCACTTTCGAAGTGACCATGTAGCTTAAAATTTTCGCATTCTTCGCACTCCTCTTGGCCCAGTTTGGCAAACGAAATATTTTTAGATTTAACTCTCAAGCGATAATATTCATATGACACCTTGATGTTGGGATATTTTTCTACGAAATCGGTGTACATTACAGATATGTTTACATCGCTAGGGAGGTACCTTCGGTTTGGGGCATGTTCCCGTCTATAATGCGATATTTGCGGATTGAATGATTCTATGTGGTCATTGATTGTTCCTTCTTGTTTAATTTTATTTGCCGATGGTTGTACCCCTCTTTGATCCTGATTGGCAGTAATTTGTCCTTTAGGAGTTTTGGTAAGCACATCATGTACAAATCTATCGTTTGTTTTTTTGTAACCAAGAGTTGTAAGGAAAAATATCTTACAAACATCTTGATCACACGAATTTTGGTCTTTTAGAGAATATTTAATTGTATTATTTTTTCTCTCACTTTCTGTAGTTCTTCTCTTTACATTAAACCATTTACAAGAATGTAAAACAAATATTCTTCGATCAATCCAGGACAACTTCCAAAACTGGCAATTTATTTCTTTACGTCTGTCATCTGATAGTTTTGAAGAACACTTCTTTTTGCAGCCCTCACCACACCCAGGCAATACAGTGGTTTGAAAATGTATCATTATTTTTTGTTCATATTTGGCTAATGTAGTAGTGGAAATGTTACCAAGCTGTTTACCCAAAGATACTTTCCAGCCTATCAAAACTTGTAACAGTTGTATCATTATCAAAAAACGCGGTTCTCACCTAAACAACAGTTGTGTCACCAGTGGAGTCCTTTTTTAGTCCTGTCGCTCAGTAATCTCCTCCTAAAGATCGTTTCAGGTTGCATCATATTTATGGAACGTTGTTGCATCTTTATTGCAAAATGGATATTAAATAGATGCATAGAAGTCACACAAATTACTTAAATGTTTTACCCTATCTGCAAACTACGTTTATAAACATAATAACATAATAGAAATTGTCTTTATACATGAAATCAGTGACGGATTTAGAGGGGGGTGCCCCTCCCGCTTAGAGTTTCTCGCCCTAGGTTTTAGGTGTACGGAGAGATCAAATTCTTACAATGAATTTTATCTAAATGTTTACTAAAATTAAAAAATTTTCGCCGTACATATTATACAAGAATTTAGATATAATATTTTATTATACTTACCTAAGAAAAACCTTGAGTTTTGTATGTACATACAAAATTTACCATACGTTATATAACGCTTGCGCTGATTAATATTATGTTATCATATAACAGTACTTGTACATAAAATATGTAAATATTACTTGTGACGTAGGTATATATTATAATAACACAAATAATCTCTTTGTTCTAATTGTGCCAGCAAATGTCAAGAATGCGTATGGACAATACCAGGGGGCGACACTAAAATATCCTTCTTACTGCACTGATATTATTTAACATTTTAGGTATTAGGTAATAATCCGTATACTTGTTCTAATAAATGTGACAAATAATTTGAATAAGTAGTATTAATGAAGAAAGCAGTGTCGCCCTCTGGTACTACCCAAGCGCATTTTTGACATTTGCTGGCTTCAGATAGAGCAAAGAGATTATTTGTCTTGTTATAATAAATATATCACTGATATTACTATAAATGTAGCCTTGGCAACATCGCATTATGTATTATTGATTATGATTATCTACGAATGCCTGCTATTCCGATCGGCCATGGATATTCGGGAAAGTTCGTGGCTAATTAGTAAAACTAGGGTTATCTATTTAACAACTAGCATCGGAAATACGCGGTTGTCATTATTTGTAGTTGACGTAAAGATAGAATTCCAAGATCTCGTCTGTGGATAGGACCTCATTAGGTAAATGCGAAGTGGCATAAGTGAAGTTTTAAGGCCTCGTATGTGGATAGAATCACATGAAGTGGCCCGGAGTGTAATAGCCGTTCTGTCCGACACACGTAGTCAATAAACCCTAATAAGGGACGTTAGAAGCTAATCTAAAATATAGCACACTCCCGATTAGACAGTCATATATAACGCCTGTCCCTGGACTGACATCCTGCCGCTGTCACGCTTTTATCCCGTAACCACTTGCACCTGGATATATTGCTGCACCGACCGCTTGCCGTAATACCGCCTCATTAATCGCTTGCTGTAGATACCAGTAGTAGTAGCTACTGTACCCTTGATTTATTTTGAATCACCGTTTGCTTGCTTTTGTAAATGCTTGGAGTAATCATTTGGATATTGCCTGCTGATAGTAATACCGTAGTAGTAGCTTCCCTAACTTAGCTGTACTTGATATAACCGATCACCGTTCTTCATTATCATACCTCTAGCCGGGTGCCTTGGTTGTTTACTTGTAATCGAGGGGCGAACCATCTGCTAAAAATGTGTACAGTGATTCCCATTTTTGGAAATACTTGGGAATATATTCCCTAATATGTTCAGTATTCCCAAGTATTTCCTGCACTCCTTAAAGTTATTATAAACTTCATTTTTTAATAACATAGTTAGTACTTCTTTAGCATACAGTTCTAAATTCAATATGTCAGATTCCTCTAATTCTGATATTGATTTAATGTTATCAAACCCATTATATGCTAATAGCTCCATTAAATATTGCGGTAAATGAGCATTAACTTCTGCTAAAAATTTAGTTAAAGATTTTTTGATCTCTAAAATAATATGCAATATATAGATACATACATACCTCGATACCTACATACTTATGTCATCAATACATACAATGACATACATATTTTTTTATAAAAGATGATTCACTTTTAATACCGAAAATTTTAATTGTCGATAGATCTCGACGATAAAGTTGTTTTTTTTCTGGCATAAACGTCCTTGTTTATACCACAAAATAACCTTAGTTCATCGAGATTTATCGAATGCTAAAATTTCCGGTATTAAAAGTGAACCACGCTGTACGCTGTACATATGTATAGTTGGCGCCATCCAAATGTGAACGGTGTTTGGTTGTCATGGAATTTTCGTCTAAAATTCGTTATAGTAAATCAGGCTTTGTTAAGTGGCGTAACACAGGGAGGGTATACTGACAAAAAAATTACCAAAATACATTTGACAACAGGCTATAGTTGAGATTCGTTTACTTGAAAATTCCTCTTACCAAAAATTCTATTCACAACCCCAGAACATCAAAGATGGAGTACCTCAAGGGTCAATTCTAGGACCAGTACTATTTTTAGTGTACATTAACGATCTAGTATATAATTACCCATCGTCAATATTCTCACTATTTGCAGATGACACGAGCATTTTACTTAAAGACCAAAATATTGACAACTTAATTAGAACCACACAACTGGAAATCACTAATATATCTAAATGGTTTACAGCTAACAAATTACTTCTTAATCAGGAAAAAACTGTCAATATGTTATTTCAATCCAACAGAAATATGCCACAAACAACCCTGGTTTCAAACATAGGAAATATCGAGCCAGTGTGCAATACAAAATTTTTAGGGCTTTATATTGATATAAAACTTGACTGGAAATTTCATATAAACGTTCTCAACAAAAAATTATCTAGTGCAGTATATGCTATAGGCACGGTAAAAAATAATATCGGTTCTGAAGCAGCTAAAACAGTGTACTATGCATACTTCTATTCAATCCTACAATACGGAATTGAATTCTGGGGCAATTCAACAAATGTAAACAGCACATTCTTAATTCAAAAACGAGCCATTCGCACTTTATGTGGCCTAAGGAGATACGATTCATGTCGTAATTTCTTTAAAAGAACGCAAATTTTTACGTTAACTAACCTGTATATATACCGTTTATCTCTGGCAATATTTAAAAGGAAAAGCAACATAACAACAGCATCAGAAATACATAAATACGATACACGAAATAAGGATACATATTTATGTCCATTTTATAGCTACAATGTCAACCGTAGGGGCCCCCTGTACATGGGTGTGCAGATTTATAATCACTTGCCACAGCATATTCGAACCATTAATAATTTAAATAAATTCAAACGAGATTTAAAAAATCTGCTGTTATCTTACGTATTTTACAACACTGCTGAATTCTTTGAAACAACATTGTAATTACTTAGGTAATAAAGATATTAGTAAGTGTATAATAATTAATATGGTAACAATTGTATAGGTAGAAATACGTTACACAACTAAAATAATTTGATATTATCCTTATTGCTAGAAATAGAGCTACTATGGTTGTTATATTATTTTAGACTATTTTAATTTTTAATGTTAAGATTGTTCGCAACACGCCAACATAACTTAATTTCCCAGCTGCTCATGAAGAGCAAATTTTCGTGTATACCTACTATACTTTTCTCTTAATTGTATATTAAGTGTATGTATATATGTTTGGGAATAAATTCTATTCTATTCTATTCTATTCTATAAAATTCGACTGTGACGGGAGAGTATGATTCAAAGTCTAAATTACACTATATATTTTGGTCGTTCACATTTGGATGGCGCCAACTGTACAGTCTGCTATGGGTCACAAAGGCCAGGAAATTCGTAATATGCAACACAAAGTTATTTTTTACCTAATTGTGAAAAGTTTGTTTCAGGGAGTTTTCAACCACAATGTCCGATTTTTACCGATATTTTTTAAAAAAATAATTAAAATATTCTTTGTCATTTCCTTTAATCAATGTATCCGAGGACGCACCTTCATTTAATGTAAATTAAATTTACTAGTAGTTTCCTTGGAATTTTCATCTGTTCTCGTATTTTACTATTCACGGATAATTCGCATTATTTATTACGCATTTTACTCAGTGTTCTACGTTATACAAATGTATCGTAATGTATTTGTCTTTTTACATCAAATTAATGTTTGGTTACTATTTATCGTATTACATACGTTTATAAAAATATCTCGAGGAATACTGTAAAAAGCAATATCAAAATAATCAATTTTGGCACATTCTTACCTTTAGAATAAATCCCGCACTCTCTTATAACTCACACTACACAGTTTTCACTCAGAGGCGCATTATTTGTCTTGCCAAGCAATCTAAGATATTTCCAAAGTATTCCCTGGTATTTCCGAAGTAATCCCAAGGATTCCCAAGTATTTCCACGTATTTCCAAGTATTCCCAACGGATTGTACAGTGATTCCCAGAGGTGGTTCACCCCTCGCTTGTAATATAGACTAATGTCTACCTTGTATTAAAATATAACTGTTGTATTTAGTTATTATTTTGTTTCTTTTTTCTTCTGTGAAACAGTCTTAAATAATATAGAGTAAGTGAAGTTGAAATTCTGCTTTTTATTTAAAGCAAAGGTATAAGTAATAAATCTGTTTGTACACCGAGAGTCATTTTCGACAGGTAAAGTTGTCCGACAACCATACACACAGACCCCTGGACATTCCGTTTCTTCACTGAGATCCTAGCTTCTATCATACGGCTAATAGAATAAAGTGATGTTCCTACACTTTAAAACAGGAACTGGCGCTCGAGACCGTACCGTAATAAAAAAAGACGTTCAAAGTACCGCTGATGTACTAAAGGGTGCCAAAGTAACACATTCCCATTCTGTTACGTCTTAGTGTATGAACTTGATTTGAAAAGTTTCTACTTGTAAATATAAATATTTGGTTTACTTGTGTTTGTTGTTTTTGGATATGGGCGTATTGTTTGAAGTTTCTGGTAATATCCTAGTTATTTTGTGATAATCACACTTTCACACAACCTGATAACATTACGTATGCCTAACACAGAATTGGTTCTTTCTTAACCTAAATACTTTAGCGAGGTAGGGTTGATGAAGCTGACTTTCTCCCCCAAATTACATTTGCTCCACTTTTATCACCGGTCTTAGCTTACCTAAGTTGTTTTACGGTCAAAAGAAATTATTATTTTATTTACATATCGTAACCGTAAAACAACTTAGGTTTGTTAAGACTGGTGGTAAAAAGGAAAGCCACATATTTAATTGCATTAATTATTATTAAGACGGCTGATTAAACACACCTCGTTTAACAAGAATTATTTATTTAGTAAAAGTTTTATCACGAACGCACACACTTCTTCATCCTTCTCCATTTACATATGACATATCACAGCGCTGCCAATTCCCTTTTTACTCCCCACTGACAGGTGACAGGACTGCAACCCAAATATTTCTGCATCCCTATATTTGATTAAAGATCATATTCATTGTAACATTATTAAATTATACCGATTTCGAACATAACAGTAATTAGTAATTCTTAATTCTGATTTCAGTTAATGCTTCATTTTTAAAAGATCCACATATCATGATTATAGTGTTATTCAGGCTTTATTTCTGTGTACTCTTGGTTGTTGATTATTTCCAGTGTATTGAATAATAAATTAATAACAGACAAAACAAAATCAAGTGTGGTATTATGGTGACACTTGATTATTTTCAATAAGAGATTATTGTTTAAATCATCAAATATTTGGTAAATATTAGGAAGCGCTTAAAAAGTCAATGGATCAGTGTATAAAATAATATAATATTTGATGTCATGTTTTAGGGTTATTCTCCAATAAAAATATTGATAAACCATGTAAATTTAAATTTCTACAAATAAGGCAATCAACTAGCTAACGTCACTATTTAATTAATTTTACTTAAATACCGTACGATAGCTAAGCATCTTCATTCTTTTGGACAAGAAATACATTCATATTCATTGATGAATTAATGATTCGTGCAGGACTGGAGTCGCTTAAAATTGCATGATAATTAAGTACATTTTATTTACATTATTTCTGAAATACATTAATATATAATTTGGTATACGGCGATATGGAAAACGTCTACATTCTATTTGCAGCTCTCCCATTTACCTTGCAAAATCCTAAAACAATAACTTTATCTTAACCACATAATAGGGCCGCGCCGTGAGGAAAGTTAGAAGTTTATTTAAATTTTCTAAGGCGTTTTGCCAGATTTATTACAAAGCATCAATTCTAGGATACCATTTTTCTGTACCGGGCAGTAATCATCCTGAATCAACATTACTCCAACACATTCATCGGTCAAAGAGTTTGGGTTAACTTGCCATTGCCACCGAGATCTCCTGATCTTACACCTCTCGAATATTTGTTTATAAAGCCAACTCAAATTAGAGATTTACAATGAAGAATTCGATACAAGGGAACATTTACTAAAAAAACAGTATTAATGTACATATGTGACAATATTAGAAAACCCGGAAATGATTGATATATCAGTGAACAACTTTTTAAATAATTCTCAAAAAATGCGTTGACACGGGTTGATTATCTTGAAAATCTATTGTAATTTTAATTAATTGCATTGTTCTGTTACTTAATCTGTTTTCTTTTAGTTGTAAGTGTTTTAAGTTGTTGTTGAAGTTTCATTTTGACTTTATTTAGTCAAAACAGTATTTTAATATTATTTTCTATACTTCGGTGTTGTTTAGTAACTAATTTTAATTGTGTTAATACAAGCCTCATTATCAACACTAATTTTGTTTCATGAAAGAAATGGAATGTACTATATTTTGAATGGGCATTTTAAACTTAAAAAAAGCTTAGAAATCTGCATATTAAAAAAAAAACAAAAAATAAGCTATTCTTATTACTATTAACTTTTTAGTCTCTTATTATTATTATTTAATAATTTACAAAATGTGAATAACAAATTTAAATAAAATGTACTTAGGGCCAGTAATAACAATTTTAAATAAAATGTACTTAGAACCAGTAATTTCAGTTTTGTTTAACACTAATTGAGACTGAAAGTACCGGCCTTATATCATGGAACTTTAAGCGAGTCCAGCCCTGCACGAACCACTAATATTTCAGTAAATGTGTAATTCTTGTCCAATAAAATGAAGATGCTTAGTTAGTGTAGGGTATTTAAGTAAAATTAATAAAATTGTGACATTAGTTAGTTGTTTGTCTATTTTCTAGAATTTGAAATTTGGTCAATCAATATTTTGGAAAATTTATTGGTGA
The DNA here is from genome assembly GCA_029963845.1 of Rhamnusium bicolor. Lineage (NCBI taxonomy): Eukaryota > Metazoa > Arthropoda > Insecta > Coleoptera > Cerambycidae > Rhamnusium > Rhamnusium bicolor. The sequence goes on from JANEYF010002950.1 coordinate 318,062, forward strand.
ATACTCAAATATTATGACATTATTTATACACTGATCCATTGACTTTTTAATCGTTTACTAATACTTACCAAAAAAATGATACACAGGGTGACGTTATCGGCATTATCAGCATTATAAAAATTGAGCCCAGTTCTAGAATTTTTCCAAAGTGAATTACGATTTTAATTGAGCTAGTATGGTAAAATACTTACACCAAAACTTATTCAAATATTTATAGCCATTCCAAAAATATGGCCGAATACAATTTTACTCAAAAACCATAAAACGCCCTGTGTCTCCAAAAATGGTTAATATTCAAGGGTAAGTTTGGGGGTGTTTTAAACTCAGCTAAATGTGCTCTATCTCCCATTACACTATATCACTTTAAATCTGGGACACCTTGTATAAAAAAAATAAAAATAGTTTCTCAATAATAATTATTACCAATGGTATTGCATTTACAATCTCTTATGTGCTTTTATTGTTGTAAATCTATCAATAACTCCTCAGATCCGTGATGCTGCCGTGTTCTCGATTGCAATCTTTAATACTAAGACTGAAGTAGTTTCTACACACACCAAAATACAGTAAAGTATAGTGACACGCGTTTCGCCAACACAGTCAGCATCATCAGGAGATGAAAAAAATAACTTTAAATATAGTCCTACAGCAAGATATCACAATCCATAAATATCGAAGTCCAAACAATAACTGTCTTAATGATGTTTTCATGAACCAAGTTGGTATTATCAGGAGATAATTAAAATTACGTATAGGTAAGTCAGAATATGATGTCATCATTTTTTTTTGTAAGCGGCCTTACACAATTTGACAGATAAAGTACCTAGTTTTCCGGCATTACAATTACATAGAAGGCCGCAAAAGATTCTAAAAGGATTTTTATACAAATTATAACTTTTTAAAAATCACATTGTGCTTACTTGGTGACTTTAAAAAGGATTCCATTTAAAGTTTCTAAAATATTTATTAAGTTTCAAATTAGAAAACTAGCAGCTGTGTCAGGTATTTTCAATACGCCTAAAATACTTACATAAATGCAAGATCTGTGACTTTCTTAACAGCTCTGTATTTATTTAGTAACAAATAATTTGGGTTTATAAAGAATAATAATGTAGTGGTGTAGCAAGGGTCGATGAACCTCTGTGCAAAATATTTGCTAAGGCCCGCCTAAAGATAAGTAAATAATAAAAATAGAAAAAAGCTGAAAACGTATTTTTTTGCATGGTTATAAGCAAATAAATAAAATCTAATTCTATTTGTCTGACAAAAAAAACCTAATCTTCATAAAAAAAAACAAAAATATATTCAGTCATAATGTAATGTTACGTTTAGCTTTATTATAGTAACAGATAGAGATGGACGCGTGAGGTGATTTTCATCGTGACACGGCGTGTCACGACATGACACGATGTGGGCATGCAATATAAAAGCCATAAAACACGCCCATTTTCGTATGTGCGCGCGATTAAAAATATTCTGTGCGAGAGCATGCGTGACGTAATTTTTATCATATTATATATTGTAGCTCGATTAATTGCGCATACTAACTCTCGAATTACGTGATCGATAATACCGATCCCATACGAAATGCATTTTTTCTGTTAAAACTTGTCAGTTCTGAGTTTTTGCGTTACGAGGTCGTGATTGCGACGCGACCAAATTTCTTACGTAAATTTTTATTTAATTATTTATGTGGAGTAAACTTCATTCATTCTTCATTACGGTTCATGCGAAAATTTTGTATTTAGTGCGTGAGCAAAATCTTGAATGTTGTCAGCATGCGTGAGTCTACTTCAACATCGCATTCAACATGTATGTCTAGTGCGTGAGTGTGTATGAGCAAAATCTTGAATATCGCCGTGAGCATGCGTGAGCTTGAGTCAAAAAATTACACACGTGCCCCTGGTGTCAGCCATAGGTATATGAATATATTATATTT